>CAKOAT010608488.1:869-26615 GCA_932364175.1 Eruca vesicaria subsp. sativa
CAGATTCGGAATAAGAACCTTCTTGCTCTCAAACCTCTCTTTGTTTTTCGTTTATTCTCATTTTGATTCTAAGTTATCGTTTTCTTATTTTCGTTGTGCGGTTCTCGCAGATAGCCGGTTCCTCTGGAAACTTAGGGTTTTTCCCGAAGTTTCCTTATTTACGATTTATTTGACAGTAGGGTGAAATCGACTCCCACAAAGAGTTTTGCTTTGTGCATCTGTTACATACCGTTGTGACTTGTCTGAGTTTTATTTTGGTGCTCACATCCAGGCCTGACCCTCAAAAACTCAAAACAAATATGGACTAGAAGCATAATAAAAATAATGGTTGTTATCTGAATTAAAAATATCAGCTCATTTAACCATCTTAGCTACCTAAATCATTTACAAAATGGAGGAAAATTATATATATTTATATATATATATATATATATATATATATATATTATAACCATTCGCGCTACTGCTCGCATCACATATCCTCCGAGAATCATAATTGATTATCTTTGGAGTCCTGCAACTGATCCTATGAGGTTCTTCTCTTTAAGAGGGCAAAGTTTTGAAGGAATAGGCATGTCTTTTCATGTTAGAGTTGGTCGTCCTCAATCAACTAATGAATATCCACATAGTCAGGGCCAACCCAGAGGAGAGACCACCCAGACCAAAATTTAGGACATCCAATTTAAGAAGACATATTTCTAATATATATGTATTAGTATTTATAGAAATGTAGAGTTCAAAGATAAATATTACTTATTGAGAATTATTAACCCATAAACAAAATCTAATACTTTCTGAGACCAGTGCAACTAATGCTTCTCCAATTTGCTTAGTTGTTGTTCATTATCCGTGTAACATATTTATTAATAAAATTTAATAAACAACACTTATGTTTTTACAAATACTATTATTATTATTATTATTATTATTACTATTATTATTATTATTATTATCAAATAAATATATATTATGTTTACATATAAACTTTAATTAAATCATATAAAAATATAAGTAAATATTATATAAAATTGAAGAAAAATATTTTTTTGAATGTGAGATTTTATATTCACAATAGATTTTAGTAAATTATGATTGATTATGTTCAAAATATTGGTGAAAATATTAACAATATTTCTATTTTTTAACCGGATTCACCCATCCCTTGTGGAGAAAGTGATTGTGTCGAGGCGAAAAGGAGGAAGCGGACCATCCTTGCATGGGAGGGTGGTGTTCAAGAATACTGCCATACCCGTCTTGGTGATGAAAAATTATGAAAAGGTCGACTTTTCTGTCGATGGGGGTCATTTTACTGCAGTAAGTATGTCAGTAAGAAAACAATAACTACACCCACTGCAAGTACTAGCTTCTCTGATAGTGAAAGCCATCCCGGTGGTGAAGAATAATCTAGGCTTTTGGACTTGGTGATCAGTGAGTTAAAAGTCCTTTTTGTTATATCAAACATAGGGTTTTGTAACTGAACCAACTATGTTTCTGGATAAACCCTTTTATGTTTTCAGCTTAATGAATAAGGAAGTGAACGTTTGATTGTGTGAGAACGAATGTTGTAAACTCTTATCTCTGTTCAGAGATATTTTTAAAATAATGACAAACTATTATGATAAAAAAAATTATCTTTAATAATTATTAATGTAGTTGAATTATTTAAAACATAGTGTGACAATTTATATTATATATACATATATATATTTATATATGACTATTAGAAAAATATGTTGTTGAAAATTTTCTTAAGGCATCTAAATGTGTTAGACTAGCACTGCACATAATTGGACCAGTGCCGTGGTGATATACCATGATTTTGATCCACTTTTAGGCATGAAATATGAGGGTTTTAATAACTATTTATTATATTATAGAAAATATTTAGAGTATTTATAGGTTCAGGTACGTTCTGAAGAATTATGGTGATTTTGGTGTCTTTTGAAGTCTTTTGAATGCAGAACTGCATAGACGCGTCAGATGTTTAGCTATGGATTAAGAATTTCCCACCGATATTGAGTCTATATTTCAACACAAGATAGAGCTTTGAGATAGCTTTTCAATGCCACCGATCTGAGGCCAATCAGCATTCTGTAGCAGACGTTATGCATATTTTACTGAAGAGTAGTCAGTTTAGCTCGCGAGAAGAAGCTGTCGAGAAGATAAAGGAAAATCGATCGATGCGGCACTACTTGTATTGATCGATATGGATCACAGAACGTGGATTGAGTATATTTCAAGACCAACTTAAGCCTAGAAGAAACCCAAATTACCAAAATACACTTGGACGATCAGAAACCCTATTTATGTGTGTTTGTAAGCCATTGTTGACAGCTAAGCTCTTTTTCTATTGTCTTGTTCTTAGTTCTAGGAGAGAAGGGAGGAACTCCATCAGAGTCCTCCTGGAACTCCTTTGGTTCTTTATTGATTTTATATTTTATATATATTATCTTCATCTATGCTTTATGTGACAAACTTCATGCTTGAATAGATCCACATGTTAGGTTTAAGGTTCAAATAAGTTAGAGGGATTAGCCCCAACTGTAGATTGATAAGTTGTGGTATTCATCAATAGGTTGTTCTTAATGCTTTGTTCTAGAGTAATTAACTAGAATATTGAACCTAGGAACTTGTATGTTTGAGCATCCTTGAATAATATTATCCTTACCTATTTATTGAGCTAATATTGCTAGAGAAAGGTAATTTTCTGATCTAGGAGCCTTAGTGGGCATTATTCAATCCACACATAAAGCTTAACTAGAGCGTGTCGATCGATATCCCTACTGAACAATCGATCGAAAAAGCTAAGGATGTATCGATCGATACTTTTATAGTCATCGATCGATACTATCAGACCACGCAAGCCGATTGAGAGCATCATTAGCCTCTAGTTAATAAACTCGTTCAGAAACGTGAGAGCTGATTGTCTTGTTATTAAGTAGTTGAGTTCTATAATATCATGCATGCAACTGTTAGGCATCTATAGGATTATAATCTCTGAATACCTGAATAGTAACCCTAAGTCTAGCAACCATCCTTCCATCAAACAACTCTCTGCCAAGCTGAACAATAGTCTTGTTCATCTTGTTGACAGCTTTATTTACTGCTTTTATAATTATTTACTGTTTTATTATTTACTTGCCTAGATTATTCATAACAGTTTAGATCTAATTGGTTCCCTAGCTCCTTGTGGATTCGATCCTTAAGTACTACAGCTGAACCTCATATTTGAGAGAGTAAAGTCACTCCTTAGGATAATTTGAGTGATATAAAATTTGGCACCGTTGCCGGCGAGCTTTGATCGACATTAGATCTTATTTAGTTAGATTTAGTCTAGGTTTTAATATTGTTTGAAAAACTCAGAAATTGTTTTTCTTATATTTCAAGTACATACATCTCAGTACCAGAAAAAAATGAAGAGAGAATGAAGAGAGGAATTCTGATTCCTTCAAGGAAGGATCATGTTGGT
The DNA here is from genome assembly GCA_932364175.1 of Eruca vesicaria subsp. sativa. Taxonomy (NCBI): domain Eukaryota; kingdom Viridiplantae; phylum Streptophyta; class Magnoliopsida; order Brassicales; family Brassicaceae; genus Eruca; species Eruca vesicaria. Next base: position 4,339 of record CAKOAT010608488.1, read on the forward strand.
TTATGCACGATCCGAAAGTGTACAAGGGAAGAATCGATCGACACCCTCCACACAACAACGATCGACAGCGTACACCACAAATCTATCGACACATAATTACAAAAATTGATCAACAACGCCCGCCGCAAGCAGGTAAGTTTTCACTTACCACACATGTAAATGAGGAAGTAGTCCAAATTGAACCAATCGGTCAAATAGGCAATGCAATTAGCCAAATTGAAAATAAACAGGGCACCAAAATCCATGTTACAATCCGATCCACCTTGAATAGAGGTGAAGAAATCAAATTGCCCTTGCAAGACTACTTAAACCATGTTCTCATGAAATCAATCGACATAGTTCACCCGTGTCGACCAATACTGTTCTCTCGAAATCGATCGACACAGTTCATCTCGTGTCGACCGATACTGTTTACTCCCCCTTGATTGACACAATTCATTCTGTGTCAATCCACAACGTTCATCACCCGTCGATCGTCACCAACACCTCAACGACGGTCGACACTACTTGCGGAAGGACAAAGAAAGTTGACTTTGAGCTGAAACGGGTGTATATCACTCTTAAGAGTCAGCGTCTCTTTCATGGCCTTCCTGACGAGAAACCAATGGATCATATTGACATGTTTGAGAACTGGTCTGGTTTCTCTTTAATGAAGTCCCTGAAGAATACCACTTCTGAAAACTCTTTCCATACACCCTCGCTGGAGAAGCAGCACGTTGGTTCAAGAAGTTAAAACCAGAATCCCTCAAGACCTGGATTGATATCATGAGAGTCTTCTTCAACAAAATTTTCTATGATGATGAAGCAAATCTAGAGATTAAGATGGACTCTATGATGAGATAAATGGTAGAGGATGATGAAGAAGAAACCGGTACTAGTGATACGACCTCCACGTAGATCGATACCATGATCTCACCGTCGATCAATACTGTTCACATAACATCGATCGACACTGTTCATATGATGTCGATCGATGCTGTTCATCCAAAAACTATTCATCAAGTCTCAACAGACACCATTTGCGTAAAAAAAGAGAAGGTTGAAGTGCTCATACTTAAGGTCGATGAGAATGGAATGTTAAGAGATAGAGAATGTCAACCTCGCAACAGCTCAGGAGAGTTGATTAATACACACAGTGCTGTGATCCCTAATGTGATTGCTGTTTCAGAGATGAATAACTTTGATCTGAACTGTCAGTGGTATGACTGGGGAAGTGAGGACCCATTCCAAGGTCTTCCTCATGAAGATCCTAGAGACCATATCACAGAACTTGAGGAGCTAGCCTCAGCAAGCAGAACGAAGTATCTGTAGACCACATTATCTGCAAGATTCTTTTTTATTCTTTATCTGGAGATACATTTAGCTGGTTCAATCAGTTGCAGCCAAGATCCTTAACCTGTTTGGAGGACATTAAAACAGCCTTCCTCATAAAATTTCCCGATGAAGTCGCAGCAACTTGAGAAAAAGAGGTCAATGATAAGTTGGACAAGATCTATGCAGAGTGGGGAATAAATAGAGAAGACGAGGTTCCAAGCCAGCTTTTAGAGTACGTTATAGCAATGTGTAATAAGCATCATGGATCTGGAGAGCTGATCAGAGTAGAAGAAGCTGGTATTGAAGACTCGACCCCACCATCGATCGGTAGCACAACATCAGAATCGATTGATACGGTAATCTCAGAGTCGATCGACGGTACACCCTCAGAAACGACCGACAGCAGCAACTTAGCATCGATCGACATACACTCTTGTTTCAGATTGATACATATTCCTGAAAGTTCGAGTTGTCCTCAGGATACAGACTCGACACAGGAGAGCGCAGATGAATCAAGTTGTGATCCTACCTCAGATGTAAACATAGAAATCCCCATGGAAAATTACTTGGGGATAGAAGAATTTTTGGAGTTAGAGGAGGGAGGAAGGCTTGAATATCTTCATTATGGTAGGGAAGTCACTCTAGGAGACTTTTTGGATTTGGAAAAATGGCTTGAGCGAAAGCTTGATGGTGAAAGGAATACTGTGAGAAAAGATCTGGAGACTTCGTCAAAGGATTGCATCGATTGATACCAACCTAATAAATTCAATCGATACCCACCCAACATCGCCGATCTACACCCACTTGACGATATCGATCGACACACAGAGATGAACGAGATTCCAGGATACACAATAGAATTGGAGCATACTGAGAACAGAGATTATGAGTTTGGGGCCTCAAACATTGCTGTCCTTAAACATTAGAGACGACCTATATTTGCGGAAGAAGCTACTGGTTTTCACAAAAGAGTGAAAAGGATACATGATCTTAGGAAAACTGTGGTTCTTTGCGCAGTATTAGAAGTTGATTTTCTTATCCCACCAGATAAAAATGTGCAACCAGGTTCCTACATTAGGGTATTGGATGATCATCAGCACATATATGCTTCTCAGAGAGGATTGAGATGTAGAGGTGAAGTCGACAAAGGCTTAACAGAAGCAACATCGATCGACATAAATCAGATACCATCGATCGACACCGGTCAAATACCATCAATCGACACAACCAGTACATTGTCGATCGACATCCTTCAGGTATCTCAGCACGCAGAGACAAAAACAGACAATTATGGGGGAAAGAAGAGGAGGCAATGGAAGAAGAGGAAAATGATCTAGGGAGATCCTCAGTTATCATTGACTCCTCCCTTCTAAGATTTTGTCAACCAGAGTGCACAACAAATGTTTCTCACAACCATTTGTAAAGCTTAAGCACTTCTTATTGCTGAGATGATAGACAAATAAGAAGAGTCTTTGGAGGAGGTTTTCACACAAGAATGATAAAGCTTCAGAGAGTAGACATTGAGACTTATTTTGGAGCATGTTCTCCTTCTCATCCAGACTGAATTCTCCAGAAGTTAAGCTAATGACTAAAAAATAAGCGGTGAGTGAGATGCATTTCACTGTTAGGTGTGTTTTAAATTTTGTTTTATTTTCATTTATCACTGATTTTTGTTGTTCATTGATTTCAGACATATAAAGAAAATGTGAACAGCAAAGTTATTGTAGCAGAGGCACTGTAGCAGCGATTGACACTGTAGCATTCCGATCGATCGACACTGTAGCAGTTCTGTCGAGCGACACTGTAGCAACATTACTGTAGCAACTACTGTTAATCGAAAAAAAATTAATTACTTTTTCTATTATTCTCTATTTGTGTTTTATTTATTTCAGAACCGAGGAAGACGAGTTATGCAACAAGCATCGATCAACAGCTGGCCAGCGTATCGATTGACAGAGCATCATGAGTATCAATCGATCGCCACTTAACTGTGTCCATCGACGCTCACTATCAACGAGATGGTATACCTTTTTTCTTTGTTAAGTTTAGTACTTATGATTTATTCTCCCACCGATCTTACACTACATAACGCTGGTGACAATATTTTTTAAATCTGGGGGAGGTTTTACTAACATTATGTTTTATTATGAGTTTTATGTCTAAGAAAAAAAGATCCAAGGAGAAAGATTACCGTCTTATCGACCAACGAGGCACAGTTGATATCGATCGACACAACATCACCTGCGACGATTGATGCACTCTTTTACACATCGATCGATATTTATTCCGGTCAGGTATATCGTTCTTACTTGTTACATTGAGTCCTATGATTTATTTATTCACCATAAATTCTGGCTGTTTTACATTGGGGATAGTGTAATTTAAGTCTGGGGGGAGGAGGTTTACTGATATTTATTTACCATGAGTCTTACTAAAATAGTTTAAAAAAACTATTTTTACTGAGTTCAAGAAAGGGATGATGATCTTATTTGATTTTTAGTCGCTATCTAACCACTCTTTAACACAATTCTAGATTTATTGATTACAGATAGTACTAAAGATGCTAAAGTGGATCAACCTGTCAACTATCCACACTTTCTTAGATTGTTTGAAGGAACCAAAGCTGACCTCCAACACTAAACCTGACACAACTGCTTGTCTTGGGGCTTGGTATACATGGGATCGGACTCTTCAAACAAGTCTGGAAGGTAAAGTCTTGTGTAGATTTATCACCTTTTCTCTTTCTATTTTTGACTCTAGATATTTAAGTAGAGATATTTAGTTTAAGGAAAAAAACGGAAAGGAAAAAAGAATTCGAATGAGACTTGGTGACTACAACCATTAAGCCTTGATTCATAATGATTCCAAGAAAAAGAATTCGAATGAGACTTGGTGACTACAACCATTAAGACTAATTTCATATGAATTCTTGGATATTGGTCAAAAAGAAGTGATCAGGACTTGGTGGCAACCACTATTAAGGCTTGTTTCATGGAAGCATGTCCAATCTTGGTCAAATCATGTCTTAGAAGAAGATTTTGACTCAAGAGAGAACATAGAAGAGAGAAAAGATAGGAACTAACTTTTACTTGCAGATCCAGATACTTATTTGAAAATCCTTGCATCTTGTGATCGATACTCCCAAGGTAAAGCCTGCACTTTTATTTATGTTAAGAAATGAGGTTAGTTGAGGGGAATGTCATATAGTATTTGCTAAGTTGTTGGCTAGGAGAATTTGGTTGCTAAGTTAGGATATGGCATAATGAACTTTTGTGATTAGGATTTCTTAGATGTGAATTATAATATTGTAGAGGTGATGATTTCAAAATTTTAAAATCTGTGAGTCATTGCCATTTTCAAACCTCTTTCAGAGAGACTGCCTGTTTGTTTTGTTTGAGGACAAGCAAAATGGTAAGTCTGGAGGAGTTGATATACCATAATTTTGACCCACTTTTAGTCATGGTATATGAGTGTTTTAATAACTCTTTATTATATTATAGATTATTTTTAGAGAATTTACGGGTTCACATACATTCTGGAGAAATATGGTGATTTTAGTGTCTTTTGAAATCTTTTGAGTGCAGAACTGCACAGACGTGTCAGATGTTTAGCTATTGATGGAGACTTTCCCACCGTTATGTTGAGCCCATATTTTGACAAAATATAGAGCTTTGAGTTAGCTTTCTAATGCCACCGGTCTGAGGTCAATCAGCATTCTGTAGCAGATGTTATGCCCGTTTTACTGAAGAGCAGTCACTCTGCCTCGCGAGAGCAAGCTGTCGAGAAGATAAAGGAAAATCGATTGATGCAGCACTACTTGTATCCATCGAAATGGATCACATAACGTGGATTGAGTATATTTCAAGACAAACTTAAGCCTAGAAGAAACCCAAATTACCAAGATACCCCTGGACGACCAGAAATCATATTTATGTGTTTTGTAAGCCATTGTTGACGGCTAAGCTATTTTTATATTTTCTTGTTCTTAGTTCTAGGAGAGAAAGGAGGAACTCTATCAGAGTCCTCCTGGAACTCTTTTGGTTTTTTATTGCTTTTATATTTTATATATATTCTCTTTATCTATTCATCTATGATTTATGTGACAAACTTCATGCTTGAATAGATCCACCTGTTAGGTTTAAGGTTCAAATAGGTTAGAGAGATTAGCCCCCAACTATAGATTGCTAAGTTGTTGTATTCATAAATAGGTTGTTCTTAATGCTTTGTTCTGGAGTAATTAACTAGAATATTGAACCTAAGTCTAGCAACCATCCTTCCATCAAGAAACTCTCTACCAAGCTGAACAATAGTCTTGTTCATCTTGTTTACTGCTTTATTTAAATATTTGAATAGAAATCCTAAGTCTAGCAACCATCCTTCCATCAAGAAACTCTCTACCAAGCTGAAAAATAGTCTTGTTCATCTTGTTTACTGCTTTATAATCATTTATTGTTTTATTATTTACTTGCCTAGATTATTCATAACTGTTTAGATCTAATTGTTTTTCTAGTTCTTTTTGGATTTGATCCCTAAGTACTACAGTTGGACCTCTTATTTGAGAGATTAAATTCACTCCCTAGGGTAATTTCAGTGATATCACGTGCCTAGATTCATGGAGGCCTAGACCTGGGCTTTTTCTACTAGACCCGAAGTCCATAGTACAACCCGAACCAAACTGTCGGTTTTGGCGGTAATGGACCTAAGCCAAAATCCGAATGGATTCTATAGCCCAAAATTTTTGGCTTTGTGCCGGTTTAGTTTCAAACCCATATCCAAATAAGTGAACCGAGCATTAATAGTCTTGTCTAAAGCGTGATATGGTTAACTCAAGACACGAGAAGTCTCTTCGTTTCTTGAACTCGTGTGAGGCGACGAACCCTAGTTCCCAAAATTCTCTCTCAAGTATTGATCATCATCATCAAACTAGCCACTGTAAATCACCTAGCCTCTCCATGTTCTTCTTCATCAGATCATTCGAGAATCCAATCGCAGGTATTGTCGCTCTCTTACTTTGATTCTTGATATTCATCTTCTTTAGTACTTTTGAGTTTAATTGAGTCAAATCAGTTATTATTTTGATTTGTAATCATTATGGATCATGTGTAGTCGAATTGATTTTGGTGTTCATATGTGTATTCGAATTGATTTTGGTGGTTAGCTTTCTTTCTTGTTTATGGTGTATATGTGTACTTGAATTAAGTTTGGTGTTTTGCTTTCTTTCTTTTTGCAGATGGATTCAACATCATCTTTTGACCGAGAAACCAATAACAAAGATGATGCAGGAAACATTGATTCACCATCACCAGCTAATAAAGCGACATCTCAAGTGAAGAAATTGAAGCGTATTCTCCCTACAAGGTCTGAAATTTGGAAACATTACACAAGGACAAAAGAAGATCGAAACATGTGTGTATGCAACTACTGTCAGAACATATTCTCGTGTCTCACAAGCTCAGGGACCTCAAATCTAAAAAACCATCTTGAGAAATGTAAGACCTATCTTTCTTGGTCGGCTGGCCAAGAAGATAAGCAGCCACAAATTGATGATGAAGGGAAACTTAAGAAGGCAAAGTTGACTAAAGGCCAGCTGAGAGAAGTCACGAATCAGATGGTTGTCTTAGGACAATTGTTGTTATCATTTATTGAAAGTGTAGCATGGAAATACTTATGTGTCAAGGTTAGTAACTAATGTCGTCTCTTTTATATGTTTAACCTATAATTAATGTCTTTATCTTTTCTATGTTTATAGGCAAACTTGGGTTACACTCCTCATTCAAGAAGAACAGCGACTAAAGACATTATCAAGATGTATGTGGAAAGGAAAGATGCACTCAAGAAATGGTTCTTGTGTAGCAATCAACGAGTATCTCTAACAACGGATATTTGGGTCTCACCAACTACATGTAATACTTTATACATTAGAATTTTAACTCTTTTATACATATTAGCAAGCTGATCATAGGTTCTTACTGTTCAATGTATACAGGTGCAAGTTATATGGTCATCACAGTCCACTATATTTGCTTTTTGGCGGTTGAAGAAGCTGATCATCGGGTTCAAACACATCACAAATCACAAAGGTCAGACTATAGCAAATTGTTCTTCTAGAGTGCTTGTCTGAATGGGGAATAATAAATGTGTTTTGCATAACCGTTGATAATGCTACTGCCAATGGTTCAGCTTTAAGGAAGTTTCAGAGTAATTTTTGTTTAGGTTCTGATCAGGCTTTTGTGTTAGATGGAGAGTTTTTACACATGAGATGTAGTGCCCATATCATTAACTTGATAGTTAGAGATGGAATGGCTGAAATAGATCAGAATGTTGTTGCTATTCGCAATGCTATCTCCTATGTTAGATCACATACTAACAGACTGGGATCTTTTGAGCTAAAAGTTGACTCCGGTAAGATTACAAGGGGAAGTTTGCCGTTAGATGTCAAGACAAAGTGGAATTCAACCTACCTAATGTTGACAACAGCTCAAAATTCCAAGATGGATTTTGATAAGATGGAAGCAGAAGACAAGTTGTACAATGATCATTTCCGTAAGTTTGAAAATGGAGAAAAAAGGGTAGGACCTCCACAGCTAAGGGATTAGAATGCCATTGAGTAATTGTGTCGATTTCTTATCATCTTCTACAATTCGACACTGGTGGTCTCAGCTTCACTTCACTCAGTTCATATTTGTGCTATGGTGAGATTGTAACCACTGCGACTAATCTGGTAGAACTCTCCAGCAGCTTTGATTCTGAAATGAGGTCTAAGGTGACAGAGATGCTCAAGAAGTTTGAGAAGTATTGGAATAGCATGAAAATATTAACATGATGTTAATTGTGGCAACTGTTTTCGACCCCAGCATCAATTTGGAGCTTGCAAAGATGTGTTTCGAAGAGTTATATGGGCTAGACAGTACTGAATATAAGGAGATGTATAGTCCTTGATCTGTCTCTTGAGGAGTTTGTTCAAAGAGTAAATTTCAAGACACAGATCCAAGTGACAAATCATCTCAGTCTGACAACTCAACTCAGCCTGGAGACCAATGTATTGAAAGGATGGAGCTTGTGGACGACTTTGTGGGTTACAAAAGAATGGATGTTAGGTACAAGCAGAAGATAAACGAAATAGGGGTTTGAGAAAAGAAGGATGAGCTGGAAACATATCTTAAAGAGTCTGTGGATCACCCTGACCTGATGATTGGAACGGAGTATGATGTACTCTCATGGTGGAGAAAGAACTCAGCTAAGTATCCTATCTTGTCTTGGATTACTCGTGATGTTTTAGCTTTATAAGTCTTGTCAGTTGTTTCAAAGAGTGCCTTTAGTACATCTGGACTGTTTCTAGAACCATACAGGAGCTTTCTAACACATTACATGGTGGAGGTTTTAATTTTCACAGAGCAGTGGATGAAGCAAGACATAAAAATGGAGTCAAGAGTGCTTTCAAATCCTCAAATACTAGCTGATCTTGAAGAAGTTGATTGGCTTGAAAGAGGCAAAATCCTATAATTTCAATCTTCTTTTCTTATAATATGAATGTTAAGTTGTTAGTAATCGTTTTTTAACTTTTTGTTTTCAGAGTATAGAGACACAGTAGTTCCAGAATAAGACTAAGGCTTTGTTGTTGCTTAAGAAGATCATGGCTTGGTGAACACTTAGTTTCTTTGTTTCGATTTGAAGTTTATGATTTTTTTTTCCAATTTGAACACTTTGTTTCGGCTTGAGTATTGGTTTTAAGTTTAGACACAAGTTATATTGTTTTGTTGTGTCTAAAACTTGTATTTTATTTGGGTTTTGTTGTGTTTGAACTCATGTTTGGGTCAATGCAATTTTTCGGTTATGTTTGGTTAGTTTCGGTTATGTTTGGTTAGTTTCGGTTATGTTTGGTTGTTTTCGGTTTGATTGGTTATATATGATTGTATTTGGTGGTTAAAAACCAAAACCGGACCGGTCAAGTGTAATCGACTTTTACCGGATTTTGTTTGCTTCACCCGAACCTGTCTGAACCCGGTTGGTTCCAAACCGATACCATCCCAAAATTTGGAATAAAACCAAATAGTACTTGTACACTAAGATTCAAAAGTCCGAACATCCGATTTAACCAAACCAAAACCGATCGGTGGACCGAGCGCCCAGGCCTACGAAGGCCTAAAACAAATTGTAAAAATAATTTTTTTTTTTGTTTAAATGTATTTTAATTTTAGTGATTTTTTAGTTATCACTAGAATAAGTATTTTATATTGTAAACGATATCATTTAAAAAGACATAAAATATGAGAATTTTTCACAAAGATAATAATACCATTGCATTTTTAGTGTCCATAACTAGAAGTAATTATTTTACATCATATAATAGTAGTCTAAGTTTTGTGATATTTAATCTAAGTAATTATAAAATGTTCATTTTAAGAATACAAATTTTAGCCATAAAAATCTATTTATAGTGGTAAAAAGTCAACACAATTTCTTTTAAATGAATCTATCTAACATAATCAAATATATTTTTTTTATAAAATTGAGGCCCTTAGATTTGAAATATTTGTTGGTGGCCTAAGGCCAATGCCTTTTTGGTATAGGGGGGAGGGCATGACCATGAGCTGGACCAGCGGCTTTCACAGACCTCAAAGTCATTAAGCCACACCTAACCAGTCGTTTTCACTTGGTTTACACAATGGTTTTGGTGGGGACAGTCACCACTCACCAGCTTTCACCTTCTTTTTGGCCATCGGTTCTCCTTTTACTCCTAGATACATTTCAGCGAGTGGCAGTACAAGGATTAATATGAGGCCAGGAACTGCTCCAGTTACCATTCCTTCTTCAGCTAGGCTTGATAGGAATCCACTCCCTCCTTTTTTTTCCCCAAGAAGCACGAGACGCTCACCTACTTCGCAAGACTCTTTGCCTGGGATCGCATTTTACAAGAGCTCCAGAAGCGGAGACTCTCCTTCTGGATTCATGAACCAATACCCTGGCCTGAAGGTTATTCTGCTTGTCACTTCATGCAAGTGCTAAATCACGATGTTTAGTATTGCCTCCCGTGTTCTTTGGACTTCTTGTCTTCAAGTGGCTCACCAAGATTCGGGTTCTCAAGGAGCCCCAGTAGATTATCTTCTCAAGATGATTTGGATGACCCTGATTGTTCATGCCCTTTTGATTTCGATGTTGACAAGTCAGAGCTTCAGTACAGGTCGGCTCTACCCCATTAGTCTTAGATCTTTACACAGAAAGCTGATCAGTGAACAGCTCATAATAAATAAGTATGTGAATAATGTGATCTTCTTCTGATATATCTACTGACATAAGAATTTTGCATTTCTTCCGGTGCAGCCAAAGTATCTGACCGGACGAAAACTTTAAACTATATATCACAGTCGCTACCTACAGGGAGAAAGTCACAGGATGCAGCGGTTGGAGTTCTAGTTCAAATGCTGAAGACAGTACCGCCATTACGGCAAGACTCAAGCACATGGCGTCAATGTCCGGGGTTCAGGGAGAAGGTTCAGTGTCAGGCATAGAATCTGAATTTTCGATGGCTCTTAGTACATCAGATGCAATAGAGGAACTGAGAAAATACAAGCAGCTCAAAGATTTGCTTCTCTGTAAATCCAAGAGTGTTGGTGAAGCAACACCTGTCCACTAAGCTAAAAGAGCAAGCAAGATATGAGTTTTTTTTCACACTGAAAGCTTCATTATCATTGCTAGAACTTATACAGGGGTGGAATGCATTTTTGAGATACTTTAAGCCAGCAGGTACAAACACCTTTGAAGAACAAAAGCCAGCGGAACAAAGTACTATCATTCCCTAGAGACAAAGCAAACAGCAAGTTCCTCTACACAAAAGCTAACGTAGTTTCTGTAAAAGAACCTTGCCAAACAAACAAACAAAAAGTTTCTGTAGAGGAACTTTCAATATGCACACAAGGAGTTTTGTAACACAAATGTCACATTAAAATAAACCGTACACCAAAAAAACACACACAGAAAGCCTCAGTAGCTTCAAATCCATCCACAAAACATCTACCAATTCTGCATTTGCAAGCTTTTCACCTAATCTCTGGTCACAAAATAAAGCTTCAAAGCCTTGCCTTTACAAAAAAAAAAAACTGTCATCCATCCATCTCCTGCACAACTAACTGAGAATTACTAGCAGGCTTCAAAAGTGATATCTCCAGTCAATAATGTGCCGCGAAAACCTTCTTCTATATCTTGAGGTCCTGACTTCGTATCGCAAAGCTCATCTGTTGAAAACATCAAAGATGGTTTATTCTTTAACAGACAAATCTAACTTAAGCTAAGTAATTAGCTACAATTCCTAAGTTTTTGTTTACCAGCAATATCGCGGTGCTCATGTATCTCGGTATCTCTCACCCAAAGCTTGTCCCCAGGGAATATGTTCATGTCTGCAAGGGTAGCAGATTCCTGATCAATCAATTGTGTGCCTTTGTGAAGTTCTTGGTTCTCCTTCATCACCTGCATATTATCCACAAGTAACCCAGTAACCTAGTGAAACTTTCTAAAAACTATTCTCAACGTTTTGAAAAGCAATGTTAAAAGACAATACCCCAAGTAGTTGCCATATCATCATCTTTAGCTGGTAAACAGTGGTCGTTGCAGAAACTTTTAGGCTGGTCTGTTTCCCATAGTTAGTTCTCCGAGAACGCTTTGACATACGACGGTCCACCTCAAAGCTCGAGTCTGCATTTAACATTGACTTTGGAGCTTCCTTTCCGCGCACCAGGCAGACAGATACATCTCCTTCAGAATAAGTGAGCTTCTGCATCAACTCACAGCTCTCCCTATCTCCTATGCATTCCTCACAAACCTAGTGAGGTTAAAAGATACTGTTAAACGCAACTCATGAACCTCAAACGATTAATCAATGTAACGCAAATGATCAAATCTACTTTTACGAAAAAAACATCATAGTATAAGACATCTGAACCTCATGCGAAAAGCTAAGTCAACATTACAGTTCCAACATAATATCACAAGCTTAAGATGTCACCTCTGGGGTTGTTCTGATAATAAGCTGCTGATCATCAATCTCCATATTAGCATCAGGAGAAGAGTCTTGATCAAGGTCAATAGCGTCCTGGGATGCACTTCGATTCGTATTACTACTATCCTCAATAAGAGCAGAGACTCCCTTATCCACGATCCCACCCCACTCCTCACAGAAATACTTCCAGTCATCTTCAGGGATGATTGTCAGCTTATCCGTCTAGAAAAAATATGCAGAATCAAGAATTTAGATCAAAGTAATCATTTTCCATTCCATCGCTAAAAAAACAGCAAAGAAATCAAACCACAGAATCACAGAACTACATAACCAAACTATTGAAACCAGTAACTTTATCCTAGAGATCCTAAACCCTCCCAGTTTTTAATAAAACTAGGCTCGAAACACTCCGCCATCTCTCAACACTTGAATATTGTCTTATATATATACTATTCTTACTTCTACAGAAACATGTCAGTCTCTCAGTTTTTCATTCTTATTATGGCTTTATTATTTCAAACAATTGCAATACTGATTAAGAAGCATATTACTGTATGTAATGCACTTACAGATGGATTTTTTTGACATAACGAGCCACGTCTGTAGACAAGTTCAGGGAGCCTTTCAAGGAGGCGTGTGTGCTGAAACCAATACCCATAGGAACAAACCATTAGTTTTTTGCTAATATACGTCAGTTTATATTCACCAGCGTTTACTTACGCATCTATATAGGTGTATGAGAGTAAATAGAGCTGAGTCAGGGAACCAAATATAGATTTCAGCACTTCTGTACATATAGAAACCAAATCACTGCCCAGCAATGGATCTTACCTTCTGGCATTTTAGAGTATTAATGACTCCATCAAGAAGTTCAGGCTCTGGTACTGAGGAACTATTTTTTCCAGTCATGTTAATATAGCTTCTCCACTGCACTAGCCATGGAGTTGGCAACAAGAAATATCGACTTTGTGGCGTTAATGCCATAGCCTTTCCCGTCGCTAACTTATCGTGATTTTGGCGCTGCTTGGCCTTTATTGTTCTGTTGCATCAGACCGAACGTAAGAAAATATCTAAGAGTGTCAAGACCAACAGAGAAGTAAACAATGGTTAACCTTAGTGCATCCTCCACGCCTGCAACCTCAGAAAGTTCGGATGTGCAATGAGAACACTGGATGGAGTCCAGAGGAAAACAGGGACAACCCGAAGTATCTTCTGGTGTCACTTTTAAAGCATCTTCAACAAGGAATGACCAGATATTCTCTGGAACTAGAACTCTTTTGGCTCCTGCCGCTTGCTCAGGCATCAGCTCTCCATGACTGCATGTGATTGCATTTGTAGGCCCTGCATCTGCTTCACTGGGAGCATCAATGTTTTTCCTTTTCACCCATTGCTGCAACCTGGAAACGTGTTATTACGCTTTAGAAGGAGCAAGATTTTTGAAACATGTTAGTGCGAGCCCCAATGGCGTCTATCATAGAAGCAGCTAACTGTGGTAACACGCCCACAAAATAATAATAATAATAGTACTTAAGTGCTAAAGTCGCCGTCTGCAAATACATAAATTGTCGAACTCGAACAAATGAGCAAAAACGGTATTAACAGAAGCTTATAAGTTACAGGACAGTTGAATGCGTACCATGCTTTTGAGACATAATAATTTCCGTCCTCACACTTTCCCGAAAGCACATCGCTTGCTATGCTTTTCATGAATGTTCTTCGATCCCTATAACTGTCAGAAGACACAACCATGCGAGCACCATCCATAAGGCATTCCCTGCAGTAGTCCCCTTTCCCTAACTTAGGTCCACCATTGAACTAAATATAAGAGGAAATGATCGCATCAGGAAAGGATGAAATAAGGGTGTGGCAAAAACCAGCAAAGAATTCGAGGAAATGAGACTAGAACAGAAGTCTGTTCTCATGAATCTAGAAACTACGAATTTGTCTGACACATGGTTTATGAGCTGATCCAAAAATTGAAGACAAGAAAAGTTTTTGTTCTTAAAAAAAGGAAGGGCACTAACCGTTGATTCTAACTTAGTCCATGCAAGTTCAGATATACGCTTCATGCAAGTAACTTTTGAGGCAAGAACTTTCCCATGGGAACAAAGTAACGGGGTGTTGTCCAAAGCGCTACATTGTACAAAACAAAGAACAAATATAATCAAGAACTGCCAGTTAGACCTGAAAACTGAAATCAAATGTAATATTAAAGGGAAAAAATATCTAGAAAGTTTGGTGTGGGGTAAAAGCAATCGCCATCGTATTCTGATAAATCATATATTTTGTTGCAGCTCTTAATGCATCGTATGTTGAAAGCAGTGCAATTGGCGCGGGTATATAGAGAATAAAAACAAATGCATGTATGAGGAGATTTACTTACGGCGGCGAAATGGTATCAGCCCATAGGCGAAGCCATTCTGTGGAGATCCAAAAGTATTGTTCTTCAAGTGACTGAACAGCAGCTTCTGAAAGTATAGTCCGTACTTCTTGCCTCCTTTCAGTCAAAGTTTTCAATTGTCTTTCCTTTTTTAAATCATATTGCTTGCAGGTCTCAAGAAATGTTGCGTTCAGATCATTGATCCATTTATCGAGATGTGACGGAAGATAACCACCTTCAGGCTGTTGAAGACTAGCAACTTCTCCGTTGGTTATGTCAATAGGATTCTCTCTTTCTCCTTCCTGACTTTCCTTTTTACCGCATCTAAGACTATACATCAGCATATAAGCATCACTGGATGAGAAAACCTCTGACTTAATAGAAGAAGAACCTGATTGTTTGACATCTTTAGTTTTCCCACTACTAGCGGCACCATTACTCTCGGATTGTGTAGTTGAAGAACCTTCATCGAATGGATGTGTACCCAGTTCAGACACTTCCTCGTCGTCAAATTTCCACCACAAGCCAGTCTTTTCATCTTTTATGTGAGCAACATAATGTCCACTGTTCACAGCACTTCCTTTGTGGATTAACACAGCAGAGAGTTCGTATGTCAACTCATTCTCAGAGGACTCTGCCAATCTCGATCCCATATCCAGCACTTGAGGAAAGGAAAACGAGGACGTAATTTTCTTCTTAGCAGTAGTCTGTTGACATGATCCAGCCAAAAAGAAGAAAAGTTCAGGAAATTTTAACAATATTTTATCTGAGATTCAACTTTTATACATACAAACATACAAGTTTATATCAGGAAAAGGCAAAAGGAAAGAAATGAGAATGAACATGAGTAAAAGATATATAACTCAATCAGCCGAAGATATCATTCAAGAAACATCCCTCAGGATTTATAATACACAAAGGCATACAAGAGGTAAAGATGTTGAAAGACGCTATGCAGGAAAATGATTCAATTCTTATAAAAATCACAAGATGTGAGTAATCAAAACATGGAAATAATTTATTTGCACAATTGATTCATGAAGCAAAGCGTATTAAGATCGAGGAAACCACCTTAGGGAGGAAAACACATCGTTTGAGCTGGAAAGTGATGACAGGAGGTAGTGTGCGCAGCTTAATGCAGCGTGTGGCATCTACTCTAGCATCGCAGCTCCCACAAAAATATTGATTATCTCCATTGAGATGCTCCAAGCTAAGGTAATCATTCAAACTATCATCCAAACTTTTGAGGCCCTTAACATTCAACTCAAGGGCATAAAAATCTTCAACCTTTGAAGAAGCTTCCGACTCCCTCCCACATTTTGAGCACCTACAGGACAGGAAAATTAAAAGATGAACAAGAGAGCAAACAGGCAGTTATGTAAGAGCCTTTCAAATATTAGGTAAGTATTCTTTAGATCAATCTTACGTCGTCACATGCGAGACACTACCGCGGAATAGATCTTGCACAATCGTTTTGGCCTTGCAAACTCCAGAATGGCGTAAGCAACGCTCAAGCAAAGAGAGAAGCAAAGTCAAGAACTCATGTATATCCTGTTGAATCCCATTATCCAACTCCAGCGTCTTCACAAAAGCATCAGAATCAACAAAAGACTTTTTGCTAGCATAAAGCTGCGCGAAAAGCCTCGCAATCTGATCCAAGACAGGATACTGCTTCAATACATCAACTTCAACAGAGAAAACTCCTTCCCTGAACGCAGTGTTCATGTACAGACACTGGAGTATACTATTAGCATAGCAAGTAGCTCCCAAATTGGTTAAACCAGCCGGTGTAGAGTCAGAAGCACGAAGCTCCGAGGAGAGATCTGGACCAAGAGCCTGGATGATCTCGGAAGTCTTCTGCCAGAGACCAGATTTACGGCTCCCGTTAGGAGGTGGAACAAGGCCGCAGAAACAGTTGGGGTTGTCACGGGTGTTGACACGGCAGCCTTGACAAAGTGGCTTAGATATCATGAAAAGCTGGTTCACGTCTTCGTCAGTTACATCGTTAGCTTCGTGGATCTTTCTGCACAACAACAAAAAAATAGCAAATGTTTATGCAATCAGAAATACATTCAGCCAAGCACTTAAATCTCTGTGTTAATTCACTTTCTTGAGTTTATTCATCTGTTTCTTGAATTTAGATTCAAAGGGGATAAAATGCAAGAAATGAAATTAAAGATTTGTGTTAATTCACTTTCTTGAGTTTAGATTGAAAGGGAATGAAATACAAGAAAATGAAATTAAAAAAATCTGTGTACCGGAGAATCTGAGAATAGGAATCAGCAGCGTCGGATGGTCTTTGCCTTTTGTTCTTGTTTCGAGTATTAGGTCTCATTGTGTCGTCACAGCCACCAAAACCCTAAGAGAAGAGCACGAGCACATTAATTCAACCTAATCTGATTCCTCGATTCAACGAAATACATAATCCTCTCAGGCGTTTTCTATATAATATTTGATGAAATTCGCATCTAGGTTAAATCGAAATCGACGTCGAAAACCTAGATCGATCGGAGCACTGAAGAAATTAAATTTTACAACGATAGAGAGAAAGAGCGAAGCGAGAGTACCTGAGAGAATCTGCGGAAAGGGAGAGTTGATAGTTTAGTAGAGAGAGAGCAAACACACAAAAGCTCAAGCTTCTCCGTCTTCCTCAACTCTTCTTCTTCTGCGTCTCCGCTGAGATTTTTTTTTCTTTCTTTTTCTTTTAATTTTATTTCTCTCTCTTTTTTAATAATTCTCCCTCGTCTCTGTACTGTTGTCCCGCGCTCTCTCAATTTCAGATTATATTATGAAGAGATCATCAATTAGCTCTAGATTTTTTGGGATTTCTAAGCATCTATAGGTTGTTATTGTAGTCCACAGATGAGATTTCATTCCAAATTAATCCCATTAGCTTATTTTAGTTTCTTGTGCATTAAATGTCCCAGTAACTCGAAATCTAACAAACTGATGGATTTCACAAGGCCATGGACCAAAGCCGAATGTTGTTGTTTGCGATCAAGATCATGGCCAGGCCCGGACGGTCAGATATTTGGTTCTTTTTCTTTTGATTTAATATTTATAGATTTCGAGTCAGATTTATTTCAGTTTTTCGATGCTTGATTCGGTTTGAAATAAAAATATATATCTAAAAAAATAGTTTGATGTAATGTGGATTAGTTTCTAGAATAATTTTAGATAATTAAGATAGCTAAGATAAAAATGCCTAACAGTTTAAATAATCCCCTATATATTAATTGAGAAACATTTGAAAAGATGTAACCTCAAGTTTGTATTAATTAAAAAGTAACCTTGCTTAGTTGTCAATAAATTAGCATACCAATTAAACTGACGTGGCAGCTTTAGGTTCAATTGAAATTTGCTAGGGAAAAATAATTAGAGACGCATATAACGCATATAACATTAGTTTATGTATTTATATATATCGCACGCATGTAATGGAAGAAAAGGAAAATATACGATTTGATAACGATTTGCATATATTAACTATAATAACTTCATTCCTTTTAATTTATGGAAGTGTATATGTAAAATAGAAATTACTTTGTGACCAAGTACATACTTAATGGTAAAGGCAAGTGTATATGTAAAATGTAAAACTTAATATGTTAACTTGGGAATTTATGTTAAACTTTTGATTTTTTCGTATAAGTTATATTTTGAATTTTTAAAAACGAGAATAAATAATTAAACTATTAAAATTATTATGTTAAAAATTAATGATCAATAGTTTANCATGAGTTGAACTATAATTATATTTTGTAAATAGCTAACAATTTATTACAACTGAGACTTCTTATTTTGATCTTTTGCTTTTTTAACAGTAACTAAATTGAAGTAAAGATTATAAATTTGATGGACAACAATTAGTTGAAATTCTTTACAATTTTTTTTTATCTTTAAACAAACAGAGTTGTGTTCAATCAAAGACATATTGGTTTGATGAACACTAAATATGGAAGAATATAAAAACTTTTCTTTCATGCTTCTGTTTTTTTTCTTCAAAATTTAGTGTTTTGATATTAATTCTAGATTTGATCATTTTATTAGATGATAGAAGCCTTTTTTATTTTTTTCTTTTATTTAAATATATAATATTTTTTTAATAAATGACCCTGTGGCAATATGACTCTAAATATGATCATATTATATATTTGTATAATATATAATATGATCTCAAACTAAATAATTCTGTTTTTTGGTATAAAATTGAATAAACTGAAAACCGATGGTATATAAACCAAATCAAACTGTAGTACATATAGATTTAGAATAGTAGTTATATTTTAATGATCGAAATACCAAAAAATCGGACAAAAAATTGAGCCGAACCGAAACCCGATATCCGGATTGAGCACCTATAATCTGAATGAAACCGAACTATTGTTTCATTTTTCAAAACATAATAAAAATAATAGCTTTATCCCGTGCAAGGCGCGGGTCTTATCCTAGTTTTAGATATTTCAGATCCAAATATTCAATTAAATTTGATTAATAGAAATTGTTGTATAATTTTAGATAACTTTCATTACAGATATTTAGATAAATTGGTTAATTTAAATCTTTTCTGATAATTTTAGATACTTTTAAACACAAGAATTTAGTTTATAGATTATATTTTAGATGTTTGGTTATTTTAAAACTAAATATAGACAATATATTTATGTATAGAGTATTTTACAATATTGGTACTAATCAATTCTTGATTTAGTTTTGGTGTTAACTCAGTTCAAGTTTGGTATTGAAATCGGTTCGGTTAACCAGTGCCTAATTATTATTATGAGCTTAAACCTTTCGACCAACATGTAATCTTAATAAAAGTCTCAAACATAATTTGCAAGCAAAACAAGGCTAATGTTGTGTGACAAATTCATAAACACACACAAATCCATTCAATGTTTAGTTTCTTAGTCTATTCTCGTTAGATTGATTCTAGCTTCATTAAATTCAAATTTCATTTTCTTTTTGTCTGGTTTTGAGGAAGTGGAACAGTTGTGTGACTCAGAACTATTTAGGTAGGTCTTACATAACAAATCTTCTTTGTTACAAGGTTATTACCTTTTGATTCATTGTATTGATCAATCTATTATTAAGTTTTTTGTGCTCCTACTAGAGATAGGCATATTATCCATTAAATTTGATTCGATTTGTTATTCATTACGACTCGATTCGAAAAATCCGGATATATGTTATGTTTCGAAGCAAATCAAATAATAATATCTACCATTTGTAAGAAACAAATCAAAGCAAAAATATCATTTACAAAATGTCAAATATCCGATCCGATCTGTAATAAATGTGTAATACAATTATGTATAAATAAATTATTATATTTATATTTATCATAAATGTAAATAATAAATTAATTTCAATTTTTTTTTAAATTTTGGGGTGCTAAAGAAATTCAATATGGTCTTAGCCAAATTTTAATATGTGGTTTTTGTTTTTGAGTTGCTATTAACATATTTTATGTTGGGCTCTGGATGTTAAATTTCAATTATATTGGGTTAATAGGGTAATAAATATATAATGTGTAAAGCAATAAACATTATTCCAGGATCAAAATATCGATCAAATTAATTTTCTTTCCATACAGTCTTCTTCCTTTACAAGCCCTAGAAATCCAGAGACGATTTTGGGAGTTCTTCATCAAAGTTAAGTGGTATGTTTTAGCTTTTTTTACTGTTTTATTTCTCTCCGTTCCATTGATTGCATCAGAATTTTTCTGAAGCTCTTTCATCGTAGTATTTTTTTGAGATGTATCTTCTTTATGTATTCATGAAAGATATCTTTGGTTTGTCTTTACTGATACTGAAGATAGGCATGGATAGGACCAATTCCATAAGACAGATGTCATTCATGATGAGAGAAAAATATGACAAGTATTGGGGTAACTTTGATAACATGAATATGATCATCTTTGTTGCAACAATACTTGATCCTAGGTATAAGAGGCAGTGGGTTAGATGGTTGGTCGATGAAATCTATTCAAAAGATCAATGATGTCTTAGAGAAGATGTTTAAGCACTATAAGACCATCATTCCTGAAACGGTGGTGTCTTCTACTAAAGGAGATGACAGTATTTCTGAGGTTGGTGCTCAATTGACAAGAAAAACAAGGAAAGTAAAGAACATGCAGCACCAGAAACAAAACTGAAAAGATATTTGGTTGATGTCTGTGAAAATGATGAGGATGATACTTTTGATATTTTGTACTGGTGGAAGACTACAGGAAAAAAGTACAAGGTGATTTCCTTAATGGCAAGAGATATTCTTTCGGTTCTAGTGTCAACAGTTGCATCCGAATTTGCCTTTACTGCAGCAGGCCGTGTACTTGATTATTTTTGTAGTTCATTGAGTCCAAATATGGTTGAAGCTTTCCTATACACACAAGATTGGATTGGACATGAAAATCAAACTCTTCTCGTAGAAGAAAGCATGGATGATGTATTAGAATTAAAGACTGGTATGTTTTACTTTTGATATTTATTTTTTTAATATTTTTTATAGTTTTATTTTTATTTGGTTCTAATATATATTTAATCCTTAATTTTATAGAGTTTGAGCTGAAAAACATAACGTCTGGTCATATGGTTCTCGATTATTGATTCTCAACTTAGGTTTGGATAATAAATTTTCTGATTTTATGGCTAGTTTATATATATTCTTTATACTTTCATTTGAATATGTTATGTCGTCAATTTCTAATGTAAGAAGTGGATCTTTAGCTTTAGTAGATTTTTTTTTATTTTGAAAAGCTATGGTAAAAAGGATTAGTAGATGCTTAGCTTTTAGTGAATTGTTATGTATAAATTCTAGTTGATGAGCAGATGTCTTAAAGTTTAACTGTTAGTATATGTTGTAATATTCTAATGCTATGTAAAAATTGTTACTTTTTTTTAATTTGACAAAGCAGAGCGGATAATCCGCAGATATCTAATATACTTACAAATATTCGAACCATCGAATATTTGAGATTTTACGAAGCGAAGCAGATCAAAAAACTAAGTATTTGTAAAGGACGGAGCGAATCACCAAAAGTGAGATTTTTCCGGATATCTGCTTTGTGCCCAGGACTAGTTCCTATAACATTATTGGTTTAAAATTATTTCAAGGATGAGAATTATTTCGTACGAATCAGACTGCTGAAGAAGCTTATGGTCAAAGTAGATAATGTATGGTATTGGTTGATGCATGATGATGAAGGTTATATGGTCTCTTGGTCATGTATCCAATCCAAAATTTCTTTTATATCACTTTTATTTTGAAGTCCTTATTTTACCTTCAAATTTTGTAATATACACATCAATCAACTCATTTAGATAACTGATTTATTTTCAACTTTTCATTAATGAATGAAGAACTCGTACGAACAATCAAATTTTGGGATATGTTGGTTATGTGGGTTGTAACCCAGAAATTTGTGAATTATATACTTGGATAATGATTGAATCGCGCACGAGGTCACTTTCCTTAAAGAGTATTTCGACCCTATTCCAAACCTTTGGGTTACACGAAATCCCTTTGTAGGATAAGACAATCAAAGTCTCACTCTTGTTCTAGGTTAAGATACAAGAGAAACAAAAAGAA
>CAKOAT010608488.1:31318-49785 GCA_932364175.1 Eruca vesicaria subsp. sativa
TGTTTCTGATTTTTTTTTTCTATCTCATTTGCCAATGCCTACATCCCTTTATATAGAGAATGAAAGGTTGCAACCAATGGTTGCAATGGTTAATACTAATGGTTGCAATGGTTAATGAAGAGTTGCAATGGTTAGTTAAAGAGTTGCAATGGTTAATCACCAAGGGTTGCAATCATAAAGGTAGTTATTACCAAAGGTTGCAATTATCAATGGTTAATCACCAAAGGTTGCAATTGTAAAGGTAGTTATTACCAAATGTTGCCATTACCAAAAGTTGCAAGGTTTCATTTATGTAGTTGTAATTGTTCATAAACAATTGCAATGGTTCAAATAAACACTTGCACCCTTTCACATTCACTTAAATATATAACAGGATATGCATTCTCTTTTGTTTCTGCAATTGGCATTTGTTTATTCTGATTATATTGATTTGATTAATATAAGCCATGCTTTTGTCTAAATTATATAATCCATGTTTGTATGGCGCAATAATATGTGATCCTGCAACTCATGACTATGTATCACAAATTATTGTTCGTTTCGTAGTCGCCACTATAACTCAAGTACAATGTGTTACAGATTTGTTTGTCTTAAAGTCAGCTTATCAAAAATTACAACAGATCAAAATATACAAATAAAAATATCAAAAAAATCATTATAAGAAAATAATAAATCCAGATGAAATATAAAACATAAAAAGGTAATAAACAAAAAACATCAATACATTATAAATCTACACCAAAACAATATTCCAAATATCTAATGTGGTAGATCACTGATTTTACTACTTTCACTAATAAACACGTCTCATAAATTTTTCATGCTTCCATTACTAGAAAGCTCGTATAGAATATGATATTGTTACAAGTTTGATCCACTTAGTTAAACCATACTTTGGATGCTTATGATCAAGAATGTGCCACTTTGCCTCATCAATCTAAATGTTCGTTCAATAATTGTTTGCAAATGCACATGTTCTTGGTTAAACAATATTTTCATGTTTTTAGTGGTTTTTCTTTATGAGATTGATCAAGGTAATATTGAATTTTATGATGGATTTTGGAAGTAATGATTTTGGTACCGACAAAAATCACAGCTTTATGAGTTTGGAGTTTTATCTCTCATAATTAATGGTTTCAAATAATAAGAGAAAAATAGAGTGAAGAATCTATATTATAATGATACAGTTTAAAGGCTCCTCAAGGTGTCCACATAGGCAGATTGTGGGTTCCACATTTTTATATTAAAATAGATAGTCTTTTCAAAATGGTTACAAACAAAGAATATCAGTTTAGCCAAGTGGTCTAAGGCCACATGTTTGGTCTGCAAGGGCATGGGTTCAATTCCCACTGCTCTCAAGCATAAACCAATTAATGTCATCATCATAAAAATATTTTTTTAAATAGACATAGTCTTGGTAAGATGATTACAAACAATGAAATAAACTTTAGTCAAGTGGTATAAGGTGTCTAATTAAGTATGCAAGAATGTGAGTTCAAACCACGCAGCTATCATGTATTTTTTATTTTTTTTTATTTAGGTTATTATCATATGGGCTTTTTATTTATAAAGTTCTTATGTTTTTTTGGGCTTATTATTTTAAAGATCAAAATAGTTGTATAAACCCTAAACCTTAACAAGTTCAAACCCAAAATAGTTAAAAATGAATCCAAAACGAATAATAAAACAAAAAACAAAAAAAACAAGTCTCACGTGGTTGCCTACGCGGATGGCTTAAAGAACCTTAAAACTATCATATTATAATATAGTTCAACCCAAAAATAATAAAAAATAAATCAAAAAACGAACAGACAAAAAAAAAAANCACATATTTCCTAATATATATTTTCAAAAAATTTGTATGTGAGATAAAATAAAATAAAACAACAAAAATTAATTATTTTCGTTATTTATTAAATGAATATATAATTTCTCTTACATTTTAATAACTACTATAATTTCTTTGAAAACATTCCTCACCACCGATTCCAGACTCCGGCGAATGGATTCCCACAGTCGATGACTCCGTAGATAAAAATGCCACATCATTTATGAACAAAACTCAAACTTACAAAAAACCATATATAAAAGCCTATCTAATGAAACTTAAACAATGAATATTAACTTAATTAAGGTTATTTTCAAATTGATAAATCGTTTAATACAAATATAAATACTATAAATATAGAATTATATCAAGTTTTGATCTACGATATAAAAACTATTTACAGCAAAAAAAAAAAACACACCTACTTTTACACACTAAAAACTATATTATAGCCTAACTATTCCTATAAACCTTATTTCGCATATAGATAACATTTAACACATTCCTAATATTTTTCAAAAAAAAATTGTATGTGAAATAAAATAAAATAAACAGCAAAATTTAAGTAAGTTATTTATTAAATGAATATGTAATTTCTCTTACATTTTAATAGCTACTATAATTTCATTGAAAACATATCTCACCACCGACTCCAGACTTCGGCGAATGAATTCCCAGAGTCGATGACTCCGTAGATAAAAATGCCACATCATTTATGAACAAAACCGAAACTTACAAAAAACCATATATAAAAACATATCTAATGAAACTTAAACAACGAATATTAACTTAATTAAGGTTATTTTCATATTGATAAATCGTTTAATACAAATATAAACACTATAAATATAGAATTATATCAAGTTTTGACATACGATATAAAAACATGAAATTTGCCATTTCATTATTAATTGTTGTCATTAGAAGAATTCACTTAACCAACAATCGAAAAAAATACACGCAAACATAATGATCCCGGCTCTGCGCTTGCGCGGGGAATATGCAACTAGTGTTATCTAGTTTCAGACTTTGTGGGTTTATCAAATTTTTTGAGTTTTGTTAGCTTTATGTTTTATAATCTTTGAAAATATCATACAATTTTAGCTTCAGTTCGATTCTCGTTTCCATCTCTTTATATGTTTTCACGGTGCTTCACGGTGGCGTTAACGGCATATTTGTCATCAATATGTTGGGTTTCATTGGGTTTAATTATTTGATGAGCCTATAAACTATAAACTATTTCATGAGATTAATTTATGAAAACTCAAATAGTTTTAAATTGAAATTTAATTGAAATGATGACTCTTTGTCTACTTAATTTTCTAGACAATGGTCACATAGGATAAACAAATTGTGTTTCGTGGTTTATTAATTTTTAGTCAGAAATAATTGTCATCTTGTTTCTAATATATAAAATGATAGATTTGATGCATTCAAAAACTTATCACATTATACAAATAGTTCAATATCTAAACAATATACTTTATTACGTTGTGATAAAGAAACTCGTTACAAACGATTAGAATTATAGTAAATAATCTTTATATGCACAGCATGTCTTTATTTTGTGAAATTTCTAATTCTGTTTGGGAATTTTGATTACAAATTATTGATAGACACGATAAATAATTTCAGGTCGCTAAAATTTCAAATTTTGAAAAATACAGTATCTCTCTTTATCACCTATTTAAGTAAAGATTTAAAATCGAATGATGAAGAAAACTATTAATTTCACTTACTTCTATTTTATACAGTACAAATGAGACATATACGAGTTACAAACGTAGTAATAAAAATATCTATAATAAAACTATCTATAAATCCATTTTGTAACACTAAGAGTGTTCCTCCCAAAACTGACCACATCAACCGGTATAGTATATCAAAAAATATGTTACACAATAATTTTATAATGTAATTACTTGACGTACAATAGTTTTCATTATTATCCTCTTATTTCTAATATATAAAATGTTAGATTTGATGCATGCTAAAGCATATCACATTATACAAATATTTTAATGTCTAAACCAAATAATTTATTACAGTATTACAATGGACTCTTTTTGTAAGTGCATATTTGTGGCTGATACTATGTATTCAAGTGCATATAGAATATGTATGAGCATAAAGTAAAGAACACATAGAGATTTGTTAACGAGGTTCGTTTCCTACATCCTCGGGACCACGTTCAGAAACCATTCATTAGAAAAGGCTGCAACCTACAATTGCTATATGGTATCTAGCACACACTTGTGCCTACCACTCTTATCTAGTTTACAATGGTTAGAGCAACTACTACTCAATGTTATTATGAAGAGCATAGTTCTCTACAATTAAACCACCAACAGATCTCACCATCTGTCTGGTGGGACGACGCCACACACATGTGTGCCTCTCTCAAAAATACCCTGGGCGCGTGCCTTTTTCTTTGACGGCCTCCTGGTATTTATATGAATGTTAAACCTTACACCTTAGGGTTTTTAAGCAATTTTTCCTTTTTCTTCTCTTAAGAATAAGGAAGTTCTTCCTCATTTTAAATATACCATTTAAGATGATTATCCAGCTAGACACCTCTTGGCTTGTCCAAGTCGTCCCTAAGCTGTTGTCCACTTATGTACTCAGCTTTTTGTTAGCAATCGCACAGCTGTGTTTCTGACGTAGTTCTTGATGTACTTCTTGAACTACTTCCTGATGTACGTCCCAAACCATGTCCTGGTCTACTTCATTTAGTACCTCCTGATACACTTTATATATTGATTTCTCAAACCAGTCAGCATTACATCTTCAATCTCTCCCTTGATGACTGCGTTTTAGAAACCAAGCACCTTCTCAAACTAGTCTAGAACAACACTAACAATCTCTCCCTTGGTGACTGACTTTTAGAATCTAAGCCCACACACTCAATGCTTCTCAGTACATCATCTCTGTAATACGTCTATTCCATCAAGTTCTTAACCAAGTCATCAATACTTCTTCATTCTCCCCCTTGATGACTAGGTTTTAAAATCTAAGAATACAAGTGTAGATCGAACTCTTCATTCCGGTCTGATGAACTAACTTAACGTGACAAGCATGACACTTCTTTAGCACTAACTTGCTTCACAAGTTATCTCATACAATTTGTTACAGCAGTTTCTAACACTTTGTCACCATAATGCTTTCATTCTCTCCCTTTTTATTTGAGTATGTCAACTCAAGCTCATCATCAGCAATCACATAGCAACAATTCTCCCTGCATCACTACATTTCATTATTCTCTCCCTACTTGAGTGCACACTCATATAAAACCATCATGCTCATGCATATTAGACCACATCTTCACTTTTGTCATGTTATTTCCATCGCAGAAAATCAGATTCTATAAAATGTAGCACACTTTCATTGATGAACTGCAGTACTCAGAAATATATTTCTTCGTAGTTTTGGATATCAAATTTTCAGCTTGAACACCCATGTTCTTATTCTGGCAAAACAGAGCTTCCACACATGAGAACAAACCAGCTTCTTGCGTCATAGACTCAGAAAATAAAACCAAAGCGCTTGCTGCATAGAAATAGAATCTGCGCCAGCAACCGTCACACACCTTTCAAGGTGATTCTCGTAAGCAGTACTGAAACCAGAGAAAATGAGGCTTCGTAGATGATAATCACTCAGAATCAGCTGTCCCGACATCATCTAGACACCGATGTCCCAATAGCACATGATCAGAGCCTGTCGTACGCACAGAACAGTATCCTGCTAATGTAGTAGCAGTTCTGAGCAAGCAATGTCTCGTCATTTGTCATCAACTTGTTCTTCATCAAACACACGCCATAAACAAGAAGTTGCATCTTGGGTTCAGTGAGATCCTTTGATTATATTCACGTGCATGCAATCATCATGAAATCAACCCGTTAGTTTCAAATTACTCAAGCATGCTCTCCAGCCAATCTCTGCAATATCTTCACTGAAACTCTGAAAAACTGAACAAGATGGAGTAAATGTTAGACATGATTCAAACATAACTTCTGCATTCTCTTATGAGACATTTCCATTGTCTCTGATTTTGTCTTCTTGCGATTTGGAGATCATCTTTCCAGAGGTTCTTCTTTACAGTATATGTCTTGCTATTCTCAAGCTCTGACGGTGTAAGTAATGCCAAAGCCTCCTGAACTCTACAAAATACTAAGCATAAAAATCTCTTCTTCCTGTAACTGATGCTTCGAAAGCAAGTTTCTCTTCAACTATCGCTTCTCAGTTTATGCATCTTAGATAACTTCCAGAAGCCAACCCACATGCTTACACAATCGTTTCTGCTATAGCTTCCCTCGGACCATCTTCAGAAATTACTAAATTCAGAACTAAGTTGGAGAAACTCAAGTTAAAAGCTCATCTGGAAAACTTTCAACTTTATTTTCTTATTGACTTGAGATGCCCATCAAACCTTAAATCAACTTTCATCTTCTCAGCTTCAGAATTTCAGTCTATTAACAAAAATCTGCGCATTATTTTTGTTTAGCTCTTTCACTTCTTGAGGCTAATCTGTCCCTGCAGTTCTCAGTGATCCACTTACGTTGTTGTTGTCTGCAGAACTTAAATACCTGCGCTTTAAAGACAAGTGCTTGTTGTGCTGTAACAAGCTCAGTTTGGTGTCGAACTCAAAACTCTGTCTTCACCATTCTTCTCAGTTTTTTGTTGGGACTTCCAAATCAGCACGACAATCAATCTCCACGAAGCTGTAACTCGTCCACCTCTCTGCACATCATAAATGCAGAACTCTCAATAAGTTGTTCTGATGTTTCATCATTTAAATATGATCTCTGACTCCGAATCCAATTTCTCTGTAATACAATGTAGTTATGCATGTCTAGAAAGTCTCTTCCAAGTTTTAACTCATTCTGGATTTGTTTGATCACCCACTAGATGTCTCCACCAGAACTGGTCAAATCTGAAAAACTCAGATAAGCTTACTGAACCAGGTTGAAAAAGATCAAATAAAACACAAATCAACCGTTAACATCTTAATCCGACCGTTGCATTGTACGACAGTAGTATAGTGAAGATTGTCACAAAATTTCAGCTCAATCGGATGACGTTTGGATCCCAACACGTTACCTTGAAAACCTCATCTCAGAATATATTGTTCTTCTAAACAAACTCTGCAAAACCTGCAGTCATCCTCTGTAATAGGAGTTCTATCATTCTCCGTGAGACTCAGAGTCTGTCTCATGACTGAACCAACTAATAGGCTCCTCTAGCTGCACAAATCATTTTGCAACTTTCGTCAATGTCCCGCAACCGTCAGCTCAAGATCATCGTTGAACCTTAAGCAACCTTGAACAGCTTCTGTTGCTTATGAAATTGTCATATATCCAGTAATTCTTATATTCTCTGTTACTCTGTTCAGTTCTTGCAACCTCGAACCAGAATTTGACTTGAAGCAAGGCTTAAACTTTGGAAAGACTACAGCTCCCAATTTCTCTCTTTGATTTCCATGGTGAAGTCTCCTCTAGAGCATCATCATCACTCGATGAAACCATAGCACTATCGCACGTGTCTGAAGTATCTCTTTCACGATGAAACCAACCCAAGAGCATTCTCGTATACTATATACTCAACTAGGAAACTTGTAGATTCTTGAGTCTCAGATTCCACAAACCAGAGAGCAACAGATTTGCAAGTATTGTCGTGATAACCCAGCCAAACAAGACATTTTTCCTCCTATAGATGCTAGCTCCACGTTGATCTTAGCTTCTCTTCTCCTTCTCTAAACTAAATAATGCCATTCAAGCAACATATCATAGGAAGCTTACCTCTTTTGTTGACCTCGTACTCCCCTGCATGAATGCATATCTAATTTAAAAAGTATTTCTGCTGCACCTGAATTTCTTTGACCTCATCACACAGCCTTACTTACAAGAGGACATAAAACTTGACTTCGATTTTTTTTTTTTAAACCATAACTTGAGCCTTCGTAGATGACACTCACTTAGAATCAGCTATCCTAACATCAAATAGACACCGCTGTCGCCAATAGTACAGAATCAGAGTCTGTACGCACAGGACATCCTCTTTTTGATGTAGTAGCAGTTCAAAGCATGTCATATTGAAAAATACCTTGCTCAAGTCTATGCAACTGTGTCATCTTGTCTACGAACCATTTTCATCGGAGACCAGTTATTCAAACAACATCAAAGAGCTCGTAAGACCATAGACTATGAAGACTTAAAACTCTGAGAATTTTTCTTCTTTGAGATGTTGTAACAGCATGATGCACATCATTGTGTCCTTCTGACTTTGATACCATGAAACTCACACTTTCTTCTTCCACAAGATTTTGACTTCTTCTGAATTTTGCTACTGGAAGCTTAATGGCGTAACTTCAAACATATACAGCCCGTTGAATCTTAAGATAGTAGTATCATGAAGTTTCAAATCAAATTTCAGCTTGATCAAGTTACGCTTGAATCCTCAGCCATTGTCATGAATAACCCATCTCAGAACTTATTTCAGCAATAATTTCTTATCTTTGCTCTGAAATCTAGACAAGACATCTTTGAAGGCATGGTCTTAACTCTTTCTGGATCATGTTGTTCTTCAATTTCGCTTGCCTCAATGCAAATTTTATGTCTTTTGAACTCACAGTCTGATTCTTGCACATCAATAGCTTCACATGAACACATCTCGCAAGAACAACACTTATATACCAGTTTCAGTCTCAATAACTTGATTCTCTAATGTTTCTCTTCATTAAGTTTTCTCCAGTCAATGCTGTTGAGTATAATCTTCATCTCTCGTGACTTAAATCAGGAACATATGCATCTCTTTGAACTCAACCATCTCTTCTTTGTATTTGTGTAAAACCAAAAACCAATCTTTGTAAAACACAACTACAAGACTCTGAATGAACTGCTCTGAATCTCCATCATTCAGTATGATCTTGGACTCTGAGTTCAGATCCTTTCTCTTGAAGAATACTATGAATGTACAGGCTCTCTAGTTCGGAAGCTTTCTCTATCATAGTAACTGTGACACCTCAATCCACTTGTATCACTGAACACTTTGAACGCAAAGATTTCCGTCTACCTAGAGACTGAGATTCATGCTGTGATGATTTTAAATTGCCAATCCCATTTTCAAAAACGACTATGACGTGAAGCTCAAGTCGTCCACCACTGCAATATGATCATCTTGACACTTTCATGAGCATAGTCCAACACATCTTTGACAGTCCAACTGTGTTCTCTTTGAATTCTCTTGAGTTTTTCTGACCTTTCACTTCAGCTGAATCCAAGTAAACCTGCGAGTCTGCGACCAACTCTCTTTACACTGCCTTGTCTCCTTTATGTGCAATTTTTTTCAATAATTTTGCAGTCTCAGATTCATATCAGGATTAGAGATCATATTTCTAGACACTCTTCTTCACATCAACGCTCTCACTGTTCTCAAGACTCTGTTCTTATTTAGAACATTAAATCCAACTGGCTCAATTTTGGATCACAAATGCACATATATCTCTCTGTTTCTGAAGCTTAATCTTTCATCACTACCCAAGAATGCCTTCTGAGACCTTATGATTGACTGGACAGCCCAAATCTCCAAAGATCATATCCATATCCTTGTT
Source organism: Eruca vesicaria subsp. sativa (assembly GCA_932364175.1). Taxonomy (NCBI): domain Eukaryota; kingdom Viridiplantae; phylum Streptophyta; class Magnoliopsida; order Brassicales; family Brassicaceae; genus Eruca; species Eruca vesicaria. Next base: position 40,753 of record CAKOAT010608488.1, read on the forward strand.
CATCTTTGTCACTGGTTCGTGAATTAATTTAAGAGCTCAGTTTCTCAGTCCAAACTGCCATACAATTACTGCAACACTTTCAGGCTCTTCTTCACAGTATTGATCACATGGTTGCAACTCAACTTTTCAAAAAAAATAGCTTTCAAAACACCTCTCGTCTGAAAATAATAACAAGTGCTTCGACAGCCATAGCATGAAAACTTCCTACTTGATGAACATACGATCAACATCCTCTCATGTCAGATAGATCAGATCCAAATAAATCTCTCCTCTCCTTACGTGAAGTTGCTTTTGTTTCTCATACCAAACTTCTCGTAGCTTTCGACGCATGTGCTTCATTGATCCAACCATCCCTTTTTTCACCGATGCCAAAATCAATCTGTGAACAATATAGCGCTACTACATTAAGAAAATCTCAAACTTTCCTTTACACTGACTTGATAACTCTGCACTTCCAGTTTAACCCTGTCACAATCGCTGAGGCTTTCAGGTTTCTCATACGGCTGCTTCTCCCAAAACAATTTCGCAAATGTCATGACCTCTTATTTCTTCATATCAACCCTAATCCATGCTGGCAACAGAACACACATAGCAGACCTCTCATTCACGCTCCACACCAGAGTTCATAATCTGCGTTCATGAACTTCTCTACTTCTCATCTACTTCAAATAACTTCACCCAGCCACAAATCCAGGATCATACCCGAATTAAGACGGATCTCTACGAGAACCCGCTCTGATACCAATTGTAAGTGCATATTTGTGGCTGATACTATGTATTCAAGTACATATAGAATATGTATGAGCATAAAGTAAAGAACACATAGAGATTTGTTAACGAGGTTCGTTTCCTATATCCCCGGAACCACGTCCAGAAACCATTCATTAGAAAAGGCTGCAACCTACAATTGCTATATGGTATCTAGCACACACTTGTGCCTACCACTCTTATCTAGTTTACAATGGTTAGAGCAACTACTACTCAATGTTATTATGAAGAGCATAGTTCTCTACAATTAAACCACTAACAGATCTCACCATCTGTCTGGTGGGACGACGCTACACACATGTGTGCCTCTCTCAAAAATACCTTGAGCGCGTGCCTTTTTCTTTGACGGCCTCTTGGTATTTATATGAATGTTAAACCTTACACCTTAGGGTTTTTAAGCAATTTTTCTTTTTTCTTCTCTTAAGAATAAGGAAGTTCTTCCTCATTTTAAATATACCATTTAAGATGATTATCCAGCTCAGCAGACACCTCTTGGCTTGCCCAAGTCGTCCCTAAGCTGTTGTCCACTTATGTACTCAGCTTTTTGTTAGCAATCGCACAGCTGTGTTTCTGACGTAGTTCTTGATGTACTTCTTGAACTACTTCCTGATGTACGTCCCAAACCATATCCTGGTCTACTTCATTTAGTACCTCCTGATACACTTTATATATTGATTTCTCAAACCAGTCAGCATTACATCTTCACTTTTTAAATATGTTCTTCGCCATGGCTTAAATCACTGCATGAACTCTGACTTTCTGGATTTGAGTCAATAGCACATATCAACAGTCCGAGCCAGTTACTTACATCTGTGGAGGCACGTTCTAACCATCTTATTCCCCCTTTTATGTCCAAAATTTTCATTAAAACTTTAAAATTTAGTCCATCCATTTTTTAGATACTCTTTTCTCATGCATTATCGTGTTTCTCATTTTTAATTCAACTATTTGATTACACCGATGATAAGATAGCACTTGCAAATTTTCATTTTTTAATATTATTAACTAGGGTCGGTCCAGGCTATGCCTGGATTTTTTGTTTAAATTTTAATTTTACTTATATATTCAATATGTTTATTCTATTATAAACATATAAATAGCTATACAATTAGAAAATAATTTTAAATTAATTATTGTTTTTATAATTGGAAATTATATATGAGGTGATGAGCATTGAGCAGAATGAACAAAAGTTAATTGAACTTTAGTTATGGTTTCTTAAAAAATAGTAAATAATTATGGTGTTTAATTGATTGAATTATAGTTATGCCTCATCTAATCTAATACTATAAAGTAAGGTTTTCTCTAAATTTAGAGTGCCATGTCACTAATTCGGTGAAGCAGAGCGCAACACGTGTCCTTATTGTAAAACGCATCGTATCATTTATTCCGTAAGGAATTTTACTGGGCTTTAGCACACTGCTGGGCTTCATCTAAGTTTATAGGGTTCAGCCTGTTATATATAATCACCGCATTGATGAAACGATGTGTTTTCCATTTAGGGTTAGAAATGTGTTTGTCTCTTCCGCTCAAGAGGTTACGACGATTAGGGTCTGAGTTTTCTCTTTCATCTTCTTCCTCATGACATGAAATGAAACCAGTTATAGAATAGTTCACTTAAAACCCTCCATTAATCCATCCCCCACTATCATCCTCTCAATTCGTTCTAAGTTAATCACTAAACTAATACTCTGAGCTACAGAGACAAATCTTGCTCCTCCAACGCAGGTACCTACTGCGAGACATGGAGACTGGCTGTAGAGACAACAATGCCGGAACCTTTGATGTGCTTCCCTCCATGTGCGTAGTTTTTGTTGTCGGTTATCTCAACGATGACCAATCCGGTGTCCTCACCGATTATGCACTCGCCTTCGCTAAAACAGTTCAGGTTTTCCGGCGATGGTAAGGAACTGTGGATATTCGACATCGACGAGAAGCTTCTCAAGTATTTCGATACTATATGGGCCAGGGCTCATGGTTACAGGTACGCTCTCTCTATTATTTGATTGTTGTATCTTAATCTGTTATAAATCCAAAGTCCTGTTGATTCTTGATCAAATATCAATCCTGAATCTGTTAGTGTGGTCTCCACATTGAGATCCCAATTTGCTGATAAAGATACCCACTTCTGTTGTAATTGTATTGTTGTTCATTACGAATTGATCGGTTTAATTCAATTAGTTCTGGTTGATCATATATCAAACGTAAATCTATTTGAATGTTCCTGATAGTGAGTAGTTGTATCCAATGGAGTTGGGAGATGAATCGGTTGTAATGTTGAGAAGGTAGAATCTTATTTTATCCTTTTCGTTTTTTGCGCTCCGCATTTTAAAATATGAAAGTGCAATCAGTGACTGGTTACTGATAAAGGCTATTTCAATGAGTGAGATTTGATTTGAGAGAAACTAAACTATGTATTTAGAATAATGGTGTATTAGTTCTCATTTGTAATGAGAAACTTTATTTTTTTGTATTCAAGTCTACAAGTGCTATTTTCTATGCATAAAAATTGATTGTTGTATCGTATTGTTTCAAAATTTTCAGGTTAATGGTGGCTCTGTTTTTGTGACTGGTCTTTAAGTGTGACAGTGGCATTTGGGATCAACAATATGCAATTAGTAATTTTGTGGTATGAACACTTCATCTCCTGTTTTTCTACCTATCACACAGATTTTTTTGGCATTTAGTAATCTGAATCTTTTCATTGTTTTACGAGGATTATATCTACAGCACCAACAATTCATCAAAGGAAGGCCATGGATATTTAGTAAGTATCTCTTATTTTCTGGTCTCTGACATTTGTTTTGTGTGCGTATGCAACAAATAACAAAATTCAATACCCAGGTTCCGTTGTAATTGCATCAGTTTTAACGTACGGAATGAAATATTTTTTGGTGGATATAGGTCTGAACCATTCGAGTCTATTAGCTTTAATGTAAGTGGTGGTAGAAGGAACAGCTCCAGCTTTTGAAGCGAGCTTGAGACTGTACAATGCTCTCAAGAAACTTGGCTTCACTATCTATCTGCTAATTGGTTGGGAAGAGGGCTAAAGAAGTGTCACCAAGACTACTGTCTGAGACGTCACTTACTCCGATATATTAAAATTGGGTTAGAGCTTTGGCACAAGAAAGTGGATTTGATATTTTATCTTCTTATCTTGCAGAGAAATGTTTGATATCCCAGTTTATAGAAATGAAGGTTTGCTGCAAAAGTAGTGGACACCATGAGATTTGCAAAAGGGGGAGATGTCAAACTGAGGCGCTCTCTAGGATGATTAGCTGAATCTTAACGACGCTCTGGTGACATACAAAACATCCGCACAAGCAGCATCTCAGAATCAGGGAGCGTTTAGGGATTAGGTGTTGAAGGCAGGACAGTTAAAGTTGATCCAGTTTTGCCATCATGGAAGAAGAGGCTAAAGAGAGATGATCAAGATACATAACACATTCTGCAAATATTTATGCGTAGGATTGTTAATTATACACGTGACCAATGGAATAGTAGTTTATCAATCAAAAGACAAGAACCAAACAATGGTCAGTATAATATTCCTGTAGTATACAAAAATAAAATTATTAATAATAATAATTTCTATAGTAGAACTAATAATAATGTAGTTAATTTTGTAATCTTGATAGCAAAGCCAAGAAATCACAGGGGCCAACTTTAGGAAAAAAGTAAATGACAATAATAAGAATTAAGACCGTTAACAACTAAAACTAAATCATAAATCCAAAATATTATTATTATTCTAATAAACCTATGGTATGCCTTCACATATCATGAGATACGATATGTTTTTATGAAATTAATATAATAAGATGGAAGATACTTACATGTAATATATATAATAAAACTGATGGCATATATTCTTAACCACTACAAATACCAGTGGTTCCTAGATTATTTTTATTTGGTGCACAAAAACTATAATATGAAATTGAACATTTAAAATATTCGAAACTTCAAATTTAAACAAAATACAGTGAAAGATGTGTTTATATTGTTTCTCTTATTCGCACATCCGCCCTTAACCCTAGCATTATAAAAAAAAACATTGTGGGGGAGCTGCTATTGCGGTGTTTCTTCTAGAAGTTGAAAAAAGTGTTTTCGTCTGGTTTAAATACCGTGGCAATGACTATGCCGCTCAAGTCGAGCGCTTCTCCTCCAAGATCATTGAGAAAAAGGTTTTATTTTCCGGTTAGCTCTGTGATATTCAGATAGATTCATGTCTGTAACCTCAATTTATAATGATTTTTATTATAATTCTTTTCATTTTTGTTTGTTATATTAACTCTTTCAATTTATAATGATTTTAAATGTTTAATAAAATTAAAATAGATTCATATAAAGTAATTTTTATTAATTTCCCGCCCGTAGGGCGGGCCAACCCTAGTCTATTATATAAAGTAATGTATCTCTCCTTCTAAACACTGCCACATAGGATGACATGTCATTAAGTCCATGTCAGTATTTTGTTTTGGGCCTCAATTGTTTGACTTTTCCTTATTATTCTGTGTTTTCTTTTGTATTGTTATGGCCCATTTATTCGCTTCCTTTGTCGACATTGATGAGACCAGAAGCTTCACTGGAGAACACCGAGAACTCCATCTCCGACCGGTTTGAACCGCTTGCATAATTCTCCTTCCAATCGTTAGAGTATTAATCCAGTGAATAGCTTTGATGAAAAAACTCCAGCTTATCTGAATCTGCTTCCTCTCACCATCGCTTAAACATCAATCTCAGAAACTTAAACCTTGAGAATACTCCACTTAATTCAATCTAAAGTGAAAATTGATTCCTATCCAGTTTAAGAACCAAGCATATCTAACGAACATAACTAAAATCTCCTAAATCAGCGATCTAACTGGATCGAAACTTTATTAACCAAGCTAAAATTAGAGATAGAAGACAAAACTCATGAAGGAAAGCTCGATCTTAGCTTGGTAACACAAAAAAAAGAAACAAAAGATGTCAATCTCCCTGTGAAAGATTTTAATTTGTGAACAGAGAATTGAGAGAAACTTTCTCTCTATGAAGGAGAGAGAAAAACCTTATTGTGCTTCCTCTGTCGACATTATAGTAAAAATCTTACCGTCAGCATTTATATCAAATAAAAAAAAAACTGTAGATTCCAAAATATAGAAACATAAATGCTAATAAAACCATATCCTTGACTGCACCACCGGTTGCTATATAAACATAGAACTCTCAGCCTCTTCTCATCAAATATAAGCACATGGAAAACTCTCCCAAACACTCTCCACCCTCTTCTCATCTGGATTCAAACGATGTGTCACTTTTTTACATCGTAGACAACATGTTTCTATACTATAAAAATATATTTTTCACTTTTATACAGTTTACAGCATTTAATTTCATAATTTTGTTATTAACAATTTATATTAAAATAATAGATATTGCAGTTAATACTATCTTAAAAAAGAATCTATCAGTTAACTTAAATTATAATTTTAAAAAACTATTATTATCATTTGACACAAAATTTAATCCATGTTTTTAAAATTTAATAATCAGTACGTGACAAGACAAAAGTATAACCCATAAAACATAAATCAATTACATATCACGTAGACTACATTTATATGAAGATTGGTAACCTTATATCGATTCACACATTTAACAAATGGAAAGGCATAACTAATAATATATAACCCACAAACAATACGAAATCTAATAACCGAGATCGTATATAAAGTATAACCCGCCCGTAGGGCGGGCCGGACCTAGTTTAGTTATAAATATTTATAACTCTCCTCCCATTTCGATTAGTCTCTAAGTACTTTAATGAATCTTTTCTCCTTGAATATTTATACTATATTTTAATGGGTTTTTTTCTTAAATCAATTGTTTAAAATTGTAAGATTTTCTAGATATAGACTAATCCTGACACCAAAATTTCTGCATTTATAACCCAACTTACATATTATCTAAATATTATTTATCTTACTTATATAAGTTTTGATGTAAAATATTGTTAAATGTATGACCAATTAAAATTTTATTTCAGTTTTGAAATCATTGAATTCGTAACTTTCATGGGTGTTGGAAAATTTGCAGTTTCAATATTTTGGTAGTCGGCGCTACGCATAAAATGTGATGTCATTTTTATTTTGAGTTACACTTTCTTTTGTAAGCAATTTTTTGTTTGTTCATTCGACTACATTTGGATGTATAGATTGTGTGAATGTTTTTAGTTTTTCAAAATGTTGCTCGCGATGAAGTTATTGGCGTTGAACAACTGGGGAAAAATTTATGCTAGTGTTAGTGCGTTCCACAGATGGCGAGGTTTATATAGTTTATAGATTAAACTTGTGAGCTTATTTTTTTAACATTCAGTGTTTAATTCATGTTAGAAAGTGTATCATTCAAATTTAAGAAGTATTGTAGGCTAATTATACTAAAATAGATGGGTGAGTATGTACTAATTGTTAGAGTTCCAAAAAAAAAGAGTATGTACTAATTGTTGGACTTTTGTGAGATCAGTAGTCTTACTCATTTTAGTTACTGTTTATATTTGCAAATGGTGCAAATCGTTGGGGTCAACTTTTTTGTTTAGTTTTCTTAAATTGGATTTAGAAAACATTGATAGGCCTTTTTCGGAGGAAATTAGGAAGATTAGTATTAGTTTATTAGTGCCATTAGTAAACGAAATCATTTTCAGTAGTTCCATTAGTAAACAAAATCATTTTCAGTGTGTCGGGGCTTTGTTTAATTCAAATTTGATATTTTTCTTAAAACTATTATTGTAGACCATGCATAAAATAAAATCTTATTTATTATAATAAGTTCACTCTAAGTATGTAGGGAAGATGAGAACCTAATATGAAAATTAATATTTAGAAGTATACAGTTTATTTAAAGCTGATATATGTTATTATATGATCGACATCACGTACAAAATATTATTCAAATAACTACTTAGAAATTTTAGTTTAAATATAGGGGTTTTTGCCAAAACTAACCTACAACTTGGTTTTGACCCCAATACTAGACCCAAACTTCAATCAAATGCAAATCTAACCTAAAAGTGGTATGAAATTACAGTATAGTCCTTTGTGACCAAACAAAAAAACAGAAGATATTTTTACGAATTTAGCCCCTGTAAGTTGTCTGAGTCAGATTGAGCTAGTTTTCAGTCNTTTTGACCCCAATACTAGACCCAAACTTCAATCAAATGCAAATCTAACCTAAAAGTGGTATGAAATTACAGTATAGTCCTTTGTGACCAAACAAAAAAACAGAAGATATTTTTACGAATTTAGCCCCTGTAAGTTGTCTGAGTCAGATTGAGCTAGTTTTCAGTCGTCTGGACGACTGAAATATTAGTTGTCCGGATGATTTAATCTTAAAAATAATTTATAAATTTTGTAAAAGATATTTTGATGAGTGAAAATTAAAAACTTATAATTATAAACATTTTAAAGTGATATAAATTAAGAAATGATAAAATTGATTTATTTTCAGCATAGATGAGTGGAAGTAGTGAATCATGATATTCTTTGGTCTAAGGGTTTGGCAAACATATGTTGTAGCATTGTATGTAATCTTATGGTTAGATTTTGAAAAGCTGAAATGTTTTATTCAAAAATTTAATTTGGCCTCTATGTGTTTATTATGTGTATACTAAACACTTTTTAAGTTTAATTTAAGTTTTCGAAGTGTTTAATTAGAGAATGAAGTTTAGGGGTTATGTTTAGGGTTTCGACGACTGAAATTTCAGTCGTCTGTTTTAAATTATTTTCCAGACGACTGAAAGTTCAGTCGTCGTAGTATTGCCGCCTAAAATTTAAGAAATATTCTACTTTTCCGCTAAAATTATTAAAGTCTCATGGGCGACTGAAATGTTAGTTGTCTGGACGACTGAAATGTTAGTTGTCTGGACGACTGAAATGTTAGTTGTTTGGACGACTGAAATTTCAGTCGTCTGTTTCAAATTATTTACCAGACGACTGAAATGTTAGTTGTCTGGACGACTGAAATGTTAGTTGTCTGGACGACTGAAATTTCAGTCGTCTGTTTCAAATTATTTACCAGACGACTGGAATTTCAGTCGTCTTAATATTCCCGCCTAAAATTTAAGAAATATTTTAGTTTCCCGCTAAAATTATCAAAGTTTCGTGGACGACTGAAATTTCAGTCGTCTGAAAGCGAAAACATTTAACCTAATTGATTTTTTGTCTCCCTATATAAAGAAAAATTTACACATTCTCACTCTTCCTCTCAAATGTCTGCAACAAAAAT
>CAKOAT010608488.1:58804-158141 GCA_932364175.1 Eruca vesicaria subsp. sativa
GAGCATAGCTTCCCTTAACGACATGTATACATTTCTTTTAGTTTCTACCTTAATTAAGAGCAAAAAAACATAACATATGGCAAGTATTCTGCAACAAAAAGCTCTGTATTTTTTGGAAATTGAGTGAAACTCTAGTTGCAGAGCTTGAGACAGAGAGAATGTGGACAGGTGTTGTGTGTATGTGGTTGGTGTGGACAACAGTTGTGGTGTGTGGATGTGGTCGGTGTGGACAAGAGTTGTTTCAGCTTTTGCAGCTTATGCATTTTATCATTATCTTTGCTTGGCTTATGTTCCTTTCTCTTCTTTGTTTTAGCTTTTACAGCCTCAGATGTTGACGGCACATTCAGTCTAAGCTCACATAACTTTGTTTCATCTACTTCAGCAAGAGATGTTGACGGCAAATTCAATTCAGGCTCACATCATCTTGGACATGCGATAGCTTGAGGTGCCTTGTCTCTGTGATTGAGAAAGACTGCACTGGAAGTGGAGCAGACAACAACTTCCTCTCGGGGCAGAGACGTACTTTCAAGGTTTGGTTTTTTGAAGGTCAACTGAAAGTACAGTAGTCTATTCAAGTTCAAGTCATAGCAAAGTTTTCAAAACCCACCAAAGAACTTCCTCTGTATGTAAATTTAGGTTTTCAAAGTGCCTTGTTTATGATGTTTTGGTTAACCATTTTGTGATTGATCAAAAATTGTTTGCTTTTTTTTTCTTTTTCTGAACAGCTTTGCTAGCCGAGAAAGGGAAGCTGAAGAACCTAGCTGTGATTGTGACCATGTAACTGAAGGGAAGAAAGTAACCATGTAACCGAAGGTATATTTAATGCTTGTATTTATTATATAGGCGGGAATCTAAATATTGATGATGTCTAAATGGAGGCCATGTTTTTTTGGACAGTTTGATTCGTATATCTATGGCAACTTAATAGTAGAGTTTCAACAAAAGGTGCTGAGCATGTCAATAAGGAAAAAAGCACAACAGATGGAGAGGTTCCTTCGTGTAAATGTTGATGTCAGCAACTTACTACCCAAAGACTCAAATTAAAAAGATAACAAAGGTAAAATCATGTTTGTTTTCTTTGATGAATCTCTGTTATGGATTTGTGAGATATGTGTACACCATTTGCATCCACAAGTCGCTCATCCACAATCCCTCAGTCCACAATTTTCTCATACATCTTGTTTTTACTTCTTTTTATAATCATATATAATTTGTATATATGTTTAGTGTTTATTTTGTTTTTATTATCTATATTTCCATTTAATATACTATTGCATAGTGTAACTTATTAAGCCAAACAACATTTTCAAAGACTTATAAAAATCTGTATTTATGCGTGAACAACCCATCAAACCCACACATCTTCCATCCACTATTTCACTATCCATATATATCTATATCTATAAAAAAAAAAAATATACATTATGGATATCAAAATGTAAAAGAAAAAAAGTTAAAATTTCTTTCACACATAAATACAGATTTTTATATATTAGAATTTGCAGTAAAATGACCAATAAGATATGATGGGGAATACAAAACTAATTGATAAGCCAACTAAACACCTAACTAGTATCTAGCGCTGCTCCCAACGTCAGCTAATCTTGTATCCTCAGCGGAAGGATATTGTGGTCTTAATATTGCATAGAATCTAGCAATTGTGTCTCACAAGCAACAAGTGTCCTTTTGAGTAAGAAAAGACACAAAAGTGTCTAATTATGTAACTCACTCTTGTTTCAATCAGCCTCTTCTCCCTCTAATTCATCCTTTCTTTTTCCAATCTACTTTTCCTGGTTTTGTATTTGATTAGTTAATCAAATTTCAATTTATACTAACACATGAAAGATAGATCGTAAGATTTCGAAGAGAGTGAGGAACAAAGTAATGTCAGAGATGAATTGAAATAAAAGAGTTAATAACAACGATTATTTATATGATGAAATTTTTATACTGATTACTGAAGTAAATAATTATAGTGATTAAGAATGAGAAAAGTGATGAATTTCACCGAGGCTTACCTCTTTATTTATAAGTTAAGATTCGTAATCTTCAAGGATGGCAAAGGTATTAGTGAAGGCGGTGGCTTAATGAAGACGTAAATGACGGAGATTGAAAGATAGCTTAGGTTGTTACACTTTCGTCTGGTAAGACGCAGTGGGATTTGGATCAACGGTGATGTCATCTCAATGCAACTATAGACATGTATAGGAAACATATGTGGGCTTATACATAGAACATATAGTCCAATATTAAAAATGTTTACTATCCTTCCGACGTCTGCCCAAAATCTAATAAGAAAAAAATTGACGTTGAATAGGATGTTTGAGGGCTATGTGTCTTTCTCTCCTCTCTTTGATTGATGATGTGGTTTTTTAAGAGGGAGAAAAAGTTTACTTCGTATAATCATATATTTAATTAAAAACTTATTTATAATTATAAGTATATTTCTTATTAGTTAAGATTTCAAACCACAAAAGGTGGAAGCTATTTAACGATGAATAAAAGACAAAAAAAAATTATGGAGAAATAAAAATTACATGCACATCAAACCAAAAAAAATTATAGCATATCTATATGGATTCATTTGTGTAATAACCATTTTTGGAAACTAATATAGTTAACAACTTTGTATATAAAATGTATTTGCAATATTTGGTACTAATCATCTTTTGTTGAGTTTTGGCGCTACCTCGGTCTGTGCAAATAATATTAGGTTAAACCATTTGACTGATGAGTAAACCACAATTAAAGACTCAAAATAGTTTGCAAGCAACAAAAAAGGCTTATGTTGTGAGTTGTGACAAACCAACAAACACACCAATATTTGAGAAACTTAAAAGACATACATATGAAACAAGATCATTAATCTCTATCACCGTAGGAGGATCTCTTCCCACTTGATCGGCCATCGTTATGATTTCGACCCTTGTATGAGTACTCACGCTCTCTGCTAACTCTTTCATCATCTTCGTCTTCCTTACCTGTCACATGTCTTTTCCCAGCAGCAACTTCATCTCTATACCTGTCCTCCTTATCGCCTCTGTACCTGTCCCTGCCACGCTTGTACTCTTCATCATCCTCCTTAACCTTAACCGTTTCACGTCTGTGTCTGTATCTACCCCTGTCATTATCATCCTCTTCCTCGCTGTCTTGACGACCTCTATACCTATCATCAACATCCTTGACTGTTCCACGTCTCTGACCAGCATCATCGCTTCTATACCTGTCCCTTCCATGGTAGTCTTCCTCTCTTATCTGCTTCCTTCCTCTTTGGTAACTGTCATCCTTCAGCTCCCTCCTATTTTCATACTCAGCCTCACTGTCATCAGAAGAGTCTTTTGCAACTTGCTTGCTACGAGAATCACTCTTATAGCTGTCCTTGCCATGCTTGGACACGGTCTCTTCGTCATCTCTCTTCTTGCTCATTCCTCCACTGTAAACTTCTACTTTACTGCGCAGCTGTTTCTTATTGTTCCCATACTCCGTCTCGCTGTCATCAGAGTCTCTTGCACCTTTCTTTCCACTAGAACCACCTCTATGCATGTCCTTGAGACGATTAAACTCCAGGTCTTCATGGTCTCTTTTCTGCTTTTGTCCACCACGGTAAGCTTCTTCTTTCTTTCGCAGTTGTTGTTTCTCATCCTCAGATTCAGGCTCGCTAACATCAGAATCATGCCTCTTCCGCCCACCTCTTCCTTCATCAGGTTTGTCCTTTGAAGCTTTCGAAACAGATTGGTTGGAGGGTCGACTCTTTTTGTGTGACTTCCTAAGTTTCTTGCTGTCATCACTCTCAACTTCAGATTCAGAAGAGACACTTCTTCTGCTTCTACCACGTTTCTTGGTAGCCTTCCTTCTCCTCTTCTCTCCACTGTCACTGTCAGAGTCAGACTCGGAGCTGGTAGAGTCACTTTCACTATCACTCTCTTGTTTACGCCCCTTAGCCTTCTTCTTAGACCTCCTTCTGCTGTCACGACCACTATCATCAGACTCAGATGAGTCATCATCATGTCTTCTCTTCTTGCTCCCTTTCTTCTTGTGACGCTTCACTTCATCCACATCATCACCACCACGCTTCTTCTTGCTTTCCTTACCCTTACCATCCTTCACCTCTACATCCTCCTCTACCTTCCTCCCACTACCCCGGTCCAAAAACGAATGCTCACGCCTCTCTTTCACCAACCCCGTTGGCTCCTCCTCAATGATCCCTTCTTCAGCCTGCTCCTCATCACGCAAACCAAGCGCAGCTCGAAAAGCTTCCATCTGCTTCTCTTTCCTCGCAGCAACCTGATGAGTCTGTGTATCAGAGATCTTCGCATCACTCTCCTCAGAAGCCTCAGCAGCAGCAGCTTCGAACTTCAATTTAGCTTCCTCAAGCTTCTGAGCAATCTCAGCATCAGAAAAGCCCTGATCTGAAAGCTCATCTTCAAGCACAGCAAGCTTGAGATGAATCTGACGCTTACGGTCATGCTCAAGGATGTCTTTGTTAGGCTTCTTGGATAAACCAGCGGTTCCCTGATCATCCGCAAACCCTTTTCCGCCATTAACAGGCTTACCACCATTCCTAGGCCTCACGAAGAACTTGTTCGTCTGAACGTAACCATTAGTCCCAGATCCTCTCGCGGTCTGTAGCCCTATTCCGTTGTACATCGTTTCAACTCTTTTCAATCAAAACCCTAAATCGAAAATAGCCAAGAGATTGGTTCAGATTCAAATCGAAAGATCTAACTGAACCCTAAATGAAATCAATTGCAACCTAAAACCAATCGGAAGCTAAGAAACACAGATCTCTGATTGAATCGGGAAAAAGGTTAAATTACCAGTAAGTATGGGAGAAGATGAGAGAAATCGTTGATGGCGGCGTTAAGCGAGCGAACACGAAGGAGACGATGAGGAAGATAGAACTACTCTTATCAGTTCAAGAGGAACGGCGAGGTTAAAAGGCCTAAAATTAGTCATATACATACTAAATTGGGCTCAAGCCCAAGCGGGTTATATTTCTCTATTTTTGAACTTTAAAATATGGGAACCTTGGGTTGGACCAAATTGAATCGCAATACGCGTCTTAAACTTTGTTCGGGTTAAAAAAAAAGAAAACACATTGCGGTTTTTTAGTTTGATTACTTTATTCGTTATTAAACTTTTTTTTTTAACATTTAAATATTATTACCATTTTTGATTTGTGACGAAGATTACATAAGAGATACTAGCGGATAATTATCTAACTAGAACAAGAAACTAATCTAGACAATACAACTCTAAAATTACACTAATCCACTCTTACCAATGACAAACGTACGGAACAAGACTAGAAAACAAAGCTAGGAAGCTAACAAAAAACATTCTCTAAGCCACAACAGCTCATAATAGGTGGTCGACATATCACATAGAGACATCGGACCCGGTAAAATGCGGCATGCCTAGAGTCCGATTTTAAAGGATGACATCAGCATAAAGGAGATATATAGAACACTGACAACTTCACCCGATGAGTGCTAGCAAAGCAACACGGCAGACTACAGGAAATGGTGAACCGCAAAGAAGGCGATTATTCAGGAAAGAGAACCCGCCGAAAGTGCCACTTCACCACACCTAAAAACCAAGGAAACAAACTAAACCAGCACCTTTCCAAGAGAAAGGTCAGAGACACGCCCTAGATCGCATGCATCGTCACAGAGCACAGAACCGCGGTTGACGAAGGCACAAATCCTAACTCCACGCGCCACTACCACGGAGAACCCGAAGCAGATAACCTTAGATCAGAGCCAATGGCCACACCGGAAGAGACACCATGAGATCGTCTGACAAGCCAAAGACACCTAAAGAGGAGAGAGAGCCGAGACCGAGGAAACACTCCCCCAGACCCAAACCTAAGCCCCACCACCGGAGCAGACCTGCGAGAAGAACTCGCCCTAGCGAGAAAAAGGAAAGAGAGGCGTAAAAGAAAGCGGTTGACGTCTTCAACACTCAGATCTGGACCCCAAATCGAGCTCATGCCACCTACAAACGACCAAAGAAACCTCGAGCCCCCAACTTTCCCAACCTCGATGTGCCTCCAAAGACCAAGACCGGCAGATCTGAGCTGCGGTGACAGCCAAATCTCAGAACCACGAGCATATCGGTAGAGATGAAGCGGAGGTGAGAGGCGACGAGAAGATAACACAAAATTAAAGGGGGTGGAGACCGACGGCAAAAACGCACGCCAGGAATATATTGTAGATTTAGAGTTTCTTATCTTCGGTGAAAGAAAGAGAGATAACATTTCATTATTAAACTTTTTTTATTTTGGATTGGCATCCTACGGACTAAGATATGTTATGTTGATGGGGCATGGAGAAAGCAAGATGTTTTTACAGGACAAGGATAGGTTTGCCGAAAGATAGACTCAGAGGAGGTGATGATGGACGCGATCAGGGCCGGCTCAGGAGGGGGTGCCACCAGTGCACTCACCCGCGACCCAACTAAAAATTATGTCAGTTAATGATAAAAAAATGGCTCAAAATTTTTATTGTTTTCTTTACTATAAGGGCCCAAAATTTATTTTTTTAATTAACTATAATGCATACAAAAAAAATTTGCCCATGAGCCCAACATCAACATACTATTAAGTCGGCCTTGGGTGCGATGAACTTGCGGCGTAGTCTATTGTAGATTGTGAAATCCTAATTTGAAAGATAGAATACATAAAGACCCTGCATTAATTTTGTAAAGTAATTTTTGTAACAGATTTTTCTCAGTTGGTAAAGATGATGTCGTCACTTGAAGAATGGTCAATTTGTTTTACACACATGAAAGAATTTCGATGCAGTAATTTTTTCTTTTCCAAGTTCAAGATCAGATATATTCCAAAAACACAAAATACAATGGCGGATAAACTTGGACGTGATGTGAAGAATTTACTTTCAGTTATGTTATATGTCGATTTTGTGTCTCCAATTTAGTTTTCTGAACCGGAGGATTCCTTTTTTTAGTTTAGATTTTTGTTGTCAATTTTTTTTTAATACCGTGGACACGCGCTTATGCTACGCATGCAAACAAGGTATAAATATACGAAGTATGCTAACTACAACGTGTTGTTTAGTACTGTTTAAGTAACTTATACCTGTGGTGTTAATTTTTTAATTGACTACAATCTATAATAGGATTGCAATTAGAATAAATTAATAATTGTCGAAAAATAAAATAAGTTAATGAACAGTGTACATCGATGAAATTTCGCTTACTTAACTCCTAATTAAATATTATTTATAAAATTTTCTTGTCAGCTACAGATATTTTGTTTTAAATTTTACAAAACGGATGAATATTTGGGGAAATATTATATATATACTCTTTTTTGAACAACTTATTATATTATATACATTTTTTTAACAAATTATTATATAAATATTTTCAAATTTTAACAAACCGTTTCAAACACGTGATATAACTATTTGGTTTTGGAGTTTATCAATAATGCACTGTCACATATGTGTGGATATGGATCGTCATGGAGCAAAACGGTTTACGGACTTATATCTTTTCCCACTGAGGCGGCGCCGGCTGGAGCAGCCTAGCTAGATGTTTGGCTTCTAAGGATCTTAGGAGGCAATTTAGGGGGTTTGAAAATTAATTATATAACCATTTAGGATATTCCATTTTAAGATAGTTATATAAATAGACCAACGTGAAAAGTTTCCGTCATTGTCTAAAAAATCCGAGATAGGTATATAAAATACCAACGTGAAAAGTGTCTGCCATTGTCTAAGAATCTGAGATGGCTACAAACTTCAAATCACATTTACCAATTATCGGTACGTTCAAAAATCCTCAATTAATTCATTCTTTCCAAGCAAATATAATAACTTTCTCATTTCATATACAATGAGAGTGTTGTTGCAGACATCAGTCCTTTGCTTGTCAAATGCGATGATTCCGACATGATGAAGGATGCTGGCGTGGCGGAGGTTGTCCGAAAACTAGACCAGGCTTGTCGGGACGTCGGATTCTTCTACGTGGTAAACAAAATTTTGAGTTTATACCTTTTTCTTGTGGTTTTATAAAAATGTTCTACATGGACGTCTAGTGATTTGGATTGGTGAGTGTGGTGGAGCAGGTTGGTCATGGAATTTCGGAGAGTCTTATGAACAAGGTGAAAGAGATGACACACCAATTCTTCGAGCTTCCGTATGAGGAGAAACTTAAAATCAAGATTACTCCAGAAGCTGGCTATAGGTTTGTTTCATAGATCTACAAATGCGATTCAAAACGTGTATCATGTTTTAGTTACATCGAAAAGAACAACTGATATAATAATAATAATCTACACACAAAATCTAAAACCGAACATAGAACAAAATGGATCTGAACAAAACTATTTTTTAAACTGATTTTTTTTTTAAAGTCGTTCAAGACGTTCAAAAAATGGGTCTATGACCAATCACTGCCTAACGACTTTTTAAACATTGTCAAAAACCAAATATAAATTTATGTTCGTGTGAAATTTAAAGATACATCCAATTAAAATAGGAAACCAAAAGCCTGAGGATGAAAAAAACACGAGCTGAAAACAAAAAGTCTTTCCGAGAATCGTACATAGTGTTTTGTGGAGGAACACTAATGGGTGTTGACTTACACAGGGGATATCAGAGAATTGGAGTAAACTTTACGAGTGGCAAACAAGATTTCCACGAAGCAATTGATGTAAGTGGTGTCCAACGTTACTAGCCAACGGCTTCCAATTTATCAAGTGGTTGTGATTCTACTAATATGTATTTGTTCTCCCATGACAGTGTTACAGAGAGTTTAAGCAAGGAAAATATGGGGAAACGGGAAAGGTCTTGGAAGGGCCAAACCAGTGGTAACTTGTTTTTATTTTTGCATTTACCTTTGTGTTGGAAAAACCTAGCGAAAGGACCAGACGAGTTTTACCAGCTTTAGTTAATATAACATTTTTAAAACGTTTTTGTTAATTGGATACATATGATTGAATAGTGGATTAAATTATTTTGAATAATAGCCTAAATATTTTGATTGAGTAGAGTTAGTCAAAGATAAAATAATAATTTTTAATTGAATAATTTTAGTCAAATGATAGAATAGTGAAACATTTTAGAACACTAAAATTTTGGTTTTATAGATTAATGGTGTTTTAAGTTGTATTTTTAAAGGGAAATAAAAGTTTATAATAAATAATGAAATCACTTTCTTTAGATGAACATGTGACATATTTTAAAAATAATTAATGGTCAAAATAACGAAATCGTGATTTCAAAATGTCAGTATATATAAAAAATATATATGATGGCCATACTTTAAATTATTTTTTCTTATTTTTTTTGTTGCTTTTAATATAAAGGCCAGAAAATCCTCAAGAGTACAAAGAGTTAATGGATGAGTATATTAAGCTATGCACAGGTGTGTTTTCGACATCTTTCAACTCTTTTGTATTTCTTTTATAGGTGTTTGTTTCAAACATAGTGATTCTTAGGTTTGTAATTTCATTTCATGGTTCAAGATCTTTCGAGAAACATCTTAAGGGGAATTTCCTTAGCTCTTGGTGGATCACCGTACGAGTTTGAGGGGAAAATGGTCGGAGACCCTTTTTGGGTAATGCGTATTATTGGTTATCCTGGTGTAAAGGAAGAAAATGTTATTGGATGGTAATGAACTTTTATCATTATTGTTTTACTACGAAGACACTTCTTTTTATTTAATCGTAATAGTTGTAAAGGGATAATAATTCATCTCTATTATTTTGCTTGTAAATTTCCAGTGGAGCTCACACTGACTATGGTAAGTAAGCTTCAACTTGAATCAAGTAATGAATATATATCTTCATATTTTTAGTCTCAAAAGTAAGATATACTATAGCTTTTTGGTTTGTTGAATGAAACCGGTGACTTGTAGGCTTGTTGACACTTATAAATCAAGATGATGATAAAACTGCTCTTCAGGTATATATTATTTATTACCATAATCTTCTCTGATTTTGTTTCTCATAATAAAGTTGGCTAACAGGTTTTTTATTTTTGTATCGAAAGGTGAAAAACTTGGCTGGTGATTGGATATCAGCTATTCCAATCCCTGGATCATTTATATGTAACATCGGTGACATGCTAAAGGTTTATTTGTTAGCTCTCTGTTATCTAAATCTTTCTTTAGTTTCGACAGTTCTTGAAAACATTTGGGAATCAATATGCAGATACTTTCAAATGGAGTCTACGATTCCACACTTCATAGAGTGATTAATAACTCTCCTCTATACCGTGTATGCATCGCATTCTTCTACGAGGTATGATAAATTTGCAACACTTTTTGTGATTTTCTCAACTCGGATTTTGAATCATGTATCTTGTTCGAACAGACTAACTTTGACGCGATGGTGGAACCATTAGATATCTTCAAAGAGAAGTATCCAGGAGATAAAAGATCTCAAGTTTCCAAAAGAGTTGTCTATGGAGAGCATCTGGTTAACAAAGTCCAGACTACCTTTGCAAATTTAGTGGAACACAATTAATTTGATTGATTCAACTTTCGGACTGGATTGCGTATTCTAATAAATAATATTTCAAAATAATTTGATTTCAATCCTAAAATATTTCTAGATTAAAGCTGCAAGTTATGTTTGTATGTCCAGCTAGTTGTAGCAATTTTTAAATCTATATAGTAATAGCAGTTTGCAAAAATATTTCTGAGAATTGCATGTTCTTATCATATAAAAGATTAATTATTACTATATATTTAATTTACGTGTTGGAGTTGGATTCAGTAATGTATTCTAGTGTATAGTACTAATCATAAACGTAGTGAGCCTTGACTGTATAAAATGATATAGAATAGAACATCACAAAATACTAGTTTAATATCACAATACTTACCATTAATATTTTGATGTTTATTTTTGTTTCAAGTTATCTATACCTTTTAAATAGAATCATTTTGAAATGTATCAAGACTCATGTTTTATATTATATAGAATGACTTGAAATTAGAAACTATGTTAAGATCTTATTAAAGATAATTGTGAAAAGATTACCATATTAACTAAATATGTTTTCAAAAATATATTAACTACAAAATTTCCAAACAATGTAATAACATAGGAACTCACTGACTGTAAGTTACAGTCTGTAACTAAAGTAGGCTTTTAAAAGCAAGGGAGGTATCTAAAACCTGGACCAGTGCGGTGTAGTACAAATGATGTGTTCCTAAGCAATCGTCATGGCTCAATTTAGTCAGATTGCCAACAGGAGTGAGAATCGCCGCATGGGTTCTGTCTGCCCACCACGATTGCTTGTTCTGTCTGTCTGATTGGAATCGAAACGAGAGACCATGTTCTCCACACATGTGGGTTTAGCGCCGAGATTTGGCGTGTAGTGCTGTCTATACTTAATCATTGCAAGCCGATCTTTACAAGCTGAGCTGAGTTGCTTTCTTGGACAAAAAAAAAATTCCTCCAAATTGACACCTTCTATCTTAAGAAACGTCGTTGTTCACTTGGCCATTTATCATATTTGGCGCTAAAAGAATAGGCTTCATAATCACGCATTCGTACTAGCGGATGAAACTTTCAGAAACATTGATTGTAAGATCAAGAATGTCATATTTTGAAGAATGATGAAGAAGAAGTGTTCAAAAATCTCGTCTCTGTGGTTAGCTTAATCTTTTAGATTGTTCTTCATTTCAAATTGTAATACTCTCCTTGTTTTTTTTCTTCTTTTACCTTGGAAGAATTTTCTTAGGACAACTTTTATAAGTTTCCTCTTTAAATAAAATTACAAGTTTCTTTTTTGATAACATAAATAAAGAGTTAAAACACTAGAACAAAATCGCTAAGAAAGAAAATTTCGAAAATACTTATCAGTAGATTATTTTATTGTATTTCGTCGAATCTTACGAACAAGTTTATTTGATACAAGTATTTTTGATTGATGGATTAGTCAGTATATAAACTAAAATATCGTTTATATGGAATATAATTGTATACAAAATAATGTGCCACAATCTTTTTTGTAACGTGCCACAATCACTAACTAGTAATTAAAATAAATCACATATCACTTATATGAACAAAAGACATATTTTATAAATACTATATAAAATTATTAATACTTCAGGATGAGATTTTGTAGAAATGTTAGAAATTCTCAAACTAAATTAAGCACTATCATAACTGAAATTATATTATAATTATTGTGAGAAAAATAAAACTATCAACACATTTAAATTTCTACAAATATATTTTCATAAAAAATGAAACCATAAAAAAACAAATCTGTCTTCATAACTGGTTAAAATTTAGTAATTATATATAATATATTTTCTAGTATATCTTCTCAAGAGTAGAAAATATCAACTCATTAAACTTTCAAATTTATAAATATATTTTCCAGTAAAATACTAAACATCAAAAACAAATTAAAATTGTCCACCACTAAGACTGATGAGAATCTAGTTATGATCTTAGAATGATATTTTGTGAAGCTTTTTTTGCTATCATATAAAAAATTCAGTCAACTCAATCTCATCTTTTGTTACCTCCACATTGCTACTAACTTATTTTCACTATGTTTAAATTTGTAACCTTATTACAGTCTGTCAAATTATACTATACATTGTCATATTACTATAAGTTTCATTCTCTTAGAAATAATTATAAAATGCATGCGTAGAAAGTTAGAAACATACAAATTTAGCACATGACTGGTTTAAATATAATACAATAAATTTTAAGAATTTTACATACACTCTCATAAATATATATATATATATTGTTTATATATTACCTATAAATTTCTCTTTACTTATATACGTATGCTAGTATCTAATATACTAAACAAGATACAATTTGTGAATTCAAATTATGTCTCTTATTTCCTTTGTGGTAGGAAATCTTTGAAACCCAACAACATTTGTTTCAGGTTTGAGAATGTTGAAACATGTAAACAAATTTTGTTTGGTTCCAAAGAATTGTTAACACAAAAACATAAGAATCTGTAACTTAAACCCAAAAATTTAATTTAATTTTCATAGTTAATAAAATATTGTTTTATCAGAGTGAAAAGATGATAGATAGATAAACAAATAAATAAAATCTATTAACAAACTATGTGCATATAGAAGCGTGTGCAGAGGACATAATGAGAAACAGAGAAAATTTCAAAATTTAAAAATATATAAAAAGAAAAACAAATGGTAAAGTTGGAAATCTGTTTCTAATCTAAGAGTAGCTTTTAAGATTTTTTTCTTTTTTTTGCTGGTTGCCCGGAGACATCTGCCATTTGTGTAGATCTTCTTGTAGTTTGCAAGTTTCTGAATCAGCTTGTTTGTGTGTTCATAAACCGGATTAATCTGTTTTTATTTCGTTATCTGTTTTGGGATTAAAGAATGATGGTTTGCAGTGATCTTATTAGTTAGTTTTTACTTTGATTCTAGGGAAACTTGTTCTCTGTCGACGTTTTTGTATACAGAGACTTATCCTTTTTTTGCCGGCTTTGTTTCTTTAAAATATCTTTCCTATTTCAGTCAGCTACCCATATGATAAAATAAAGTTCTGACAGGAAAAATAGTTATCCTGAAGAACAACTTCAACTTAAATAGGTCATGAACCAAGCGATATGAAACATTGGCTTTAGGTCCCTAAATTTTTTGAAAAAAAATTTTAGACCTTTAATCCATTAAAAAAAATTTAGGTGAAATCGTTAAAAACCGTCTTAGGTCCCTTAATTCTCAGGTCGGCCAAAACTGTAAAACAAATATAGTCCTATCTTCCTTTGCAAGTGAATCCAAACAAACATTTCTGCTTCTGATGATATAGATCAAGCTCACACTCTTAAAAATTATGCATAAGTCAGAAACACATTCATCTTTGAAGTAAAAACTGCCTAGTCCACCAGATTGGTAGTAATCCATCAAATATGATCAACCCGTCTCAAAACGAATCGAGGAACTTGCATATATAATTAGAATCAGGAGCTTGTGGAAAATTTTGGAATCTCGCTTCCAAAGCGTTTCTAAAATAACATATTTAGACACATGTTTTCTGTTTTGGAATCACGCATCTGTTCAAAAAACTTAATATCGTAAATAAGTGAAATTATAAAATTATTTTTTATGTAACATGAAAGCTAAAGACTAATAGTACTAAAATAAGGAGAAGAAAAATATACAAGTATTAAATTAATACTATAAATGATCTTTGTGGGTACTTAGGTTTTTTTTTATAAAAGTTGTTCCATATAAATATATTGTGTCAATTATTTGTAAGATATTAAAATAATTAATTGATTAATTGGATACTAATTTTTATAAATTTATTTGTTAGTATTTTTACAATTATAATATTAAGTCAGATGAATGAATATACAATTCTTAAAAATAATCAGCGATTTATGTTTTTAATTTATATTTTCGGTTATAAGTTTGATGAAAATTATTCTTATATTTTTTTATTTGTATTTATTTGGATATATACTTCCATAACCTACGAGTCAAATTCTCAGATGATCTTAATGAGGCAAAAAGTATTATGTCATATTCATATTCTAATGAGGCAAAAAGTATTATGTCATATTCTCAGATGATCTTAATGAGGCAAAAAGTATTTATTTGGATATATACTGTCATATTTTATAAAAAATTAAGTTAAATTTTAAATTATTTTTAAAAACAATATTTTAAGTTTTTCAAATACAAATAAAGAATTCAAAACTAATTATGGTCATGATTTAACATAACCATAATGATTTAAAAATTTTTTTTTAAAAAAATTAACAAATTAAAAAATTAACTCAGTTTTATATCATGATTTAACTATTTAAAAATTAATTATGGTTATGAGAAGTTTACGTTCACGTGTTAATCCTATTTATCTTCAATTTTTTCTCTTGTTGTGTTTTTTTATATTTTGGTTATTACTCGATATAAATATTGATTTTGAAGTCTATTCTCATTTCGTTTATTTGTTTTGACCTGGGATTTAGAAAATACTTAAGATTTAAAATAATTAAAAAGATACATACTTAGGTTAAGTTCTGCACTTTATGCACAATAAGTATTTTATATTTATAATTTATTTTATAATATTCTGCATATCATAAAATAATAAATATATATATTACATAACTAAGAAATCAGTCACTATTATGTAATAAATTGACGTATGCATATAAATTTAACTATCGCTCTTGTTTATTCGCAATTAACGTAAATAAATCAAAATAATCAATCTTATATATTGTATATGATATATAATTAAATTTAAATGATATAAACATAGTAATATGGCACACTGTTAATATTGATATTTATTAAATGAGGTTTCTACTCATATGATTTTATGATTATTTGCATATTTGTGTAACAAAACTTTACATCAACGATTTTTTTAATGTGAGATGTTTAGTAGTTTCAATAATTTATAATCATTTTAAAAAAACAATGACATGTTTCAAAATTAAAATATTAACTTTTCAATATATGTTGAAGAAAAATATCAAAATATAAGTATGTATTTTCATAAGATTTATAGTTTAATTAAAACGATATGAAATATATATATATATATATATATATATATATATATATATATAAACTAAAATTATTTCTTCATATGGTCTTATAATCATTATATTTTAATATAGGAAAAAAAATTAAAACCTTAATCCTAAAAGTTTATGTGAGACTTTTAACCGTTTTAGTAATTTATACTCATTTTGAAAAATTCGAAATACAACATACACAAAAAAAAATCTAGATTTTTATTATATGATTAATGTAATTGTGTAATTTATTTTAATAATAAATAAATAAACAAAAGGAGAAAAAGTATACAGAATGTTATCAAATCTTTATTGTTTAAAATCATTAATTGTCATATATATATTTTAATCACATTAGGTAATTCCGTATGTTTTATTTAAGGAAAGCATGCGAAACAATAAATATTTGATATATGCGACCAACTATAGTCTACGAAATATTATATTGCTAGAGAATATAATTTTTAGACTATACATTATATCACATGCTCTAGAATCCTTGAAATTTGAAATAGAAATCAAAGAACTATGCCACATAGGATTGGGGTTATTTTTAATTCTTACAAACTTAAGGTTACAACTTTTTAAATGATTCTCAAAATAATATATAGGGGATTCTCACATACTCTTCATTTATCTCATATTCTTCTAAAACATGGTCAATGTCTAAATTACCATTTTTGGGTAAATCAATCATAATCATTATCTCTCATACTCGATCTTCTTCCTTTCTCTCTTCATTCTAGATCTTAAACCCATATTTTATTCAAGCTCCATTCAATTTAACATTCATATTCTCCATTAATTCATTCGTGAAGTATTAGAAACTTTAATTTCAAGTTCGTGTTCATAATTAATTATTTGAGAACAATAGATCTTGATCTATTTGGATAATCAAAAACACTAGTATAATTATAAAAATTATCAGATTATTATTTTGATTTAAAACACTAGAAAACTTAGTAAAATTTGGTATGAACAAAACGGTATAACTATGTATAATTATGTATAATTATAACCGTACAACTTGGTAAAACTATAATGTACAACTAGGTAAAATGGTACTAACTAAACTGTATAACTTGATATAACTATATTGGTAAAATTGTATAACTTTGTGAAATTTTATGGTTAGACCGTGCAAGTTCATCTAACTTGATGTTAATCATTTTGATTTTTACATGAGTTGGCGAGTTCTTTCACAAACATACACTTTGATTATTAAAAATACTATTATAAATCGGAGATGGTCATGAATGGATTCCAGACGAAGGTAGTTTATATGCTAGTGGACAGGATATGCAAAAAAATGACCATAAATCCATGTACAAAGAGATAAAATTTGAGTTATATCTAATTGGTAGTAAAACCTATGTGACCATTGAAGAAGCGTAACGAAATCTTAAGGTGACTAAGACAGTGGAAGATGTTCTTATTCGCGACAGAGACAATGTAGGTATTGATTTTGATAACGTGGAGAGCATGTGAAAGATTTAGTTGATTAAGCTTCACACTATAATTGTTTTGAAATTATTATTTTGAACTATGAGCTCTGAATATTAAGAATTCTAATCTATTTCGACTAAAGTATACATAAAATGCATACTTGCTCTTGAAAAAAAATTAAATTAAGGAACCATAAGAAAATACACACCACGATTAATTGCATCTATTATTCAAGATGATTCTTCAAGGCGATAGGAAAGCTTAGTAAAACTGATAAAATACAAAAAGTTGAAGATACAAAATTCTAAACTTGTTTGGTTGTTTACAAGTATTATGCTTATTATTTGTTAGTATTTTCTGATTTAAATTCAAAATAGTTATAGTCAAAATTTTCATCACATAGTTGAGTATTATTTATAATAGAGGAAATACCATGTTCTTTTATGTTTTTTTTTCTTAGTTTTGACCTTGTGACTTATAAAACTTGTATATGCCACGAAATTAATTATATTACAATATGATTTGATGGGAAATGATTGTAGGAAACTATTTATAAATAGTATAACTATAATATAAATCTATTGATTACAGTAAAACTAAAAAAATACGAAAAATAGAAAAGAAAAACTTTGAAGTTTTTTGTAAAACTACAAACTTGGTAAAACTTTGACCTCAGAATTTTCCCTCCCAATTTTTTTTTTTCCAGACCTCAAAAACGAAGTTGATAACTATAATTCTTTAATTTGTAGGGTTTCTCATTTCTACAATCTTCTCAATCCTCTCAACCCATTTTCTCACATCCCATTTTTCCTTTTTCATCTCTCTTCACCGAATCTGCAATTTTCTGGTTTTTTTTTTCAAAAAAAATAGTGGTCAATCAAGAGTCAAAACTCTGATGCTACCTATTAAGTATTGATGCAGAGGCAAGAGTATCATCAAGAAGTTCTCAAAATTTGATCTAAATTCTTATTTCCAATACTATTGATGTCTCTGTGTGGTTTCTCAAATGACCATGCGGATTAAGGACCCAATAAGATGGTTGTATGTTGTCTTATTTCTACTGACATGGTGTTCCTGAGATTTTGGCTGTACATTTAATCATAAAATTAGTTCAGTGACGAGTTTTTTTTAAGTTTTTGAAATTTGACAAATGAAAAACAAAAGTTCTGAAAAAGTTTACCAAATTGTACAAAAAGAAAAAAAGAATACTAAGTTATACAAAATTACTTATGAAAATGGAAAACTTTGGCAATTTTTACCTAATTACACAAACATGAAAAGAAAAAAAAGTAATACTAAATTTTATGAAGTTTGACAAAAAAAAGAGATACTTTACCAAAAGTTTTCTTAAGTTACACCAAGTTTTACAAACCAAGTAACATAAACAACAAAATTAGTGTGTTCGAAGAAGAAGTTCTACTTCTTAAGGCAATTATGAACATTGAAAAACCCTATAATGCGAGGAAAATAATGATAGTTCTATGTTTTCTTATTTCTAGTAGTTATAAGAATGTGGATGTATAACTAATAAAAATTTGTATCACCTTAATAGAATCTAATTGTTTTCCAAGTTTAACCAAATTTACACAAACACTAAAATAACTTAATAATAAGTTTGACAAACAAAAATATGAAACTTTGAATTCTTTTTACTGAATTAAACAAACACAAAACAAAGTAATCTCAAGATCTACAAAGTGACAAACAAAAATGGAGAACTTTCTCAAAGTTATATCGAGTTACACAAATATAAATAACAAAATTTTATTACAAAAACTTGTATTGGTTGACAATGATTGTTTTTTTCTTTGTCACTTGTATTGGTTACCAATGGTTGATTTGTTTTTCATTGCTTCTTTCTCGCTTTGCTCATCTCCACAATAATTTTTTCCATATTACTTGTATTGTTCTTCTCTCCCACACTCTTATCCACATTTTTTTTTCATCTTTCCACTACCTAAACCACCATCCTTCTCACTTTGTTCCATGTCTCTACTATCAGAGGTCAGATAGTTTCATTTTTGTCCTTTAAAAGCAACACTTCATAGGAAAATGTAACTATCAAATTAAGTCATCATCAGGAAATTCACAAAGTATTTCTAAGTTATACAATCTAAACTATTTAAAGTTTTACTAAGTTGTACAAAGTTTTATATTTATATCAAAGTTTACTAACTTATACGGTTCTGGGTTTGTTTTTTTCTTAATTCGTGATTTGTTATTTCGTTATTTTTTTTGATAAAATTCTGATTTTTTTATTTGAAGATTATCCTTTCTCATGTGATAAAAACATGAAAAAATAAGTCTGATTAGTTTCAGGAAAAAATAGAAAAAATGAGTAAAACTTGAAATACTTAGTTGATGTCTAGATTATTATGTATGGATCCAAATTAAACGGGCGGATATGGTTTAGGTTTGGATAGTTTTCGTGGTAAATATGTAAATAACTAGCTTTCATCTGGTTTCTAGGTCTTTTAGAGGATGATTGTTTCTAGTTTTTGGTTTTTGTTTCTGAAAAAACCAAAATTTATCCAATCAAGATTTTTGAGAAATGGTTTTCCTAAAATAAAGGAAAACTAGTGTTTCCTATAACTACCTATTTTCAAGTAAAACCTAAAAACCAAGATTTTGTAGTTTTTCAATGGATGGTTTTATCTTTTATTACTACAATTGTTATTTAATAAATATTAATATATACAAATAGGAATAATATTCAAAAATCAATAATACAGCTATATATTTGACTTGGTTTGCTAATCCAGCTGGTACTACGCACCCAAGTACTACGGAACAAAAGAAAGCCTAAGGCATATATTTCTATGCTAGTATTTTTATTTTCTTTTTTTACTATTTCATATTTATAAGTTATACTTTCTATTTTTTTGGGTTTTTACTTAGTGTTTACTATGAGTAGGACTATTATTCTGGCTGTTATCTATAAATTAGTATTCCACTTTTTTTTGCTAGACATTACTATTTTTAGGCCTTCCAAATCTGTATATAACACCACAACTACTACTCAACAAAACATACTAAACAAAATCTCCCGGACAATAGATTTCTTTAGAAATCAGCAATTGAGTGGTTAACTTAATTTTATACTGTTTTGTGTTAGTGTACTACTTTTGGTACCTAGATTAATAGTAAATACACATTTATTAGAGTGTAATATATATTTTTGTTTTACAAGAATAGCTATTAATATATTATTTATAATATACAACTACTGATGCTTTTTTTTTGACAAAACAACTACTGATGTTTATTTATAGTATTTGATTTACATAAATTTCTATACTTACCATAATTTTTCGATACGATCTGTTATTGGAAGGACTTTTGGTGTGTGGAAGAGAAAATGATGGGTTCTAAGAGAGAAACCAAAATACACTATACATGTTCAAAGAAGAGTTGTTGCTGCAACAATAGCCTTACATAATTTTATAAGGCTATCCAATTTAGGAGATGTTGATTTTGATGCGGACTACACAACTAGTAGTATACTAACTGAAGATTCTGATTCAGATGAAGACGAAGAACATAATAACACTCAAGCAAACTATATGGAAGGCATTTGAGATCAAATTTCTGCATCTTTTTGGGATTCACGATAATTTTATTTTGTATTTGCAATTTTTAAAAATAATTTTATTAAATAATTTTCTGTGTTTTAATGATTGTATTTTTATTAATAATTTTTGTGATTTAAACAAATATTAAATTAAAAAAAAAAGGAGAAAAGTATGTGAGAATTTTTTTTTCCAGATAAGAGTACTTATACAATTGATTCATCACCTACCTGCTTCCTAATTCTTAATCCGAATACCCATAAAACTACTAGTGTGACTTTGATCAATAACCAAAAAAAAGGCTCATT
Organism: Eruca vesicaria subsp. sativa; assembly: GCA_932364175.1. Lineage (NCBI taxonomy): Eukaryota > Viridiplantae > Streptophyta > Magnoliopsida > Brassicales > Brassicaceae > Eruca > Eruca vesicaria. Next base: position 79,646 of record CAKOAT010608488.1, read on the forward strand.
CAACTTAACCCGTGCAAGGTGATACGGGAGTAATAAGATAGTGATGTGCAAAGTTGCTCTGTATTGCAAATTCCTCACGGTTTAAGGCTAGACTCATGTAGTGTAAGTTAGGGCAACTTTGATTACATAGAATCCATGTAATAGAACAAAAGGGTAGATCAAGAGAATGCATGATTATGCGTTTGTGATAGTCTAATTGCTTCCAGTACAATGAATTCATATTTCTTTTTAAGTACCGGGATCCCTCTATAAAACACAAAAAATGAGATTACACAAAGACTAGAAACAAAGTGCTTGGCATTTTGTTTAAGTATATCATAAAACATAATCCAAGTCATGTGTCAGGGGACGAATGTTCTTCACTGTCCAATAGTAATCTTCCAACTCGTAAAGCTTCCTGAAACATCAACAGACAACAATACACTTTAATCTCAACCAAATTGGTCTCAGACTCGAGCCACTACGCTGGACTACAGTTTCAGTTCCGTTCTGTAATTCGTTCTGTAGTAAAAACAAAACCAATATAGAAGTGTTTGCGTTATTAGTAAAAAAAACAAGTTAAAGTAAGAAGTTAACTTACGCTATATCTTCCAAAGTGTCTGCTTTGTTGAGAGACTTCCCTTCGGCTAGTTCAAGACAAGAATGATGCGCTATCATCTCCTTTATCGTGTATTTCGTGCTCTTAACATCGTTATTCCACAAGATGCTCTTCAACAAAAACACCCAAAAACCTGCAAATCAGAACTCTGTCCAGGAAAATTCATGTAATACTCTTTAAGGGACATTTGTTAACCTTTCTAATGTATTTCTTTTTCACATCTTCCCAGTGTGACTTTCCTATTGGAGAGAAAATTGAAGCATTCCACATAGCTCCTCTTGCAACCATCAACGATGCAGCGCCTTTGCAATGAACCAACAAAAAAAGGTTATATAACTCAGAGGTGAATCCAGTAAGACAATTAGATTCAAGAAGTCTATCATGTATACCTGTTGCAGCTTTAATTCGAGAAAAATCATCGTATTCTAAAACATCTCCATTTGCAATAACGGGAATGGATAATGCCGCAACTACATCTGCTATCTCGTCCCACTTAGCAGGATCTCTTGGCCTGTCTGCAACCTTCCTAGACTTACGGAAGTAGTAAACCAGTTACCAACTTTTTTGTATATAAAAAGGAGTGAGAACCAACTCACAATGGTGTATGTATTATTACCTCCCATGTACAGCAAGAGCTGGCACACCAAGCTTCTCGATTCTCCTAGCCAATTCAACAGTATCTGCTGGTGAATTCAATAGACGAATCTTGCAAGTAACAGGTACGTCTAAGTTCCTCTTAAGTGTTGCCAGAATCTGTGGGAGGGAGAAGAATTTAAAATCCAATCAGTATAATACAAAGGCATAAATTTGCAAAAGAGAATTGAGAGAGGCATATACATCATGAATGAGCTCGGGTTTACTTAAGAGAGCAGCACCCATTCCTCCTTGAATAGAGAAAGCTTTGGGACAACCCATGTTAATATCAACAGCTGCAACATCATTGCACCTAATGAAGAAACAACAAAAACAGTTATTCTTTCAAAATTCGTACAAAAGATATGAAATTTTTGGTAGAGAATAATATGAATCTAGAACATACACAATCTCAGCAGCTTTGAGAGCCCTAACAGCATCAGAAGTTCCCATTTGGAAAACAACTCTTTCCCTTTCTTCATTACATGTGCTAAAGACGACATTCTCTGTCCCTTTCTCGACAAACTCAGTTGTCCCGTAAGCAACTGTAGAGAGTCAATCAGAATAAGGTAGAACCACCATAGCAGCCAACATAAGCAGAGAAACATTAAAGAAAGACCTATCAGTGTCTATCATAATTTTTATAGACTCGATTTCATAGTTTCTTAGTTCAAAAGGGATAAACACAGTAGCTGACTCAATTGAAGTTATGAGAATTAGAAACCATATGAATGAAATTCAAATTCACAATTAATGGGATACCAATACTTACTGTTGATGCGGCGTTGGCATTTAACAAGCTTATGATCAATAATCTCTTCTCCGTATGTGATGTCGGCGCCGTACTCTGCCGCCAACATACGGAAAGAGAGCGTTCCCTAACAAACAACAATTCCATGAATGATGATAAGGAGCAAGGGGGAAGGTTTGGGAGCGAGTTTGAGGCTTTTGGACTTACCACACGGACCATGGGAGCAAGAACAAGCTTGTTCTGGTAATCCATCTTCTTCCTCTTCTTCGTGGCAACGTCTTCAAACGCAGCCACGAAGATGCCACAATCTCCCTAAGATCTGCGCATAAGTTTCTGTGATGTTTGCTTCGTAAGTTTATAACTGGGCCTCACTAAGGCCATTATAATCCTCGGGCCTTTTTAAGCCTCTCGTTAAGTTAATAATTAGGAATTTTTAATTCCTCCTCAGCTGCAAAGTCCGGGAGAAAGTATTCTCTATTGCCACACTTAGAAAATTTATATTCTCACTACCCCACTCATTTTCTAACTATCCCACCTTTCTCTACTCTTTCTTTTTTTACCTTCTTACCCTTTCTTTTTTATTAATTTTTCTTTCTTTTCAAAGATAATGGGATCCATCATTTTAGATTTTTTCTATGCAGATTTTTTTAGATTTTTTTTTATGTTTTTTTTCAAATTCTTAAATGATTAATAAAGCCAAAAATTTATGAAAATAATTCTATTTATTTCGAAATAATATTTTTATAAACAATAGCAACAAAATAAATTATTAAAATAATATTTTAATCAAAAATTAAATTTGCAAAATAAACATAATAAAATATTTATATAAATTAATTTTCTTTAACTAAATTTTTAACTCTTTTATATAAATCAATGAAACTTAAAACAAGATATTTCATATTCAAATCAACAATTAATTTCAAAAATATAAATTCTTTAATATTTAAGAAATAGAAAATTTAATAAAAGATGTATTTAAATAATATTTTAATCAACAATCAATTTAAAACTTTACATTAGTTTTCTGCATAAAAATAATTAAAAACTATGAATTTAATAAAACATATATTTCAATAATATATTAATAAAAAAAATTCAATTCCCTTAATTTATTAATATATTTTATATGGCCTTCAGATTGAAAAATAATATAATTCATATTTTTACTATTTATATTTGTAATTAAATTAACAATCTATATAAATTATAAATAAATTCTCTTTATTTATAAGAAAAATAATTTTGACACTTTTTTTGTTGTGTAAAAAGTATCTTTAAGATTCTAATTTAGTTATATCTATTTTAAATTTAATGTTATTTACAGATTGCTTTGATTTTATAAATAATTTCGTTGAATTATATTTTTGTTTATATAAATGTGTAGGCGGACTAGACTATGAAAATGATGTTTAAGTTACATTTTGTATATTACTGCATATTTTACCATGTTTAGACGTAAAATAATACATTACATAGTGGTGAAGATATTGTGAGTTGTATAACACTTAGCTGGTCGATTTTAAATGTTAAACCTATGAAAATCAAAAATTTGTAGGAACTACTACAATACTAGTACTACTAAGGCAAAATGTGTCTTATTAGGATTACTGGTACAACTATGTTACAATGTTCTTGAATGACTTATATTCTTGAAATTGTTAACTAATACTAGTACAACTTTTTTCAGGGGAACATGTGATCTCTCCAATTACAATCATATGTTTTGACTATGGGAGAAATTACATCAAGGATAGGACTGATATAAGATATATCTCATTAAGACTATAATGAGATGAAAAATAGAAACTACATATTTTCTTATTTGTTTTTCTACCAATGTATTACATACAATATAAAAATTTCTAAATATAATGGTATTACTAATAAATTTGATTTTTTAAAGTATTATATAACACTGAACTACTACGCACTACTTAGAACTACTATATGTAATTTGAACTACTAGGAACTACTTGGTACTACTATGTGTAATATGAACTACTAGGAACTACTTCGAACTACCTTGAACTACCTTGGAACACCTTGGAACTACTATGTATTAGACATATTTCTAAGAACCATATTTTCATCTTAATAATTATTTTAAAATATATATCTCATATATTATGCGATTATATATCAATATATGTGTTTATTAGTCAAAATAGACATTGAATACTCTTAATTTTCAAGTTGATAGAAAAAATTCCACTTTCATAGAAAATATCCTTATACTTCTATACTAACATGTTGATGGTAAGACCATAATGAGATGAAAAATAGAAAATACATATTTTCTGAATTTTTTTTCTACCAGTGTGTTACAAACAATATAAAAATATCTAAATACAATGGTATTATTAATAAATTTGATGTTTTAATGTGGTATTACTAAAAAGTATTGTAATTTACAAAAATATTACTATGAAGAAGGAAATATTACTAACAGCTTGAGTACTACTAAGTGTAAATAATTCAGACATGTGTTTTTTAACACGTTTTAGACATATTTTTCTCTGGTTGAAACTTTTTTTAACACGTTTTATACATGTTTATGCATATTTTTTTGGCTCAATTTTTCTTACAAGTGTAAATGAAGCCAGTGGTAAGACATATATATATTTTTTCTTTTCTTAGTAATACCTATCAAACCTAGTAGTTCAAATTTTTGGTTTTAACACAAAGTAATATAGAATATTCTACTAGTCCAAACCTGCAACAACACAAAGAACAATCTTAGATATCTTACATAGGTTCAACACTTAGAAATAGTCTTACATAGCATCCTACATACATAACAAGCATCCAAAATATGTTAACCAAAACACGTTTAAGCTTTAGCCTTTGTTTGATGCTTCGACTTTGGCTCTTCGTCTTCGGTGATAGAAGTTTGCACCCACTGTGATGGTACACGTGGCCTCTTTGCTGGCAGCAGTGTGAACTGCTCTGGATTAGCAGGCTTCCTCGGTCTACCTTTTGGCCTCTTCGAAGCTGCATCTTTCCTCACCGCCAGACACTTATTCCTTCTTTTGATCCCAACTTGAGCAGGAGTCTTAGCTGTTTCCTCGGTTTAATCAGTCATCCCCACGTTCTTCTTCACCCTCTTTTTATCCTCTATTTCATCCTCTTTTTTTTCTCACTGAATTTTTCCTCTGCTTTTACAGCTTTCTATGTGTCCACAGTAATCTGCTTACCTTTTCCAGGTTCTTCTTTCACAACCTTTTCTCGCTGTCATTGCCTTAATCTAACCACATGGTGATGTAGTGACTAGTTTCTTTGCAGCCATTGATTTAGTCCTACCACGTGGTGGTGTGGGAGTTTCATCGGTTCTAGCCTCATTGATCTCTGCCTCTTCTTCACCCTCTTGTGCGAGCTCTTCTTCACCCTCTTTTGTGAGCTCTGCCTCAGCCCGAATCTCTTCTTCACCCTTTTCTTGTTTTTTTTTCTTCCTCATGTTCTTTGTCGTCTTCAATACTTTTTCACAGTGTATCAGTTTGTACTCTACTTTTCTCCATCACTTTCTTCAACGTGAAACTAGTTTGTACTCTACTTTTCTCCATCACTTTCTTCAACGTGAAACCCTCTTCTTCATCAATCTCACTGCTTTCTTTGTCTTCCTAATCATTCTCACTGCTTTCTTTCTTTTCATCTCGTTCTTTATCTTCTTTAACTTGAGCTTCAACTTCAGGTTCTTTCTCTTCCTCATAACTTTTGTCTTCCTCATCAGTCCCACTGCCATTATCTCGATCTTTGAATATCTTGTAACAAAAATAATTCAATCATAACTGAAACAGACTTGCATATGTTCATTTCACATATCCAACATTCAATTTTATATCATTAAATACAAAGTTTCACAGAAAAAATTACACAAACACTAGTACAATAAAAACTATAACCAAATCATTTTCAATTAGCATAGATAAATCATTTCGTTTTCAAACCATATTTCTAAAAAGATTCAAATCGCTTCCCATTCAAATCGATTATATTTTTTCATTTCAATAATCATTTAACCATTGACACACAAATTTCTATCCATTATTTTCGAACCCACATTACAAATGAACATAAAACCCAAAGAAATAAAAACTTACCCAGATTTTTGAGAATGAGGAAGATGAAACCAAATACATTTGTTGAAGGAGACACACAGAATCAAACGCGTCTGTAAGAGAGAGGAATTTCGTTGATTAAGGTTTCCGTCGGATTGATTTCGAACAAGGAGAAGAAGAAAGCTGATTTCATTGATTTGGGTTTCTGTCAAAAGAGAAGGGAGGAATTCGCGAGTGGGGAAAAAGGTCGTGAGTTCTAAAGAGAAGAGGAAAGAAGGAAATACACTGATTAGGTTAGAGGGTTAGTTGTAGTTTTGTAGATTTATAGAGGATAATTTGGTATTTACAAACATTTATGTAATTAAAAGAAAAAGAAAATTAAATGATTTATTAGGTGGGGCAAATAAGAATAACCGATAAAGTTAGTGTGGCAATAGAGAATTAAGTCCAAGTCTGGGTGGAAGCCATTTTTCCTTTATCCCCACAAAAGCCTTTGTATGAATTCTCCGCATCAAGTAGCCATGTTCTTTTGGTAAACGCTAGAAGCTGTGTCAGCGTCTTCAAATTCTCATATTAATTGCTTCGAGTAAAAAGACGCGGACAATGATGAAGAGATAAAAGTGTCATCATAACAGTAAAAGGAAATCTCCTTGTGAGTCGTAACTCACTACAAGAAATATGAGTATTGGTAGCAGTTGACGGTAGCACGAATTCACGAACTGCTACTAAAAATGTCAAAATTGGGATTTAACTCTATTGTAGTATTGTTGCATTAAATTCGGGCTATGGAATATTTTCACTTAATGAAACCCAAAAATCATTACTATAGCGGAAAAATCATTAGCCAAAATTTTAGTTTTTGCCACTTACGCAAAAATCTTATTTCCTATTTACCAAAAAAAAAAAAATCATTCATTCTGATTCATAGAAAAAAAAACTATTCTCTCCATTTTTGTCTTCTTCCTTTGTCTAACTTATTTCTCTAATTAATTTGGGATTGTTATTTAACTTTGACAACAACAAAAAAGTCGTTTCCTTTTCCTTCTCTTCTTCAACATTGCTTGGATTGATTGAAACCCCATTGTTACGGTGTTGCAACTGGAGGTTTCTGCCTCGCCGCTGCTAGAATTCTCTCGTCACTGCCAACACCTCGCTGAAATACGGTTCATAACCTCTGATCAGTGTTGATTCTCCTGGCCCACTTTCTCCAAACCGGTACCGATCTTCAAGATCTCAAAACCCAGAATCATGCTTTCGTAACCTTCCCCTTTGTTGCTTCGTCCAAGTTTACACTTCCATGCTTCTTCCCACCAATCCGTTGTTACAGGAAGAAGAAGTATCACCTTGCTCCATCGGAAAATCTTTTTCTGTTCCACCGCCACCAAATTCGTTGTAATTTCACAAAGTTGCTGTCTTTTTCTGCAAATTGACAGTGTTAGCTAATATTTTGATATCTGCAGAGTCTATCAAAGTAAGGAGGAGGAGGTTTGCTTAAAAAGCTAGAGCATGAGGATGATTCTGATGTTCTTATTGAATGTCGAGATGTCTACAAATCATTTGGGGATAAACATATCTTGAAAGGTGTTACCTTTAAGGTGATCTTGTTCATGACTTGCTAAAGGATACCAAGTAGTGGGCATTGGTAGATGGTACAAACTCTGTCGCTATGGATAAGAGAAGAAGTAAGTATATATATATATGTTATCTTTGCTACGTTCTCTTTATTGAAAGAGTTCCTGATTTTTTAATGTTGAAACTACAGTGAGACCCAACTTTCAAACTTGGAGTTGATTGGTGGTGTTTCTACACGTTAGCTGTTTGCTTTGGACATTCTTTTCTCGAACTTGATTGGTATTTTGTCACTTGATTAATTTATTCTCAGACAAAGAATGTCCATCTGCGTATTACAACTGGTAAAGACATCATCAGTTTTGTGGGAACTGGCAGGTCAAAAATGTTTCAGAGCAGTCACCTATGCGTATTACAGAGGTGCCGTTGGAGCTCTTCTTGTTTATAACATCATCAGTTTTGTGGTTGCTGTAACAGACTCAGAGTTGCTCCATAATCAGGCAAGCCTCTCTCAAATGCTTTCATATCTCTTTGTAGCTTTGTTGTTTATATGAAATGGCTTTGCAGATGACTAATGAGGAGGAGCTTGAGATCCGTATCGTGGTAGCTCTGAGAGAAAGGGTGTTGGAGAAAACAAGTAACCTTGATGGGTTTATTCTAAAGCTTTCTCCTTTATGTGATCTTTACCAAGCTCTAAGGCTTGCTCAAGCTCGTGTAGTCAGACAGAGCATGTACCTGAAGTGTTAGCATCACTAAGGTAAAGATGTATTGAAGTGTTAGCATCTCTTCTCTTCTTTTGGGTTTACGGTAGATATAAGTCTGTATTGTTGTTATGCAGCCAAAAGAAAACCTTTATGATCAGAAGCCTGAAGAGCATGTGCCTGTGATTCATGCTACTTCTTTGACTAAAAACACATCATCATCATCATTTGCCTCTCGGTTTGAGTACTTGAATGAGGAGCAGTCTGATGGGCAAAGTGGCACATGAGTGCTTATGGAACTTTGTGGAACTAGTCAAGAACCTATCAAATGATCTAGATAAGAAGCTCTCAAGTCCAATCTCAGTCTGAGTTTCTGAAGACGAACTGCTTTCTGTTGTTATAATGAAGGTAAAGAGATCTGTAACAAGAATGTATCATGCTTTTTTGCATATATTGAAGAAGATGAGATGGGAGCAGATATTAGAGTTTGAGATTGAATGTTAATTTATGCAGCTAGCTCTTGAGAAGTTTAATGTAAAGTTAGCCGTCAAAAAAACGTACCTAAAAATATTGGTCTACTAGTCATTTTTAATCCATGTATATTTTGGGTTTTTTTTTGTCAAATGTTTTGGATATTTAATGGAAAATATGGTATTTTATGATTTACTTGTATTTTATTAGAGTATAAAATTCAACCCCTATTGAAATTTATCATAATTAATAATTAAACTAGGATAAAACCCGCACCTTGCGCGAGATGAAGCTATTATTTTTATTATGTTTTGAAAAATGAAACAATAGTTCGGTTTCATTTGGATTAAAGGTGTTCAATCTGGATATCGGATTTCAGTTCGGCTCGATTTTTTGGTATTTTCGATTATTAAAATATAACTAGTATTCTAAATCTATATGTATTTCAGTTTGATTTGGTTTATATACCATCGGTTTTCAGTTTATTCAATTTTATACCAAAAACATGATTATTTAGTTTGAGATCATATTATATATTATACAAATATATAATATGATCATATTTAGAGTCATATTGTCACATGGTTATTTATTAAAAAAATATTATATGTTTAAATAAAAGAACAAAAAACAAAAAAAAGCTTCTATCATCTAATAAAATGATCAAATATAGAATTAATATCAAAACACTAAATTTTTGAAAATAAAAATAAAAAACAAAACAGAAGCATGAAAGAAAAGTTTTTATATTCTTCCATATTTAGTGTTCATCAAACCAATATGTCTTCGATTGAACACAACTCTGTTTGTTTAAAGATAAAAAAATGTTGTAAAGAATTTCAACTATCCAAATGTCCATCAAATTTATAATCTTTACTTCAATTTAGTTACTGTTAAAAAAGCAAAAGATCAAAATAAGAAGTCTAAGTTGTAATAAATTGTTAGCTATTTACAAATTATAATTATAGTTCAACTCATGTAACAAATAGATATTCATGCGTATATACATATTTTACATGTTTCAGTTTAATCGGTTATAAATCAAACCATATCCAAATCCTATGGTTTTTATAAAATCACATCCATTCGGTTTGTATGGTATATACAAAAAATAACCATATTATCGATTGTTAATACCTTTTAAAAATATAAAATTAAAAACAGAACTAAGATATTTAAATCATTGATAACAAAAAATTTCAATGTGAAAAATTTAATAATTTTATAATTTATAAATGTTCTTGAAAATTTATTGAGGATTTTGAAATTAAAATATTTATGTAATCTTATATGGTATATAGTTTAATCTGTATATATATATATATATATATATATATATATATATATATATATATTTGTTTTATTATTGAATGATACTTTTTACTTATATGGTTTTAAAATTATGTATATCTTTTTATAATAAAAATGTTAAACTATTGATCATTAATTTTTAACATAATAATTTTAATAGTTTAGTTATTTATTCTCGTTTTTAAAAATTCAAAATATAACCTATACGAAAAAAATCTAAAGTTTAGTTTTATAGCTAATTTGATTGTTTAATTTATTTTAATAATATAAAATTAAAGAAAAATGATAGAGGATATATAAACTGTTATCAAATATTTATTATTAGAATCATTAAGTGTTATATATATATATATATATATATATATATTAGTCATTTATGGTAATTTCGCATGTTTTATTTGTGGAAAGAAAATAAAATAGTAATTATATCTAGGGGAACAATCATAAATGCTTCTATCATAAGTATCATATCATATCATCATATCATATAATTTGACCAACAAATGTATCTAGCGACATATAAAAATCGAATATGGACCTACTTATTTTTCAATTGAATGTAATTGATTACCTAATTGAGTGACACCTAAGCATGTAGTCTTTTTTAATTATTACAAAATTGAGGTTACAATTTTTTAAATGTTTCTCCTTTAATATATAAGGGATTTGGTCATAATTAATTTTAGTCCATGTCATAATTAGTAAATGAATTTGGTCATAATTAATTTTAGTCCATGTCATAAGTAAAAATGATCCATGTCACATTTCCTAGTTAGCCATGTCACTATTTATTCTTTAGATTGATTGTGGTGATTACTCTTGTGCAAATCACTTGATAAATAACGTATAGTAGATATATGTTTTGAAGATTAAATTAGTTGTTCAGTAAAGCGCTCTGCGTTGAGATGAATTGTTTCCAGTGATGTAAAGTCTGATTCAATGGTTTGTAACTAGATTAATCCATTCTAAATTTGGAAATATAATTTTTTTCACGTAGCCCATAATTTTTTTGTATATATTAGTATCATGTTTTTCATTTGTAAGTAGAATATGATGAAATAAAAATTTTATTTACAGTATAAAAATGACATATAAACTCTTAGATTTTTAAAGTTTATGTATATAACTTATTAAAATGATAAATGATATCTCTTATTCATTTAAAACATATTTATATGTAAAGTTAGGAATACAATAATAAATGATGCTATATATAAATAATAAATCATCACGAAAAAAACTAATTTATTTATTTTAAATTAAAGAATATAACATGTTTAATGATTTGATATATATATCGATAAATAATAAACCATCACAAAAAGAAAATCAAAACTAATTTATTTATTTAATTTTTTGTCATCAAACTTTTTTTTATGTAAAGTGTATTACTATAACTGAATTATTATATCTAGTGAAATATTTTAGCAAAATATTTTTAATTTATGTTTAGGTATCTAAATGATTGAAAATAACAAGGGTTAGCTGCCTATTTCCCCCTCTAAATACACTAACCCTACTAATCCCCCCCCTGAACTATCAAGCTCTTCATAATCCCACCCAAACATATACTTCCTCTTTAAATATCCCCCCAAACTTTTTTTTATCCCCCTCTCTAATCAATTCCCAAATCATGATTAGAACAATTAAAAAGCGTTTAGAAATAGCGATTGCCCAATTAAAAAAAAAATACCGACCCAGATTTTTTTAAGAAAAAACCGACCCAACTTAATTGGGGATCTAATTGAAATCTAATTTTTCTAGAAGGATTTCACAATTCAACAACAAGAAAAAGATGTTCGACAAAGACAAAAACTGTACCAAAGTCGGAATTCAAATAAATGTTTTACAGCAACTCGGAATTCAAATAACGTTGTGAGATTTGGCAGAAGTGGCAGCAAACAGAAAGTATGAGACGGGCTTTTTTACTTTTGAGTTAAATCTCGTAAGACTCAAAGAATCTCTATCTTCCTTGAAACCATAAAGCCTCGCTGGAATCTGAAAGTGAGGACTGGACTCTCAAGCTAATGTAGAATCAAGCCTTGACCCGAATCACGAAAGAGCCTGTGAAGACATAAGAGAAGGATTGTCACCAAACCGCAGCAAACTTATAGTGACCAAACTTGAGTCATTCAACATAGTTAAGATGTTTTTGTACTAAACAAAGAATCAGTTAAACAACTTTCTATCTTTCACCAATTGTGTGATTCTGTGACTGAAAACGAAGTGAAAGAAACAAGTTTTTTATATAAAGGAAAGTGTAATTTCGAGGTACTTCTAAAAACAACTTTTTCCAATTGTTTGTTTCTGTGTCGTAGTTTTTGTGTCAGGAAGAAGATAGAAAAAAACCTAAATAACCCCAATTAGATTTTAATTTCAATTAGATCCCCAATTAATCTGGGTCGGGTTTTTAAAAAAAATTATGGATTGGACCTGTTTTTCTTTAATTGGGCAATCGCTATTTCTAAACGCTTTTTAATTTTTCTAATCACGATTTGGGAATTGATTAGAGAGGGGGATAAAAAAAGTTTGGGGGGATATTTAAAGAGGAAGTATATGTTTGGGTGGAATTATAAAGAGCTCAATAGTCTAAGGGGGAATAAGTAGAGTTATTGTATTTAGAGGGGGGAAATGGCCATTTTCATTTTAAACATGTTTATATGAAATTTAGATTTTAGATTTGAATATGAAACTATATGGTTTACCTGTATATGATTATTTTTCATTCAAAAAAATCAATATAGGTTTGTTTCATTAAGAGCATCTTCGAAAATATATTCTATTTGAATTTTTCCTAAGTTTAAAAGTGTTATTATCCAAAAATAAAACTTTAAACTTAATTATCTAAATTTTAAATAAGTACCTATAAAAATAAGTATCTTTTTGTTTTGGTTTTAGATTTTAGATTTTCAAACCAATATAACCTGAATCCGAACGATATATGGTTACTTTATCGGTTTTAGGATGTGTACAAATTAGAACCAAACCGACTTATTATATTTGAATCTGATTTATACTTACAAATATGCCTACATACAAATTATGACACATATGATGTGATATAAGTTAGTTTTGATTCAAAATATTCGGCCTGTATCCCAATAGGTACTTGAACTCTCAAGCATAACTTAAATTATGTTTTATATTTTGTTAAGTTAATTTTATATTTGATAAATATTTTATCTGTTTATTGGAATAACCTGTAAGATTATAATCATAAAAATATCAGTAATAACATTTTCATCATACAATTAAATATTAATATTATTATGTATTAGTGGAGGTTTGAAGAATTTGTTTATTATTATTTTGTGTATCAGTTACATATAATTAAATATTAATTTTTTATATCATAATATTTTAATTTAGATATCTACTCTATTAAAATAGAGTCATTCTTTTTATCTACTAATACAGGTTATCATTTAAATTTGGACCCTTTCTAGAGTGTTACAAATAATACAAGTCATATAGTTAATTGAACCGTATTACTTAAATTAAACCGGTGGTTATTTATGGGATATAGTCTTGGGCTTACTTTTGTTTTTAAAATAAATTATATGATTTGGTTTTTGGGCTTAATATTAAGAAAAAAACTCAAAAAAACATTGAATAAACTCTCCACCTTAATGGATAAAAAATCAATTATTTTTTCAGGCCCAAAAGGTATTTAAGATTTTTAACAAAACAAAATTGTCTATTATTAATCATTTATTTAAATCATGTACTTAAAAACATGATAATGTATTTTTTATTTTAAATAACAATCATTTTTTTGATAAATTTCAATGGTAACTTTTAAATAATATATTGTTATATTTTTCTTAAATAATTTACTGATTTAAAAAATATGTAAAGCAAAACAAAAAACTAAATAAAAAAACTAAAATCCAAAACCAAAAGTTGAAAACGCAGGTTATATTTTTTGCTTTTCCTTATTTACAAAATCAAACATTGCAATTTTTTTTTAAAAAAAGATTTTGTCATCTTTTCACTTTTAAATTAGATGTTCGATTATTTGGGATTTGTTTGTTGGTAATATCAATTCAAACTAACTCAGCGGATCTAAAAATTAAAAACTCCAACCAAAAGCTGAAATCAAAAATAGAAACTTAAAAACTAAAACCCAAAATATCAAAATCTAAAAATAAAAATTGAAACTAAAAACTAATGAAAAACAATCATCACCACAAATTTTGGTGAACTGATTTTATACCAAAACATTCTTTAAATTAAGACAAAAACCCAATTATATAATTTTTTTAATCATAAAAAATTTCCGCACTTTCAAGCCCAAAAATATTTAATATTTTCGACAAAACAAAATTATCTATTATTCATCACTTATATAAATCATGTACTTTAAAACATGTTATTATTTTTAACCCAAAAATATTTAATATTTTCAACAAAAAAAATTATCTATTATTAATCACTTATTTAAATCATGTACTTTAAAACATGTTAATATTTTTTATTTTAAATAACAATCACTCTATCTTGATAAATTTTAATGGTAACTTTTAAATAATTTATTGTTTTATTTTTCTTAAATAATTTACAGATTTAAAAAAAAATGTAAAGCAAAACCAAAAACCAAATCTAAAAACTAAAATCCAAACCCAAAAGCTGAAAACGCAGGTTATATTTTTTGCTTTTTTATTTACAAAATAAACTATTTCAAAAATTTTAGAAAATTATTTTGTCATCTTTTCAGTTTTAAATTACATGTTCGATTAATTGAGATTTGTTTGTTGGTAATATCAGTTCAAACTAACTCAGCGGGTCTAAAAATTAAAAACTCAAACCAAAAGCTGAAAATCAAAAATAGAAACTTAAAAACTAAAAACCAAAATTTAAAACAAAATCTAAAAATAAAAACTGAAACTAAAAACTAATGAAAAACAACTATCACCACAAATTTTGGTAAACTAATTTTATACCAAAACATTCTTTAAATTAAGACAAAACCCAATTATATAAATTTTTAATAATAAAAAATTTCCGCGCTTTTCAAGCGCGGGTCAAAATCTATTAAAATATAGTCATTCTTTTTATCTACTAATACAAGTTGTCATTTAACTTTGGACCCTTTCTAGAGTGTTACAAATAATACAAAACATATAGTTAATTGTACCGTATTACTTAAATTAAACCGGTGGTTATTTATGGGATATAGTCTTGGGCTTTCTTTTGTTTTAAAACAAATTATATGGTTTTGTTTTTTTGGCTTAGCATTAAGGAAAATTCCAAAAAATATTGAATAAACTTTCCACCTTACTAGATCAAAAAATCAATTATTATTTTCAGGCCCAAAATTTAATATTTTTAACAAAACAAAACTATCTATTATTAATCATTTATTTAAATCATGTACTTTAAAACATGTTAATGTATTTTTTATTTTAAATAACAATCACTTTTTTTGATAAATTTCAATGGTAAATTTAAAATAATTTATTTTTTTATTTTTCTTAAATAATTTATAGATTTAAAAAAAAAATGTAAAGCAAAACCAAAAACTAACTCTAAAAACTAAAATCCAAACCAAAAGCTGAAAACGCGGATTATATTTTTTGCTATTCTTTATTTACAAAATAAATTATTGCAAATTTTTTTTTTAAAAAATTTGTCATATTTTCAGCTTTAAATTAGATGTTTGATTATTTGAGATTTCTTTGTTGGTAATATCAGTTCAAACTAACTCAGCGGGTCTAAAAATTAAAAAACTCAAACCAAAACCTGAAAATCAAAAATATAAACTTAAAACTAAAAACCAAAATTTTTAAACAAAATCTAAAATTAAAAAATGAAACTAAAAACTAATGAAAAACAATCATCACCACAAACTTTGGTGAATTGATTTTATACCAAAAAAATATTTAAATTAAGAAAAAACGCAATTATATAAATTTTTAATCATAAAAACTTTTCGCGCTTTCAAGCGCGGGTCAAAATCTAGTGTATATTAAAATATAAAATTATTTATTTTTAAAAATATCTTATGATAGGATTTTGTTATTCTGTAAATGTAATTGATTTAATTTATAATTTACAAAAAATAGAATTAAGTTATTGTATAACTATTATTTAGTGTAATTGGTATTTATTACAAATATGAAATATTTATATATAAATATTATAGAAGGTTATTTCTTATTCTATAAATAAAAATGAGTTAATATTCATTTGTAATTAATTTAATAATATTTTACGTTTTTTATTATTAAAATAATATTAAAACAATAAACATTTATTTTAAAAATAAAAATATATTAAAGATATTGTTAAAATGTAAATTGAAAAAGTAGTTAAGAGTATCTTTTTGATATTTTATTTTGAATATATTTAAATATTATATTAATATTATGTGTTTATTTAGTAATAATTAAGTTTGTTGTATGTAACATAACATAAAATTAAATAAATATAATATTTTAACCTAGACTACTTGCAAGTAGATAAAATGTACTTTTGTTTTAATTGTATTGACTAGATTTTGAAGCGCGTATTTATATTTGATGAAGTTTTATATAATCGCATTTCCTATACATGTAGAATGTAGGATATACTTGTTTAGTTCATTAATTTCATCAAACATAGTATTTTTAAAAATCCTGGATAATCTTTCGGTGAAAATTCTATATAAAGTAGACATTTGCATAAAATCCATAACTCAACGTCTAAACTCAATCTAAACAAAAAAAAATTGGATCCGTAACGGGTCAAAATCTAAAATATCTCAGAATGAGTTTTGTAGAGTGGTACAAAATATATTCGATCAAAGTGTTATTAGCCAGATCCGAACGAATAACCCAAAAACCAAAAAATCTGGAAAAAATCTGAATCGATCTGAATGTCCAAATTAATCATATCTAGTTTAAATAATCAGTTCTATGTTTATTTTAAAATGATATTTAAAATGAATTATCTAAATTTTAAATAAGTACTTTAATATCCAATTCTATAAAACCAAGCATTTTTTGTTTTCTTTAGGTTTTAGATTTTAGATTTCCAAACCAACATAACCCGAACGTGAACGATATATGGTTACTTTATCGGTTTTAGGATGTGTACAAATTAGAATCAAACCCGACGTGTTATATTTGAATCTGATTCATACTTACAAACATGTCTACTTACAAATTATGACACCTATAATGTGATATAAATTAGTTTTGATTCAAAATGTTCGACTCGTATCCCAATAGGTACTTGAACTCCCAAACATAACTTATGTTTTATATTTTGTTAAGTTAATTTTACATTTGATAAATATTTTTTTCTATTTATTGAAATAACCTGTAAAATTATAATCATAAAAATATCAGTAATAACATGTTTCATCATATAATTAAAATATTAATAGTAACTATTATTAATATTTATTTTATAAAAAAAAAAATATATATATATATATATATATATGTATATATAAACGATTTTAAGACTTTATCTATGATAATTATATTATTATGTATTATCAAAGGTTTGAAGAATTTGTTTATTATTATTTTGTGTATTAGTTACATATTATTAAATATTATTTTTCGATATCCTAATGTTCTGATTTAGATATGTATATTAAAATATAAAATTATTTCGATTTTTAAATATCTTATGGTAGTATTTTGTTATTCTGTAAATATAATTCATTTAGTTTATAATTTATAAAGTAGATTAATTTATATTATAATTATTATTTTGTAGAATTTTTAGTTACAAATATGAAATATTTTTATATAAATGTTATAGAAGGTTATTTCTTATTCTATAAATCAAAATGAATTAATACTCATTTATAATTTACTTTAATATTATTTTACGTTTTTATTATTAAAACATTAAATATTTAATTTTAAAAATAAAAATATATTAAAGATATTGTTAAAATGTAGTCTGAAAATTAGTTAAGAGTATCTTTTTGATATCTTATTTTGAATATATTTAAATATTATATTAATATTACGTGTTTATTTAGTAATAACTAAGTTTGTTGTATGTAACATAACATAAAATTAAATAAATGTAATGTTTTAACCTAAACTACTTGTAAGTAGATAAAATGTGCTTCTTTTTTAATAGTATTGATATCTTAATATAAATTGTAATACTATACATATTATCTTTAATAAAATCTTAAACACGAGCAGTATACAAATAATTCATTTACAAAAATTAAATATAATAATAAAACATGTTGTTACCATTTAAAGTTTTTATTAAGAACATTGGATGTATAATTTCCAATAAAAACGAACATTTTAAGTTTTTCTTTTTTTTTTTAATTGAATTGTTCAGTTTGCTAGTTATAATAAACCACATTTATATTAATTTTTTTACTCATGTCTTATAATTATGTTAATTACTATAAATTTATTATCTTATATTTTTATTTCTATAATTGAATTTGGTCGCGTAACAAAAAAAAATTGAAAAATGATCCATGTCACATTTCCTTGTTAGCCATGTCACTATTTATTCTTCAAATTGATTGTGGTGATGAAACTTATGCAAATCACTAGATAAATAACATATAGTAGATATATGTTTTGAAGATTAAATTAGTTGTTCAGCAAACCGCTCTCCGTTGAGATGAATTGTTTCCAGTGATGTAAAGTCTGATCCAATGATTTTTAACCAGATTAATCCATTCTAAATTTGGAAATATAATTTTTTTGCATGTATCCCATAATTTTTTTTTATATATTAGTATCAAATTTTTCATTTGTAAGTAGAATATGATGAAATACAAATTTTATTTACAGTATAAAATGATCTATAAACTCTTATATTTTTAAACTTTATGTATATAACTTATTAAAATGATAAATGATATCTCTTATTCATTTGAGACATATTTATATGTATTTTAAGTTAGAAATAAAATATGCTTTATATAAATAATAAATTATCAGGCAAAAAACTAATTTATTTATTTTAAATTAAAGAATATAAAATGTTAAATGATTCGATATATATATCGATAAATAATAAACCATCACAAAACGAAAATCAAATATAATTTATTTATTTAATATTTGTCATCAAAATAATTTTTATGTAAAGTATATTAATATAACTGAATTATTATATCTAGTGAAATATTTTAGCAAACTATTTTAAATTTATGTTTAGATATCTAAATGATTGAAAATAACAAAGGGTATTTTATATTCATTTTAAACATGTTTATATGAAATTTAGGTTTTAGATTTGAATATGAAACTTTATGGTTTACCTGTATATGATTATTTTTCATTCAAAAAAATTAATATAGGTTTGTTTAATTAAGAGCATCTTCGAAAGTATATTCCATTTTGAAGTTTTCATTGAAGTTTAAAAGTGTTATCTAAAAAAAAAAATTTAAACTTAATTTCAAAAGTATTTGTATTTTATACTATGGTCATTATATTTTTCATAATTAATTTAAATCTATAAAAATTTATAAATAACTAACATATATATAAAAATATTACAACACCAATAATATTATATCTATTATATTAAAAGAGAAGTCATGACTCATTTCATGTGTGATTTTTAATTTTGGACCATTCTTAGAAGTTTTATAAAATTTTACATAACATCATTATTATATCTTTTTATTTCTTTAATTTTTCTTTGAAATACAAATAGTTAGTTTTAAGAAAATTATAACAAAATCTTTTGAAAATCTTTTAGAATCTTTTCAAGATATAGTTTCAAAAATTATTTGATTCAAATTTTAATTATCAGAAAATATAATTAAAATTTTTAATTCAGTTTTTATTTATAAACAAAAAATTAAATTTATTTAAAAACTTTTAAAAATATCCCAAAATTTTGTTTATGTATTATGTAGGTCCAACTTAATTTACTTTTTACATATATTTCCAATTTAGACATAAAACAAAATATAAATTAGTAATGTTAGATAATAATGTTTTTAATTTTTTTACAAAAATACAAATTTATAATTTTATATTAATAATATCATAAGCCACATAAATATTATTATAACATTGGATATTATACAGAGTCAAATTATATTTATTTATTGATAAATCTTACTCTCTCTGTTTCTTAATATATAATGTTTGGGATCATTGTACAAAGATTGAGAAATTTATATTCTTTTACAAAAGTATTTTTAACATCTTTTAACCAATTATAAAAAAAAAAAGTAAAATTGGTTGAACAGTTTCTAATAAAAAGTTAAAAAAATAACCTTAAAATCTTAAAATATACTTTAAAATTTCAAAACATCTTATATTTTGAAACAAAATAAATATTTTAAAACATCATCTAATTTGAAATGGAGGAAATATTATATAATTTCAAATATTTTCGTATTAAAATACCCGCACGGTTGTGCGGGTCGAAATCTAGTTCCTTATTGACGAAGAAGATGTCAAGAAAAATAAAATAACAGCAACAACCATATTTACCTACACAAAATTGGTTTTGACAATATTTTGGAGATTTCAAATCAAATTTATTTAAATATTAGTAGTGCAATAGTATTGAAATTTGTGTAATAATTATGTATCCATGTACTTAATAAAATAATTTTAAGCTTTTAACGATATTTTTGGTGTCTAAATATATTTTTAAAATATGTTAAATCTATTCAAAATTTTAATTAATTTTATGTTAAAACATAAAGAGAAATTTATTAAGAGAATACTAGATGTTTTTCATAAATGTAGCACACAAATGTCAAAACGACCAAAATTTTGTTTTAAAGAGGTAAACATACACTTATATCCTAGATTTAACTAAGCTAAACTAAATGTTTATATTTTAGTGGTGTATTTTTAAATTGACGTTAGTGCAACATTTTGAAACTCAAATCGGACACTGAACCGAACAACTTACTAGGTCACTGAGTTATTGGGTCGATCGTAGAAGAACCGCAGATTAATAAATTAATTAATTTTGTGTATAATAATATAATAGATATTTAAAATATATATAAATTAGTTTTAAATAAAATTTGTAAAAACACATAACTTTAGTTTTTATTTTTATTTTTATTTCATATACAAAATATCCAAAAACATTAAAACTATTTAACAGTTTTTGTAACAAGTTAAGAGTTGCGACATATAATAAAAATATATCAAGACTTCAAATTCTTTTGTAGTTAAATGTATAATATGTGATAATATTAAAATTTAAATCCAAAATAATCAAAAAGCAAAACATAAAATTGTAATACAGTATCGAGAACAAAAATAAACTAATCTCAAATTACATCAATTGGTGTTGTTAATAGATTCATAAGTCACATGATCATATGATCCTTTCATTTTGAAAAACAGAAAAAAAAACTAACTTCTTAATTATAATAAAAAACAATTTCAAATAATGTAACTGAAAATCCAAAAAAAACTAATTAAAAGTTACATATTAGTTCAACCGGTAGTCGGATTCCAGGTTTTAACGGCTTTTTGTAGGTTTTACCAAGTTTTTATATAATGGTTTTTTTAAAACCCCAAAACGTAATTACATACCGGATCATTGGATTTACAGATTCAACCGCGGGTCTAGGTTGGTTTCAAACATCGTGTTTATGATTTAAAAATAAGTCAATTAATATTTACAATTTAAATAAATTTTTTTAAAATACTTGCAAAAAGAAATTTCTGATTTCAAAAAAAAATTAAAACTTACAAATTAAAAAAAAATATTACCAGAAAATAAAAAAATATGTTCATTATTTTTCTTTTATTTTTATTTATACTTATATACTATACAATAATGGTAGAAAGATCTTTATCTATTTAATGAAATTGTTTTTGTCATTTTCCTCCTTGTGTGTTCTTTTGGTGAAAAAACACATTTTAGTGACTTTTTGAAAGAATTTCCCATACATAAATTTATGTAAAATTTGAAATACTTATGAGATATAAATATTTATGGACTAAAATGATCAACAACAAAATGTTTAAAAATTGTAAATGGAGATGTGTATATTATGAGAACCAAAATACAAATAAAAAGATGAAATTTCAAATTTGAAGTTTCTAAGTTTCTTTTTGGAAAACAAAACATTTCATATATTTGAAGTTATAGAGTTTTTTTTTGGAGGTTCTCTTATGTATAAATATAAAATTAAATCCTTATTTACAATTTAATTTATGTATTTATTAAAAATAAATAATTTAATGTTAAGATTTCACAATAATTAAATTATAAAAAATAATTAAACTGAAAATATATTTTAAACAATTTTCATAAAATATTTATTTTATTTTTTCTGAATTCAGGAATTTATTTATAAATATTTTTAATGTATTTGTAGGAAAGGGATATAATTGTTATTTACCTTTTTAATGAAATAAAATTTCGTCACTTTGACTCTTATAGGCTATTTAAAGCCATTTTATTTTATTTATTAATATTTAGTTTAACTTTTTATTTTGATTTTCTTAAAGTTTATTTAAATTAATTACATTTTATAAAAATAAAAAATTTACAAATTATATTTTATTTAATGACCGCAAGAGGAAAAGCACGACCAAGGAATCCAAATCGAGTAATCCACTCTAACCAAAAATCAAAAAGAAAAGCGACTGAAAATCTAATCTGACAAAAGGAATATTAGTTAGTTTGGGATCAGGCCTGATATCCTATTATGTGAATACATTCTCAGAATATTATTTTTTAATCTTTTGTTCCTTTTTTTTGGCTCATTTTTGGATGTAACTGCAAAATGTTTTGGACTAAATATCTATTTGGATGTAAATCATCTCTTTGAAGTTGACAAAGACAGGATTTCCACAGTTCAACCTCAAACCGACGTTATGTGTCATCATAATTTTCAAATGAATCTATAACCAGGTTTATTAAGTTGATAAGAGTCATTATACGAAGTGGCTAAGCTCCATTATTTACTTGCAGAAACACTAGTCAGTAAGTAGTGCAAAAGAAAAAGACTAGTCAGTATATGTTTTGGGCATAAGATCTAATAATTACCACAAAAGTAGAACACCAACATCATACATGACATGCATAGTTCCATTAACATAAATTCCAAAATAGAAATGACCAACAAAAATGCCAAGGTATAGCTTCATAAGATATCCGATAAGGGTGTCGTGAACTACTCAGTGCCAGAATTAATTTGGCACCTAAAGCATACCAAATAAATAATGCCCCCTAGTTATAACTAAATATTTTATATAGTAAAAAACAGTAAAAAAAATTCAAATTGATATTATATTCACAGAAATAAAAAAAACAAAACATCAAAATATTATTATTTTTAAAAATAATTTGGCTTTTTCTAGAAAATAATTTCCTAATTTCAACTAATCAAGTGTTTTAATTAAATTGTATATCATCTATCATAAATAATCCTTTATAAAATTCTAGGAGAATTTTAGTTCGGCACAAGCAACTAAAATCAGAATTGACGATAAGAAAATTCTTTTGTGTTTAGACAACAAACATTTATTTGTTTAGAAATGTCAACAAGTCAGCTATTTTTTAAACATTTCTAATTATAATCCTATTTTCTAGTAGTATTTTTTTCTACAAATCAAAAAGTTATATTCTATATCAGTAGAAAAAAACATATGTTAAATCATGTATATATCAATTTCACCTTGTTTAATTTTATTGGTTTTCAAAAGTTTATAAAATATTACAAGAACTTACCAATAAAAACAAGAGAAATAGACTTAAAAGATACCAGTATTCTGTCAAAGAAAATTAATATATATATATATATATATATATATATATATATATATATATTCAGACAGACGCATGTCGTTGCTGTTTCGTGCTCGATTCCCCAGTATATCCCTTGCCGGTTGGTTCTCTCGGAGCTCCTTCGTGTCCGATGATCTCAGCCGAACGAATCCGACCCGACTCAATTTTGACAAACATGCGCAAAACTTATCTTATATATTAAAACAGAAGTCACAACCTAGATTCATGTGTGATTTTTTTAAAAATGGACTATTCCTTAAGAAGATTATGAAGATTATCAAATGTTACATAATTTACTGATTATATCTTTAAATATCTTTATTTTTCTATTTGAAATACAAATGAAATAAATCCAACAAAATCTTTATGACATCTTTTTAAATTGTATTTCCATAATATTATCCCATATATTTATCTTTTATTCGAAATACAAATGTTTTTGTTTAAGATATTAAAATTTATCTAGATAGCATTATATATTCCTAAATCCTAAATAAAAAACTATATATTTGAGTTTAACCCACACAATTGTTTTCTTTTTATAAATATAACACTTTGATAGTATTATAAAAAAATTAAATATATGATTTACATTTGATGTTATATATTATATAACTCTATAATTTAGTTGTTTAAGTTTTTTATTCTTCATTATTAATATATAGTAATTTGTTTTATATATTTTAATTTATATTCTTGTTGATTGTTATTGATAAATAATATATTTTTGAGTTTGATACATAAATTATAATTTAAAATAATTAAATTATAATCTTCTTTAATATAGAGTTTTAATTTCTGGAATTTGCATACAATACATTTTAATATTTATTTAGATACACTATAGATAAATATTTGTTAGTGATAATTTATATTTTTTTGTTGTGTTTAAATGATACTTTTACATCTATTATTTTAGTATTTTGCACGATTTTATAAGTAAATATATTATTATTTATTGATAATTTGTTTTTATAAACTATAAATAAAAAGAAAACCCGCACGGTTGTGCGGGTCGAGATCTAGTTCTCTGTTAAACTATGAGCAGAGCAAATTTCATTATGTTTTTTTTTTTTTTTTTTGACAACGAAAGGCTGATCTATTACTCAAGCTTGAGGTGGTCTGGGAATCCAGACCGGAATAGAACAACCAACATACATCAGATCACGATAGAAGGATCGAGCTGTCTTAGCTAAAGAATCGGACACAACATTTTGAGATCGAGGAACATAAAAAATCTTGAAATCTGGGAAGCAAATCCGCAGCGTCAACAGCCTCTCCAGTTCCGTCGAAAAACTTGGCCATTCATGGGGTTTTGTGAGCATCGCTATCAATTCCTTACAATCCGTCCCAAAGCTCTGACATGGCGAATGTTGAAGCATATTCTCCATTGCTACCGCAGTGCTTCCAGCTCAGAGTGCAAAGCCGACTCCACTCTACTAACATTATGCATCCCCAACAACTGACAATTCCCCATGGTATCCTTCCAATCCCAACCACAACCTGAGAATTGATCTGTAGCGGTCCAAGAACCATCTACCATACATATATCTTTCAGGCTTATGACCTGGCTTTGACCCTCTATGTTTCCTTGTGATGGCAAAATTTCATGTTCATTAGCTTGGAACCAGGCAAGACACTCACTCTCCGCATACCGGGCTAGTTCCAGAGGATCTCTATCAATCCCTCGGAACAGCTTGTCATTCCGAGCCTTCCAAATGTACCATATTAGCCAGGGAAAAGGGTCCCTGTCTAATTCTGGCTCCATTATGGCTTTCTTTCTCCAAAATAGATAATCCATGTTTGCATATGTGCTTTGCAGTGGAATTAAAGAAGAGCTGGTTGGTATAGATGATAAAGCCCACACCTGTAGTGCAGGTGGGCATTGGAAGATTGCATGTGCAACTGTTTCTTCCGGTTCTCCGCACCGTGGACAAAAGTTGTCACATCTTATGTGTCTATGATTTAGAGCACTGGTAACAGCCACGTGACCTGTTATAATCTGCCATATAAGATGACACATCTTCGGGGGAGCTTTAACCTTCCAGACTTGTGCTTGAAGTTTTGTAATACTAGGCTCGCCCACTATATTATCATCCTCCTTCATCAAATATTTCTAGCAACCCAATAACCAGACTTAACTGTGTATTGTCCACTCCTCGTATAGCTCCAGCAATGCGTGTCTCTACGATGTGTTGAACTAATAGCCATACTTCTTATTAGAGGTACATCAGCAGCATCAACATAATTCGCCAACCGTTCCAGATCCCAAGACTTTGTTTCTTGGTTAATAAGATCACTCACTCGCATGTTCGGATGCAAAACCGGAACAGATGAAGACGCTGGCCTCGCTGGGATTGTGGGAATCCAAGGGTCCTCCCATACTTTCACATCATAGCCTGAGTGTATCTTCTGTCTAGCCCCCAACAGCAGTAATTCTCATGCAGCCGATATGCTTGTCCACACATATGATGGACTACTAACAGTGATCTTTCGCAAAGGCGAACTCAGTCGATAATACCGACCTCTCATAACTCGAGCTACCAGGGAGTCTGGGTGTTGTGCCAATCTCCACAATTGCTTAGCTAACAATGCCAGGTTAAATTCATGGATCATTCTGAATCCTATTCCCTCTTCCTCTTTAGATAAGCATAGCTTATCCCATGTTGACCAATGTAAGCCTCTTTTTGGAGGGTTCGAGCTCCACCAGAACTGTGCAATGGCACTAGCCAAGGCATCACAAATATCCAATGAGAGGAGAAAACACGACATTACATAGGTTGGAAGAGCTAGCAGGATTGTTAGCTAAGCCCACTTTATCATTACTTCCTTTCCACCTTTCGATAGCCACCTGCCCGTCCATCCATTCACTCTATTCCTAAGCTTATCCTTTAGGAAGGCAAAAAACTTGCATTTGGAGCCACTGATATCTTCTGGAATCCCTAAATAAGTTCCCATCCCTGCTTCATTTTGGATCCCAAGCGTATCTTTGATTTCTTGCCTGACCTCTTGTCCGATTCTCTTACCAAAGAGTAGAGATGACTTATCAAAATTAATGCATTGTCCCGAAGCTTGTCCATATTTTCTGACCACTTTCATTACTTCTTCACATTCACGGGGCTCCGCCTTACAAAAGAACAAGCTATCATCAGCAAAGAGTAGGTGGGATATCGAAGGACACGCACGCGTGATGCGCATCCCCGTTATCTTTCCCTGATTCTCTGCGTGATTAAGAAGGCTAACGAGCGCTTCCGTGCATAGAATAAAAATGAAAGGGGACAGAGGATCCCCCTGTCTTAGACCTCTCTCTGGAACAATATTCCCTCTTGGCTGCCCATTCATAAGGACCTTATACTTCACTGATGTTATGCAGCGCATTATCCATGTTATCCAGATTTCCGAAAAACCCATCTTCCTCATGGTGGCCTCAATGAAAGACCATTCCATTCTATCATACTCCTTACTCATGTTCGTTTTAATGGCCATCCTCTTATTACGTCCACTGGGTTTGGTTCTTAGAGCATGGAACATCTCCTGAGCAATCATAATGTTATCAGAGATCTGCCTCCCCGCAATAAAAGCTGACTGGGTTTCTGAAATTCTATCTGGTAGAGCTTTTTTTAACCTCTGGCATAAGACCTTAGAGATTATCTTATAACTAACATTACATAAGCTGATGGGGCGTAGCTGACTCATCTGATTCGGCTTATCAACTTTCGGAATGAGACATATGTTGGTTTCATTTAAGCCAGTGGGTATCGTACCTTCAAACATGAATTGATTAACCAAAAGAGTTAAATCCTCCTTTACGATATCCCAAAATTTCTGATAAAAAAGCGCAGTCATTCCATCTGGCTCTGGAGCTTTCTCTGGATGCATCACAAAGAGCGCCACCTTGATCTCCCACGCAGTAACCGGTGCAGTGAGATTTTCATTGTCTACTTGTGTAATAGTTGTAGAGAGTTCAGATAATGATTCCTCTATTTCCTCGGGATTTGATGATTGAAAAATATGTCTAAAATAGTTTGTAGCAATGGCTACAAGTCCCTCCTCATCCTGTACCACATTCCCATTCTCATCCAAAAGTTGTGTAATCCTGTTCCTTGCCCTTCTCTGCTTTGTGAGAGCATGAAAGAATTTTGTATTCCTGTCTCCTTCTCGTAACCAAAAAACCCTACACTTCTGCTTCCAGAACATTTCTTCTGTCTTAAGAGCATCAGATAATTCCTTTAAAGCCGCAGCAATCTCCTCAGTGGTTGCATCATCGTTAGAAGATAACTGATCTACTTTTTCCTTTAACTCTTCGACACTTCTTTCAGAATTAAGATTGTGTTGTCTCTTCCAATCACACAAAGTACGCCTGCAACTTGCAATATGCTCCATAATACTGGCTCCTGGTGGTAGGTCCGGTGATTTCCATCCCTCCAGAATTACTTGCCTGAGATCCTCATTATCCAGCCATCTCTTATCAAATTTAAAATTTTTCGATCTTCGTGGCCGTTTTCTAAGAATATCAGCTAAGATCGGACGATGATCCGAACCCCACATTCTCAAATACTGAACCTTCGAATGAGGGAATTTGTCATGCCAGTCTTCATTACCAACAGCTCTATCTAGGCGGCATCTAACCGTGACTCTCCCTGCTCTTTTCCCAGCCCATGATAGCATGTTCCCTGTAAAGGGGAACTCTAGCATCCCACAATCACTCAGCATTTGTCTGAAAGGCAAAAATGAGCTGTCTGATCGTTCTCGGCCTCCTTCTTTCTCTTCATGGCATGTAATCTCATTAAAGTCACCAATCATGAACCACGGTCCATTTCTTGTTGTTGAGAAACGCGTAAGACGTTCCCAAACTAACTCTCTACGTTCTAATACATGATCTCCATAAACGAACGTCATGTAAACTTTTATTCCATCAATTATTGCCTCAATGTCAATCATTCTGTTATTTGAAAATAAAATCTTAACTTGAAAATCATCCATAAAAAACAAAGCTAAACCTCCGCTGAGTCCAAGTGGCTCAACGGTAAACAAATGATCAAATCCTAAGTCGGCTTGAATGTCTTGCAACAGAAGCCTCCTATTCTTTGTCTCAGAAAGAAACACAAGTCCTGGGCGATGCTTCTGACACATCTCCGTAAGGCGTCGAACTGTGAGGTCGCTTCCAATCCCTCGACAGTTCCAACTAAGTGTCTTCATGGATGACGGGGGGATGGGTTATTGGACCCCATCAAACCACCATCCTTAGTTGAACTTGTTCTTATCTTCCTAGAATCAGGGTGAGAATGCTTGGACTTCTCTTTTCCACTTTTTTGTTTCGGAGCTGACGAAACAGTCGATCGTAATCTTGGAGAGCCTCGACGGAGGAACTCTGTTTTTTTTTCTGGATGCCCATCTGCCTGTGTCTTCTGGAAGTACTCCTTGAAGCTCTCAAAACTCTGGAAGATGTAGTTGGCCGTGAGGCAGCTAGAACCGTTGTTGAGACTACCGCATCTTCCATATCCTTAAGCTCTTCATCGAAAAGATCATCGTCGGCTAACTCCATAGCTTCCTTATTCTCTCCCTGAAGTTCCATACCACTCAGCTCCTCTATTACCTGCCCTCCTCGAGTTGCATGTTCTGAGTGTGGTGGAGAGAACGTGAGTTATCGTGTAATACTCCTTCTACGGATTGTCACATTCGCATCCATTGTCGACTGCCTCATAGCTGGGGACACAATCTGACTAGCTATTCTCTTCCGGTGTCCTCCCTGACTACTGCCTGAGCCATCTATATCTTGGTGACGAAGATCACCAACCAGAGCATTTGATATAATAGCCAACGATTGATCATAGGGAACAATTCCATCGTTCAAATCATCACCATCGATCAAAGCACCGCCAGCGTTCTGATTGTTTTCCTTTCCGTGCTCCCTTGATGCATTATTTATTCCCTTCTCACGCCAAGACATAATACCTTTGCGATCTATAGGTTTGGACCCATGCCGTGCGTATGGTTTGAATTCCTTACGAGAATTCTTGTAGTTATTGTGGTGATCATGTCCCCTCATGTGCTCTCTTCCTCTCATGATTCTGTCTGAATGGACATGAAGCCGTTTAGCATCCTCTCTATATCGTGAGACATATCTGGAAGTACCGTAAGCGCTGGTACGCGGATCCACGAGACGAGACTGCATTTCCACTTTCTTGTTGCTGTGACTACTCAGACCATGGTCTAGTCCTCTGTGACCACTTAAAGAACCATGACCTTTATGAGTCTGTGGTTGCTGTAGATTCAAGTAAGAAGGATTTTGAACTCGACTGAAAACATCTCCTTGCACAGTTTGAGGCCCAAGATTAGCAGCCGAGTTTGGACAATGTTCCTTCTCGTGTGTCATCATACCACAGGAGGTGCAATGTTTGAAGAGGAGGTCGTACTGGATTTCGAGAGTTACCTCGTCCCCCTCAGGGCTCTGGACTTTTCTTTTGAACTTCAAAGGTTTACGAGAATCGATATGAATAAGAACACGACCCGCCGAGAGATCAATTGTATCCACCAGACCAAACCTACTGCCTATGTTCCTCAGGTTCTTATCTGTCCAAAGGTGCAACGGCATCCCAATAAATGTGACCCAGAAAGGAATGTTCCAAGGGTAATCATCATGGACAATAGGCTCCCATCTCACCAGCACAAACATACGGAAGTTGAAATGAAAGGGTCCTTTTCTTAACACAGCGTTGAGATCGTCCTCATTGGTGGAATTAATAAGAAACTTGCCGTTTCCTAAATCATTGGCCGTGATCCTGTCTTGAACACCCGATTGCGCTGGCATAGTCTGGAGAAGCTTCTCCACGTTCTGTTTCTTAGGATTGAGAACCTTGCCAATAAGAGACAAATGAAACTCCTTGATTACGAACGCGTCGTCCTGCGCCGTGAGTTTAATGGGTTCATCATCATCTTCATAATGAATAGCTTTCCCTTTTAGGTCTGCCATATGAGCAGATTTAAGCCTACTCATGTGTCCTGAGATGTGGTATCCAGTCGATTGGGCCAGAAAGATCAAAGTATCAAAGAGTAGCCTTGTCGCAGAGATCGTTACACAAGGACAAAAGATCCTTTGCGTAGAAACGATTAGAAACTTCGTGGTACAGGAAATCAGCAGATCAGGATATCAGATCCCGCTTGTGTAACGCGGAGATCAGGAGATCAGAAGCGTCGTACGTGGTGTGTCAATACATCCCTGTGGGGTGATCCAAAATTCAGTCTAAATCACAAAGAACAAAGATCCTTTGTGTAGATGAGAGATGCACAGACGTCTTGATCCGTTGTTGAGATCAGAAGGGGATCAATACATCGAGGAATGTATTCATCTGTGATTTCGTGTTTGTGGCTGATGATCCGTATGATACACGGCAAGGTACCGTGACTGCAGATTGGTGATTCTGCTTGTGATACAGGGACGTGAGCGGGAGAGAGCCAAAGGCGCCGTGATCCTATGCTGAGATTAGCAAGAGAGAGATCGAAGAATCACCTCTGCCATCGCCATAAACCCTAATCGCCGTCAGAGCGTATTCTCTTTTTTCATTATGTTTTTAAGGGCCTTACTCTTTTAATTATATGTATTGAATTCTTTCTATGTTTACCAAATATTTAGGGGACTATGAATTCTGTTAAATTAATACTATGAGCAGAGCAAATTTCATTATGTTTTTAAGGGCCTTACTCTTTTAATTATATGTATTGAATTCTATCTATGTTTACCAAATATTTAGGGGACTATGAAAAAAATATATCAGTTTGGATAATATCATATACACTGTTTGCTTATTTGTTTGTTTTTACTTTTTACCATATTTTCCTTTTTACTTTATGTTCTTTTAATCGTTAGACATGTTCATATAGTTCACGTTGTTGGTCGACAAAAAATAAGTTTACGTTGTTTGACTTTCTCTTGTGACAAATGAATAATTTAGCTATTTGTTATATTGAAATATGCTGCAACATTTTATTGATATTAACATTGATTTTCTTTTCTGTATTGCACTCTAGGTTAACATTCATTAACCGAATCACCCTTTTAAATAAATTTTTTTTTTTGGATATATTAGTATCAATTTTTTTTTTCATTTTGTAAGTACAAAATAAAATTTAAATTTACGGTAAAAAATTGACATATAACCTCTTATTATTATTTTTTTTTAATTTATGCATATAACTTATTAAAATGATAAATGATTTCCTTTATACATTTTAAACATATTTGTAATTATTTTAAATTGAGAATAAAACTGTTAAATGATATATATATCATCACGAAGAGAAAAAATCATTTTTCATCAAACTAATTTGTATATACTATATTAGTATAACTTAATTATTATATTTAGTGAAATAAGTTAGAATAATATTTTATTTTATGCTTATTTATCTAAATTACTGAAAATAACAAATGATATTTTATATTTTTTAAACCTATTTATATAAATTTATATTTTAGATTTAAATATTAAGCTATATGTTTGACATGTATATGATGATTTGTAACTAACAAAAAGAGATGTAACTAAAAAATAATTACAAAAAAATGAAATATTTGAACTAAATATTAAGAAAATGAAAGATGTGGAGGATTTTTAAAAAATAATCTTCAAATATTTTTTCACTGATATATTTTTTTAGGGGGATTTGCGAAATATGAATCAAAACTTGATTTTGAATACTAAAGTGTACCCCAAATTCAGTCAAATACAAAAGTAACCTAAAAACCTAGTGAAATTACAACAGCCTTGGGAACAAACAAAAAAACTTCTCAGGATGACTTCTTTATAAGTCTTTTCGTTCAGTAGATCTTAAAAATAATTTTATAATTTTATAAAAAATATTTTGATGGGTAAAAAATTGAATTCGTGTTATAATAAACATTTCTCAATGATGTAAATTTAATTTATCAGAAATTGAATTATTTTCAACATATATGAGTGAATGTATATTGGTTCATGAGTCAATGGTTTAGGGTTTGGTAACATATGTTATAGTATTGTATATATCTTTATAGTTAGATTCTGAAATCTTACCTTCATTTTTTCTTTCAAGACGCATATATGTTTAGTAATTATTTAATAACTTGATTTAAACACTTTCTAAGTTTCTTTTAAGTTTAATAAAGTGTTTTTTTGTTTGCATAGTTAAACGATTTTAGGGTCTGGAAGACTCACAGAAGACTTCCGACACATCCCGCCTAAATTTTAGTAGAATTTAGGGTTCTTGCCTATCCTAAATTTTGGAAAATTTTAGGTTTCCTGCCTAAATTAAAGTCTTCCATAAGTCATCTAGGAGTCTTCCATAAGTCATCCAGGAGTCTTCCGGAGGATGTCTATGGATTAGATCTTAAAAATAATTAATAAATGTTATAAAAAATATTTTCAAAGGGAAAAAATTCAGCTCGCCCTACGACAAGCTGGTCGGGGAAGCCCCAGCTCGCCATATAGCGAGCTGAACCGGTTGGTTCAGGTTCGATCGAACCTGCTCGTGATTACGGCGGGTTAGATGTTTCAATTTTTCGATCTGAGATCCTTTCATGAAATTTTGATAAGAAATAATCGAAGACGTTGATTTCGAGATTACCGTTTTGACACCAACAGTTAGCCCCTCAGCTCGTAAGTTTCGAAGAAGGTTTTTGTGGGCGAGTGGAGTTGTTTAATCGAAATCCACGGCTACGATTTATTTTATCACGGAAGATGAGCTCTTCTTTCTATAAGTATTGGATCATCACTTCATACATCTTCAATATCTCAAATTTCCTCCAACTTCTCTCTAGAAAACTTGTTTGTCAAGATGTCTTCTTCTCAAGATGATCAACAAAGCCATGACGTCCCAGCTAGTGCCAACTCTGTTGGGGTCAAAATCGGTACGACGGAATCAATAGCCAAAATTCCCCGCAAAAATATAAAAGAAATCGTTTTATAAAACTCGAAGATCGTTTTATAAAACTCGAGAATCATTTTATAAAACTCGAAGAATCGTTTTATAAAACTCGAGATTCGTTTTATAAAGTTAGAGAAATCGTTTTATAAAACTCGAAGATCGTTTTATAAAACTCGAGAATCATTTTATAAAACTCGAGAATCATTTTATAAAACTCGAGAATCGTTTTATAAAACTCGAGAATCGTTTTATAAAACTCAAAGATCGTTTTATAAAACTCGAGAATCGTTTTATAAAACTCGAGAATCGTTTTATAAAACTCGAGAATCGTTTTATAAAACTCGAAGATCGTTTTATAAAACTTGAGAATCATTTTATAAAACTCGAAGAATCGTTTTATAAAACTCGAGAGTCATTCTATATAACTCGAGAAATCGTTTTATAAAACTCGAAGATCGTTTTATAAAACTCGAGAATCATTTTATAAAACTCGAGAATCATTTTATAAAACTCGAGAATCGTTTTATAAAATCTCGAAGAATTGTTTTATAAAACTCGAGAATCATTTTACAAAACCGCAAAAAACCGAAACCGCCATAGCGAACTAGAAGCTTCCCGACTAGTTCGCCTGCTGGCGAAACGTCTCCCGTTTCGTCTCGATCCGACCTATCGTTCGAGTTTTACGATAAAAACCATAAAACTCCGTTTTCTCGAAAAGAACTCGAAGAAATCGTATAAAACGGCAACGGTTAAACAAGGAACCGAACATCACCTAAACTATACAATTTATTCGAGATTTTTTGTTTAAATCGTAAAAAATGCATTTTTAATAAAAACGACGAGTAAATCGTAAAAAATGCATTTTTAATAAAAATGTCGAGTAAATCGTAAAAGACGGAAACAATTAACCAAGAAACGAACGTAGCTAAACATTACGATTAACTCGAGGAATTTACTAAAAACGGCATCGAATCAGGAAACGATTCTGTACAAGGTCGAAAAACAAATTTATCGCAAAACAGTCCGGAAGGTCCTAAAACGCGATAAAAGCCCATCTCGTGATCTCAACAGAATCTAACCCGAAGATACGATAAATTTTTGACGGTTTACTCGCAGAAGGAAAATAAATGTCAAGCTTGAAGATAAAAGGCAAGTTTGAAGATAAATAGAAGATTTCCGCGGAAGAAAAGGAATGATCGAGAAAAATGGAAGATTTCCGATACACTCAAATCCGGGCAAAATGGAAAGATCGAATCACCAAGGCGAGGAGTATATAATCAAGAGGCATAGGGCAGAAGCAAAGGGACGAATTTCAGAGCTCTCATCTGAGACTTTTACAACTTTTCTAGACTTAGTATTTTCCGCGCTTAGAAACTTAGGCTTTTTCTCGACAAGTTCGGTTTCTATGACTGGCGCTCAATTACTAGACGAACTCGCCCAGGTAGTTCGATCTCTGGTCCAGCTCTATCAACTGAACTACGTTCGACTTGATCCTCGAAAGGGGTACGTAGGCAGCCTTTCATAAGGTTCAGTCCGAAATCAATCAAACCTTTTTTCCTATCTTTTTCCGTCTTTCGTTATCGAGCTGCAACTCGACTAGATCTAGGGTTTTATGTTTGTAACTCGCTGATGGCCCCTGCGGCCAAAGCCTTTGTAATTCCCTGTAATGATCGCAACGCTCTTACGCGAATCGGAAATAAGATCAACTTTCTCTATAAATTCGTTTTATTACGTTTTTCATATTTTTCCGCATTTATTTGGTTACTTGTCGTTGGCTTTCGCAGAGATCCGGTTCCTCTGGAAAATTAGGGTTTTCCTAAGTTTCCTTATTTAACGGAAATCGACAAGTGTGAATTTCGGTTCCCACAGTTTGGCGCTAGAAGGAGGGGGGGTCGGATTACTCTTACTCATAGCCACAAAACACTTGATCAAAACGATGTCGTGATATATGAAAGAAAAAGTCGCAACTCGCAAAAATGCTGGTAAAACAACTCCAGCAGTGACTGCTCCTATAGCCAACGCTCACGCAAACGCTGTAGTGCACAACAAAATCGAAAACCTAATCGCGACTCTTCGCCACGGGAAGAGCATCAAAACAAGCTCACGATTTCTATCTCAGATCACTAAGGGAAACGATAAAATCTATCAAACCCCATAGTGTTTTTCTTATTTCCGAGTTGGAAAAATCTCACGGATTAAGCAAAAGACGTTTTCCGAGAACTTTTCGGGAAAATAAAACTTGCTCTCCCAGAAACCGCGGAACAAACCGTAAGTTACTCGCGAAATAAACCATGGGTTACTCGCGGAAAAACTCTAGGTTATTAGCGGCAAAACCCTAGGTCGCCCAAGGAAAAAACCCTAGGTTACTCGCGGGAAAAACCCTAGGTTACTCGCGGAAAAAACCCTAGATTATTCGCGGAAAAACCCTAGGTTACTCACGGAAAAACTCCAGGTTATTTGCGACAAAAACCTAGGTCACTCGCAGAAAAATCCCAAGGTTACTCGCGGATGAACCTTAGGCTACTCTCAGAATCGAGCAATACTATCCAGCCGAAAAGACGATGAGTTGGCCAAGCAACCTAGCTTGCCATCTTGTCGAGCTGACCAGCTTTCCACCTCGTCCTAGAGGCACTGACTTTTCCCCGAGGGTCCGCACAATCCAACTCATAGCTATGGTGAGCCGGATAGTACTCTAAACAATAATCTCACTGCTTTTTGTTTCGTCTCAATCGGACTTTCCGGTGAGATTCTACGACGAAAACAAGTCAACTCGACGAATCGAGATCACCCGCGCCAAGCGTCTTAGCTCGCCGAACGTAGAGCTGATCCCAGCGCCTAGCTCGCCCAAGAGACGCTGACTTTGCCCAAAGGGTTCTTACCATCCGGATCGCCACACGGCGAGCTGAAAGGGTTCACCCGACTTTCCCTACGTCGAGCTGAACCAATCCTCGAGTTTCTGTCTCGAGTCTGGATCGCGCTGATTCTCGTTTCGTCTCACTCAGAATTTCCATCGGGATTTTAACGATTCTTGTTTATTTGATAAGTTCGAATCAATCGTCTAAAAACGGCAACGGTTGACTTAACACCAAAGTTGCCTAAACTATACGA
The DNA here is from genome assembly GCA_932364175.1 of Eruca vesicaria subsp. sativa. Classification (NCBI taxonomy): domain Eukaryota; kingdom Viridiplantae; phylum Streptophyta; class Magnoliopsida; order Brassicales; family Brassicaceae; genus Eruca; species Eruca vesicaria. The sequence continues at coordinate 116,453 of CAKOAT010608488.1, forward strand.
GAAATCTGAACTCTCTAAACCCAATCCGGTTTTACGAAACTCTGCCCCGCTAAGTCGAAAACATCCAATCATAAATGCGTGATTGATTTTTTCGATATACAAAGCGCACCTAGTCGGTCAGATAAAACCAGCAGTACGAAGAAACAAGAACATGAGCTCCGATGGTTAAGTCTTCTCCCCGCTCCGATACTCTTGCTGGTAATTCGTCGAAGACCGGTAAATCAAAAGACGAAGAACGAAGAATAGACGATCCCAAATCATCGATGAAACTAAGGTATGTCTGATTTGAAAATTTTATTAGACTTCTAATTTCTCGTAGGTAAGAAACGAAAACGTCTTGTAAACTGCCGTGAAAGCTAGAGAACTTAGAATTTAGAGGATAGTCTAGCATTCTAAGTCGTAAGCAATTTTTGTCTATCTCGATTTGTTTTTCTCTAACCATTCAGGCATAACTCGTAAACCGATCCAATCTCTCATACACACCGAGAAACGATCGCCACGCATTCGAACGTACTCATTTCCTAAAAGAAAGAAGGAGTTAGAGACGCTGACGTTGTCTTAAAACCGACTCGCTCCTAGAAATTTTCGTAAACCAGACATACTCCAAGTCATCGCCAATCTACCACAGTCTTTGACCAACCCGGATTATCGATCATCCGAATCCTTCAAAGGAAACTCGTCTTTTTTATTTTCGTCGAATATTTTCCCTCGCGTCGAGAAAATGCTTTCTATAAAGCAAACTCTCACCAAAACAAGCAGAAAAATATTCGGACAATGCGACGCCTCGTCAAAATCATCCCAAAAGCAAACGACAATCTAAGAACCGTCTAAACGCTAAAGACGGATCCAGACCGTCTGGGAAATAATCTCGAGGACTATACTGTATCTCTCGTCGCAACCATGCGGTTAGAAAATCTCTGTGAAACTTCAGAGTGAAACTCGATAATTTGCCGAAGTTATAAAGATCTTCTCCAACTTGGTAAAACAAGTTCCGTATAAGAATCGAAAAATTATATGAGAAATCTTTAGGCGTCAAAGCATTGATTTTATTTTCCGTCAAACCAAGTGAGTCACGGAATAATGTCAAGAACATTTGCGGCGAAAGAAAAATCGAGAACACAAAGCAGCAATAGAGAACACGCCCTCCCTTCTCGCCGACTGATCCTATTGCTGATCATGTGATTCATTCCGTCCGAGAAACCCGCTAAAACATTTTGCGACTAGATCTTGGTGAAATAACTTTTTGGTAAAACTCCGCGAGTGACTCTGAAAAAACCATCACCGAAGAATCAAAAACTAAGCAGAAAGGTTTCTCGAAAAATCTGCGGAAAAATTGTTAACCCAATGCGTCGTGCCGATTTACTAAATTCATCGCCCGTTACTTACGCAAGAAATCCTTCGTATTGTCAGGATCATGTCACAACGAAGTAACTTTCGAAAATAAACGTAACAGGTATTGCGAAAAGTACTTTCCTTATAGCAAAGACCAAGCTATACGATCCAGCGCTGAGCGACCAATATAAACTTTGCTTCCTCGCGCCACGATCTGAAATATCTCATTTTTATCCCTTCGGTTCACGAGCATCCGCTCTCATTCCTCCTGATTACATCCGAGAATGAGATCGCCCCGCAAACGACTCCGCACGGGCTCTGCATCGAGCTTCTTAAGATCTGTCTCCCTCGAGTAAAAAAGAAACAACTTCCATACAAAGGAAAGTTTATACGAAACTTTCATCGTATAAATCAAACCTACAACGGAAAAACGTTTTCTATAACCACGGGCATACTTGGCATATCAAGCTCGACAAACGTTACTTGGCTATTGTCCGATCACGCTTCACTTCAATGCCAAGTTTACAAACCGACTTGACCTTTTCGATAGCACGAAAGTGTCGTGGTCTAATCCTCTACCAAATACGACCTTGTCTGTGCGGCTGAACACAACCTTCACGCCAAGCCAATACATTCAACGGATAATGCGAAATTGTCGAAAATCGGCTAAGTTCTGTATTCTCGCGATTCACTCTATTTACGAAGCAAGTTGCCTACAAAATCCGGCGTATAAGAAAACACTCGTACCAGAGCTCCTAAAGCCGTACGAATCTCGAAAGGTCAACACTTCACAAAGCACCGTAACGAAAAACGCTTCGTTTCGGGGTAACAACGTACGCGACCTCTCGGTCTTAATTGCTCTAGCACAAATCATAAAACGACCTAACATCCAAACAGGAATGTAAGTTTTAACTGCGAATGTACGCAAACGAACCAAAGTGTTCCTGCAAAGCAGAGTTAAGACAAAACCCTCGCAACACCGCGCAACATCTTCGAGCCCGCAAACGTTCCGAACACGAAACACAGCATATAAAATAAAAACCAACTTTCGGCACTGCGAGACGTCGCAGACGCCCGAAGATTAGTTTTTCGACACAAATACTTTCCTCGATAAAGTCATTTTCTTGGAAGACCTAACAGTCCGTTCGCGACTATAAAATACGCAAAACTTCTTAACGTACGTATCCTTCGCGAAGGCCCAAACTACGTAAACATCTATCATCTAAAAATAGTTTGTTTCTGATCACAACGAACTCGCAACAGTCGTAAACAAACTTAAGTTATCTCGCAGAGATAGCTCTCGAACACCCAACACAAGGGTAATAGCGCTATAAAAGAAATCCAAACTTTTGGTTAGCACTTCCGGGCAACTTAGAAATTGTTCCCGGTGAGATGCTCGGTTCCAACCAGACGAATCATATAAGCCGAGAACCTATCGCGGATTTTAAATCGGTATGGAATCAGGTTAAAATCGCAACAGGCCAAATGAAAGCCGACTAGTCATCGCATAGCCTCAATCCGAAAGTAAACCTAGGTCTTGCCCTAAACCCAACACACTGGTCGCTAACGTCTCAAGGCATGAATCGAGATCCTAAAGGCATGTCTCTTCGTCTATATCTAAACGCTCACTCGATTTGCTAAACATCCTAAAACGAGCAAACGAACAAGGCGATACACTAAGGGAAAAAGGAATGCGAGACGACAACTCGCGGACCTCCCTTAATATCAACTCATATTCTTCCCGCTACATTCATACGAATTAAAAAACACTCTTAAAAACACAAACTGGTTTTTAATAAAGCCACAGAAGCTGCAGGGACTCAGAGCCACACACGGCCAGTCCAAAAACTATAACGGCCACGCTCGGCCAGACCAAACGGCCTACGAGGCTAGTCTCAAGGCCGGCAAAGGTCCAGATGCCATCGACATCAATATGCTCGATATTTCCTACACGACATATAACTAGACCGTAAAGGTCTTGCTAGGAAACATGTCATACGAACCTTAACTCCAAAACGAACTACGAAAGGCTTGATCCCCTCAAAAGGGTACGTAGGCAGCCTTCACAAGGCGCAGCCCTAATCTTAAACGCTTTCCGCTCCCTGGAGAGTGGAAAGATCACTTTCAACGGACCTTTCCAACCATTAATTCCGCCTAACTTAACTAAAACTGGCTAACCACTCGTAAGAACCTTACGCTAAAGGCTCAAGATTCTAACAAGCTGGGGGGCTAACTGTTGGGGTCAAAATCGGTACGACGGAATCAATAGCCAAAATTCCCCGAAAAAATATAAAAGAAATCGTTTTATAAAACTCGAAGATCGTTTTATAAAACTCGAGAATCATTTTATAAAACTCAAAGAATCATTTTATAAAACTCAAAGAATCGTTTTATAAAACTCGAGAGTCGTTTTGTAAAGTTCGAGAAATCGTTTTATAAAACTCGAAGATCGTTTTATAAAACTCGAGAATCATTTTATAAAACTCGAGAATCCTTTTATAAAACTCAAGAATCATTTTATAAAACTCGAGAGTCGTTTTATAAAACTCAAAGATCGTTTTATAAAACTCAAGAATCGTTTTATAAAACTCAAGAATCGTTTTATAAAACTCGAGAATCGTTTTATAAAACTCGAAGATCGTTTTATAAAATTTGAGAATCATTTTATAAAACTTAAAGAATCGTTTTATAAAACTCGAGAGTCGTTTTATAAAATTCGAGAAATCATTTTATAAAACTCGAAGATCGTTTTATAAAACTCGAGAATCATTTTATAAAACTCGAGAATCATTTTATAAAACTCGAGAATCGTTTTATAAAACTCGAGAATCGTTTTATAAAAACTGGAAGAATCGTTTTATAAAACTCGAGAATCATTTTACAAAACCGCGAAAAACCGAAACCGTCGTAAAACGTGAACTAGTCGTGACTAGTTCGCCAGCAGGCAAACTAGAAGCTTCCCGACTAGTTCGCCGTTGGGCGAACTAAAGACTTCCCGGACAGTTTGTCAAACGGGCGAGCTGGACCGGACATGCTCAATTCTCCGTACGTTGAACCGACCATCCCGAGCCTCGATCTCCCGCATCCCTGATTCGAGACTTACGTCCTTCGACACGGTCACATTCTGAACCACGGCCGAAATGTCTCCCGTTTCGTCTCGATCCGACCTATCGTTCGAGTTTTACGATAAAAACCATAAAACTCCGTTTTCTCGAAAAGAACTCGAAGAGATTGTATAAAACGGCAACGGTTAAAAAAGACACGGAACATCGCCTAAACTATACAATTAATTCGAGATTTTTCGTTTAAATCCTAAAAAACGCATTTCTAATAAAAACGACGAGTAAATCGTAAAAAACACGTTTTTAATATAAATGTCGAGTAAATCGTAAAAGACGGAAACGATTAACCAAGAAACGATCGTAGCTAAAAATTACGATTAACTCGAGGAATTTACTAAAAACGGCATCGAATCACGAAACGATTCCGTACAAGGTCGAAAAACGGATTTATCGCAAAACCACCCGGAAGGTCCTAAAACGCGATAAAAGCCCATCTCGCGATCTCAACAGAATCTAACCCGAAGATACGATAACGTTTTAACGGTTTACTCGCAGAAGGAAAATAAATGTCAAGCTTGAAGATAAAAGGCAAGTTTGAAGATAAATAGAAGATTTCCATGGAAGAAAAGGAAGGATCGAGAAAAATGGAAGATTCCCGATACAATCAAATCCGGGCAAAATGGAAAGATCGAATCGCCAAGGGGAGGAGTATATAAGCAAGAGGCATAGGGCAGAAGCAAAGGGACGAATTTCAGAGCTCTCATCTGAGACTTTTACAACTTTTCTAGACTTAGCATTTTCCGCGCTTAGAAACTTAGGCTTTTTCTCGACAAGTTCGATTTCTATGACTGGCGCTCAATTACTAGACGAACTCGCCCAGGCAGTTTGATCTCTGGTCCAGCTCTATCAACTGAACTACGTTCGACTTGATCCTCGAAAGGGGTACGTAGGCAGCCTTTCATAAGGTTCAGTCCGAAATCAATCAAACCTTTTTTCCTATCTTTTTCCGTCTTTCGTTATCGAGCTGCGACTCGACTAGATCTAGGGTTTTATGTTTGTAACTCGCTGATGGACCCTGCGGCCAAAGCCTTTGTAATTCCTTGTAATGATCGCAACGCTCTTACGCGAATCGGAAATAAGATCAACTTTCTCTATAAATTCATTTTATTATGTTTTTCATATTTTTCCGCATTTATTTGGTTACTTGTCGTTGGCTTTCGCAGAGATCCGGTTCCTCTGGAAAATTAGGGTTTTCCTAAGTTTCCTTATTTAACGGAAATCGACAAGTGTGAATTTAGGTTCCCACAAACTCTACGGTAGACTTGCAGGATGCTCGCATCCCTGAGTTCCTCTCGTTCCAGAAAGAGATGGATTGCTGCGATGCTGAGGAAGCTACGGCACTGACTTGCGCATCCCCGGCGAATCCGCCAGTTCCTGTGGAAGAGTCCGACATTGTTCCGAACGAAGTGGTGAGTGCTGCAGCGGAACCTGCGGCGAGCGCCACTATCGAGCCATTGAGTTCGTTCGCAGCCCCGACCTTTGCTGAGATTGAAACTGTAGCGGCTTCCACCGAGGTCGAACCAGCTGTGGCTCCTGCCGAGGTCGAGCCGGCTACGGCCTCGAAACCTCCTCCGCCGGTGAAAAGGGTGATCGTCCTAGGACTCCGGCGCTTAGCGCGACGTTGGCTGCTCCAGCCAAAGGTCGTAAGAGACCTTGCGCGAACCCTGATGCTCCCAAGAGAAAGAGATGCACGAAGGGTCCGGAGGCTGGTCCTTCGTCGAGCAAAGCGCTGAGCTTGGGTCTGATGTCGCAACACCGCGCCAAGGTATAGATTCGCGAGTACATCTATCTCGGTTCTTTCAGTTTTTTTTCGTTAATCGATGGAGTGATTAACAAATGCGGGTACGAAGTTGAGCGTTTGGAGAAGGAGTTGGCTGAGTCGCTGGAGAGGTCCGCTCAGCTTGAAGGGAAGCTGAAGGTAATTGAAGATGCGCGTTATGCAGAGGTGTCTCAGTTCGAGGCTAGAATCAGCGACTTGGAACGCTATCTCGGGAAGACCGCGAGTTCTTTGCTCAAGGCGAAGGATGCGAAGAAGGCTAAGCTTCGGAGCTGCGCAGACTTCAGCGCAAGATGAAGAGCATTAAGGGATCGACGGTCTGTGAGACCAAGTAGGATGTTTTTGTCGAGGGAAGTGACTCCGATCCGGCTCTTGCGACCGAGTGCGCCTTTCTTTCCAGCATGGACGAGAGCAAGGGTCCAGAGGTCGCCGAGGAAGGTGAAGGTGTGGTTGCGTGCGCCAGCGAGGCGATGGATGAGGACGAGACTCCGTGTGTGGAGGGTGTCTGAGGTTGTAGTCTCGTATGAGACTTTAAAAATTTATGTTTTTGTGTGTTGGCCGAGAGTGGCCTTTGTATTTATTCGGGACTGGCCATTATGGCTTCGAATCCTTGTTGCTTTGGCAACTTTTTATTAAACAATCAGTTTTCATTTACTTTTTGCTTTGAGTTGATATTGAGGGAGGTCCGCAAGTTTTCGTCTCGCATTCCTTCTCCTTTGTAGACCGCCTTATTCATTTGCACGTTTTAGGTAGTTTAGAAAATCGAGTGAGCGTTTAGATGTAGACGAAGAGACATGCCTTTAGGATCTCAAATCATGCCTTGAGACGTTAGAGACCAGTGTGCTGGGTTTAGGGCAAGACCTAGGTTTACTTTCAGATTGAGGCTATGCGATGACTAGTCGGCTTTCGTTTTGCCTGTTGCGATTTTAACCTGATTCCATACCGATTTAGAATACGCGATAGATTCTCGGCTTATACAAATCGTCTTGTTGGAATCGAGCATCTCACCGGGGACAATTTTTAAGTCGCCCAGAAGTGCTGACCACAAGTTTGGATTTCTTTTATAGCGCTATTACCCTTGTGTCGGGTGTATGAGAGCTATCTCTGCGAGATAACTTAAGTTTTTTTAGGACTGTTGCAAGTTTGTTGTGATCAGCAACAAACTTAGGTGATGGGTGTTACCGTTGTTTGGACCTTCGCGAAGGATTTGTATCTTAAGAAGTTATATATGTCTTTTTATAGTCACGGACGGACTGTTTATTGTTTTTTTTTGGAGAGAAACGGTTTTCCGAATATTGGCGACGTCTCGCTATATTCAGAATTTCGTTTTTTCTTTCGCTGCGTCGCTGAAAAATGTTTGAGAAATTTCGAGTTTGAAATTTCGGGAGTATACGAGTATATGTGTACTCACCTACCTCCCCTTTTTAACAAGGGGGGACAGCTGGTCTCTTCTTGCGACAAGATGCCTACGTACCCTTTAGGGGGGATCAAGCCGTCTCGTAGTTCAGTGTTTTGCGGGCGTGTTGCCTAGTAATAGTATTTTTTGAGATGCATCGCGTTCCATGATCCGGGAATTTTGGTGCCCTACTTGTTCGCGATTTCGTACGCTCCCGGCCGGACTACCTTTATGACCTTGTATGGTCCTTCCTAGTTTGCTCCCAGTTTCCCGGCATTTCGTTCTATGGTGTTTTGGAAGACTTTTCGTAAGACTAGTTCACCTTCTTGAAATCTGCGGCCTCGTATGTTTGTGTTATGGTACTTTGCTGCCGCTTGCTGATAGTTCTGAATTAGGATGAGGGCCTGATCCCGTCTTTCGTTAAACAGATCGAGTTCGTTGAGCAGCATTAGGTTGTTTGACTATTCCCTTTCCGGAAGTAGCCTTCTGCGTACTCCCGGAAATTCGACTTCTTCTGGGATCATGCATTCTGTTCCGTACACGAGGGCAAAAGGGGTTTCACCCGTTGCTCGTCTCCGGGTCGTGCGGTGTGACCACAAAACTCCTTCGAGCTCCTCTGCCCATTTACCCTTTTTGGCGTCGAGGCATTTTTGAGGCCGTCGAGAACAGTTTTGTTAATGGTCTCGACATTTTTTGAGGCCGTCGAGGACAGTTTTGTTAATGTTCTTCCATACGAACTCTCTACTTGGTCATCTTTGATGCTTGCGTAAGAGTCCGCTTCGACCTACATGGAGAAAAAGTCGGTCAGGACTAATAGGAAACGTTTTTGTTTCGACGCGTGCATCGGCCTGACTATATCCATTGACCATCGCATGAACGGATATGGTGCCGTGATAGACATGAGAACTTCCGCAAGTTGATGGATAGTCGGAGCGTGCCGTTGGCACTTCTCAAATTTCGCGAAAAATCTTTGCAATCTTTTACCATCGTTCGCCAGAAATACCTGTGGCGCCTGATTTTTATTGCGAGAGATCTTCCACCGGAATGGTTTCCGCATGACCCGGAATGCACTTCTTGCATTATCCGCTGCGCTTTTTCTCATTGCACGCAGGTCATAAGTGGTCCAGAGAATCTCCACTTATAGAGTTCTCCGTCAACTAGAACGTACCGTGCGGCCTGAGGTTTTATTTTTTGGGCCGCCCATTTTTCTGATGGGAGTTCCCGTTGGTTATGTATGCGAGGATTGTTTCCATCCATGGAAGGCAAAATCCGTAATCAGACTGATATGCGGCTAGACGGTTATCGTTTTCGTCGATGTCGTCTTCCAGTTCGTTGATCAGGTTTATGACTACGGGCGGTCCGATGCTAGGGTGTTCGATGAACTCCACGGGAAATACTCTGCTCAAACCAGGATCCGAGCTGGATGACAAGGCGGCCAAGGTGTCTGCTTGGGCGTTTTCAGCTCGAGGGATCCTAGTGAGGGCGAATTGATCAAAATTTTGGGTTAGATCCTTGACCAAGGTCAGATATGCTTCCATCCTTTCGTCCCTTGCTTCGTATTCCCCGCTGAATTGGCTAGCCTCTAGCTGGGAGTCGCAGTAAGTGTGAAGATTACGTGTCTTTAGACTGCGAGCTAGTCGTAATCCTGCGATCAAGGCCTCGTATTCGGCTTCGTTGTTTGAAACGTGGAAAATTAATCAGAACGATTGTTCCAACACTTCTCCTGTTGGGGATGCGAGTCGGATGCCTATCCCAGAGCCTTGTTTTGGATGAGGATCCGTAAACGTATAGGATCCAGGTCGATTTCGGCTCTCGGTTGGGTGTGCCTCCCGTCGGGAGTTCCACTAAGAAGTCTGCGAGTACTTGCGATTTTGTGCAAGTCTTGGCGCGATATCTGATGTCATACTCGCTCAGCTTGATTGCCCGTTTTGCTAATCTTCCCGATTGGCTGGGACTCTGCAGAATTGTGTGGAGAGGGAAAGAAGTGGACACGAAAATAGTGTGAGACTGGAAATATGGTCTCAGTTTCCTTGCCGACATGACCACCGCTAATGCCAATTTCTCCATCATCGGTTATCGCGTTTCCGCGTCCTGTAGCGTCTTACTCACGGAAAAGATTGGCTTTTGTTTGCCGCGATCTTCTTGGATGAGGACACCACTTACAGCGGCCGGCGATACCGTGATGTAGAGGAATGGTGGTTCTCCTTCTACAGGTTTCGCGAGTACTGGCGGGGTAGCTAGGTAATGCTTTAGCTGTTGGAAAACTTTCTCGCATTCTTCGGACCATTCGAACTTTTTGTTTCCCTTCAAAGTTTCGTAGAAAGGAAGAGATTTGTCCGTTGATCGCGAGATAAAGCGGTTAAGTGCCGCGACCCTGCCGGTCAGTCTTTGTACTTCGTGTTTTGTCCTAGGGGATACCATCTCTATCAGCGCCGTGATTTGTTTCGGGTTGGCCTCAATCCCTCAGTAGGTAACGAGATACCCCAAAAATTCTCCGGACGCGATGGTGAACCGACATTTTGCGGGATTTAGCTTCATGTTATGAAGATTAAGTCTCTCGAAACATTCTTGGAGGTGCACAACATGATCTTGTTCTTCGAGTGATTTCACAAGCATATCGTCAATGTACACTTCCATCGTTTTTCCGAGTTGTTCGGAGAACATGCGATTGACGAGTCGTTGATAAGTCGCGCCGGCTTTCTTAAGGACGAAGGGCATTACCTTATAGCAGTAAGTTCCGTGATCGGCTAAAATGCGGTTTCCTCTAGATCATCAGGGTTCATCATGATCTGATTGTATCCGGAAAAAGCGTCCATAAAGGATAAGAGTTTGTTCCCCGCAGTTTCCTTGACTAAGCGATCGATATGCGGCAGCGGGTAACTATCTTTAGGACACGCTTTATTGAGATCAGTGAAATCGACACAGACTCGCCACTTTCCGTTCTTTTTCTTAACGACGATAGGATTAGCGAGCCAGTCAGGATATCTAACTTCCGTGATCGATCCAAATTTGAGGAGTATGTCGACTTTGTTGTTGACCGCTTCGGCGCGTTCCGTCCCCAGTTTCCGTCTCTTTTGTTTGACGGGTTTGGATGTTGGGTCAACAATGAGTTCGTGACATGTGATGTTAATGTCGATTCCTGGCATGTCTTCCGCAGTCCATGCGAACGTGTTCGAGTTTCTTTTCAGACAAGTCAGGAGCTCGGCCTTTAAAGTCTCGCTCAGGTTCGCACCGATTTTGACGCAGAGTTCTGGGAAGGCTTCATCGATGCATACCGAGACGACTGGTTTGCAGGTACGCTCGCGTTTACCTTCCAGTGCCTCGGCAGCCCGCAACTGTCAGAATATTTCCGTTTTATCTTGTTCTGGGGCGTCGTCGAGGGTAGACGGTTTCTTTTTCTTTTTAGAAGGAGCGTCAGCCGGCATATTTTTCCGTTTTAAATCAGTGGCATAGCAAACCTGCGGGGTTCTCCGATTTCCCCAGATGGTCTCGATTCCGCGCGGAGTCGGAAACTTAAGACACATATGGTACGTCAACGGTACCGCTTGCATCGAATTTAACCACGGTGTCCCTACGATTGCGTTGTAAGACATGGGTCGGTCGACGACTAGGAATTCGAAGATTTTGACTATGCTTCCGGCTCGAACCGTAAGGTTGATCGTGCCGACAGTCATGGTGATTTCTCCCGAGAGTCCTACTAGCGGGCTTGCGTTTTCCGTGATTTTGGGCGGATCGATTTCCATTCTCTCGAGAGTGTTTTTAAAGATGATATCAGCCGAGCTTACGGTATCGACTAATATCCTTGCGACATCCATATTCTAGATCGTCAGCTCGATGACAAAAAGATCGCTGAGAGGTTTGATCGAATCGATTGTTGCTCTTTCCTGGAACAAGATGACGTCACCGTTTAAGTTAGGCATATCTTTTCTCATTCTTTCTAGCGGTTATTGTGTAAGAGAATCCGACCCCCCCTCCTTGTAGCGCCAAACTGTGGAAACCAAAATTCGCACTGTCAATTTTTCGGCAAATATGGATACTTAGGGAAAACTTTAATTCTCCCGAGGTCTTTGATCTCTGCGGAAACCACTAAAACTAAAAAGATAAACAGAATATAGATGGAGAATTTGCGTAAGAGTTTTTATTGATAAAGAGATTGCATATTGTTACAAAGAGAATCGCGGAACTTAGACGACAAAACGTTCTAAGGATCCGACTTGCTAGTCTAGCCACCTAAGTCCAAAATTCGCCTAATCCCTTGTCCCCAATCTTCTGCTTATATACTCCCTCTTTAGGCGGTTTAGTCTTTCCTTTTTTGCCTAGATTCGAGTCTATCGGAAATCTTTCATTTATCTCGATATTTCCCTTTTTCTTCGGAAAACTTCTATTTTTCTTCAAACTTGACATTTATCTTCTTTCTGTGAGTAAATAGAAAAACCGTCGTCGTATCTTTGGGCTGGATTTCTTTTAAAGTTGCGAGTGGACTTTTATCGCGTTTTAGGACTTTCCGAGCCTATTTTTGCGACTTAACCATTTTGCGATTTCGAACAAGATCGTTCCTTAATATGACGCTGTTTTTATAAAACAACTCGAGTTAATCGTATAGCTTAGTAATATCCGATTTTTCGTCTAACCGTCGCCGTTTTATACGACTTACTCGAGTTCTTTCGAAAAACAAGACTTTATGGTTTTTATCATAAAACTTGATTGATAAGAAGGATCGAGATGCAACAAGAGACGTTCCGATCACGGTTCAGAGCGTGATTGGAGTCGAAGGACGTATGATTCGTGTCGGGAGTGCGGGGAGCAGGGCTCGGACTGGTCAGCTCGACGTACGGGGACCTGGTCCAGGACGCCCCAGCTCGTGATTATGGCGGGTTGGATGTTTCGGTTTTTTTGATCTGAGATCCTTTCACGAAATTTTGATAAGAAATAATCGTAGACGTTGATTTCGAGATTACCGTTTTTGACACCAACAACATATATCAATAAAGTTACGAACTTGTCTATCACTTGTGACATGAATAGGAGGAGTATGTGAAGCCATTTGTTGCATCATTTCTTCTGTTAAAGAGTAAGTAAAATCCACAACCTCTCTGTTCATGTCTAGGTTATAATTTTCTTGAGCCATTTCATTGAGATCGAGTGTAGAACTATCACTCAAAACACACATTCTTGTTCTCTTGACATTATACACCACAAAATCCCAACAATTATCTCTAAACAACCAGTCTCCATAGACTACTGTTAACGGCCGAATCATCTGCAAAAAAAAAAAGAATCAGTTTAGCTAGAAACATTATTAAACATCAATGATTGTAACTTCATAATTATCACCAATTAAGTTATAAATTCGACTGTAGTCCCAATATTGAATAATAAACATGAATTAGCAAGAAAATATTAAAAATTCATTTTAATTTTGGATAAATTTAAAGATTTACGTAGAAGACTTCTTTTGAACTCATCCGAGGAAGATTTCAAAAGAAGTCTTCTGTTTAGGTCATTTTTGCAACTGTAAATTTATGAAGGAAGACTTTGTAAGAAGTCTACTCTACAGAATACATACTTGGAAGTCTTCCTTTGTAAATATTGGCTTACTTTTGAAATTGAAATTTTTGCGAAATATCCCAGAGAATACTTCCTTGGAAGTCTTCTCAGATAAACATGTTAGTTTTGAATTTGATCGAAGTTGGTCAGAAATTTGACTTTTTGTAGAAGACTTCTAGGGAAGTCTACCCGGTGAATACTTCAAAATAAGACTTCTTTGGAAATCTTCCAAACTGAACCAGATCTTAATTTCACCTTAAATTATAATATTAGCAAAGGTAAACCAAACTTTATTTACCCAAGCTTAAAACTTTACGGACATATAAATATGTTTTTTTCACTTTTTGTGTTTCTAAAAAACAAAGTTAAAGACACGAGAAAACCCATGATGTTTCTCTTAAGAGATTTCAGAGGCGACTATAAAGGCGATTTACGTCTAAAATCTTCTCCGTCGTTTTCATCTTTTGTAACCTTGCTATTCTGGTAAATCTTGCTTCGCCGTCGTCTTCCGAAGTATTGTCGTCGATTAAACTAAACTGCTTGTTTTTTTTCAGATCTGAAACCTTTTTTTTTGTATTCCAACTCCACCGCTAGTAAGTTCTTCCTCTTTATTTCATTTCATTACTGAAACCATTCGTTTCTCCGTCGTGACCTTCTTCCTTCTTGTCGAGTTTTTGCACATCTGTAAGTGTAGCTCTCGGTGAACGTAACTTCTCTGTTTTGGACCTCGACTTCTCCGCTTTCCGATGGTATGTTGATCCATTTATTCGATGTATCATGGTTTCTCTTCAGATTTGAATAGTGTTGAAGAATTCAAGAATACTTACGGAAAACTTCAAAAAGACTAACAGAGGACTTCAAGAAGACTTATAGAAAACTTCAAGAAGACTTACAGATTTCTTCTTGAAGTCTTCCGGAAGTCTTCTTGAAGTCTTCCGTAAGTCTTCTTGAAGTCTTCCGTAAGTCTTCTTGAAGTCTTCCGTAAGTCTTCTTGAAGTCTTCCGTAAGTCTTATTGAAGTCTTCCATAAGTTTGTTTCTGCTCTCTTATTTTATGTGTTTGAGATGTTGTCTTTTCATTGTTTTGCAGGCTGTAAAATGGATTTACCAGAAATTACGAAGAGGATGTTCACCTCAAAGGAAGAGCCAATTCCAAGCAAAAGCATTGGATATCATACTGATGACCCACATTTGCATCCTGCTGTAAAGGCCGCTCTACATGATGATGAATGGGAAGACCTGAAGAATTCAAGGTTGAGAGTGTTCATCAAGTTTTGGGAGTTGAAATTTGGATGGTCGTCAAGGCTAGTTCATTATACGCTTTGTTACCAGCTGGATATCCAGAAGAAGTATGAGCTATGGTGTCTTATTGGTACAAAACCGGTGAGGTTTTCCCTGATTGAGTTCAAGTACCACACTGGTGTAAACTGCAAATATATTAAGAACCTGAATATTCCTGCTGTTGAGGTGACAGATGAGTTGGCTCGTTTTCTGGGAATTGATAGCTGTGGATATTGTTGCTGGTACATTGTCTCAGAAAATAGTAGAAGCATGTGAGAGATGTGAGAATGGTCTCGGGATGACCACATGCGTATGGGATACCTAGCCATCTACACATAATTCATTAAAGTAAAAAAAGTATTCATCCGCTACATGGGCGAGTCCTGCAAGGCTAGTGATGGATCTATAAGACTTTGAGACCTACCCATGGTTGAGACTGGCCTTTAAGACCCTGATCGAGTCTGTGAAGGCCAAAATTTTGCAAAGACTTGTTATACCATAGATGGGTTTACTCAAGTTCTCCAAGTCTTGGTCTAGTACGCTCTGCCCGACCTTGCTGTAAGCTATGGAAAACCTAAACATAACAAAACGAGTCCCCTTTGCTGGCTTACAAGGGACATAAAGGAAAAAAATTTGTCAAATAGGCTATCATCACATGGGTATATCTGATTATTCCAAATAATATAGTACTAATTGATCTCTTTCATTTATAACTTGATATTTACTTAATGCTGACTCGCGTGGTCAACTATGAGCGAAAGGAGATAGATGAAATGTTCCCTCAATGGGACAATGATGAGAGTAATGTGATAGTTGAAAACTTGGTGAAGTTCATGTTTGCTGCTAAAGGTAAATGGAAGTGGACCCATGAGTGCTGGCCAGTCCAAGGTACTGTTAAGAAATGGACCAATCTTGTCTTTATATCCAAAATTCACACTAAGTATTTTGTAGTGATCAAGAGTTTAATGGACATTGATAAAACCATTATTGAGAGGCATCTGAGGAGAAGGAAGGAAAAGGTTTCTAAACATCTCAAGAGGGAACCAAATGATAAGGAGATGGATGGTTTCACTAAGAGAGTTCTCAGAATCCCACTGGAAAAAACCTTTTGAGGAGGTTTACTATACCCACAGACTGTGGATGTTCTTCAGAGAGACCAGAGAAAATGAGGAGGATATTAGGAAGATGTTTGACCATGTTAGGGAAAGGATGAAACAAAAGATCACATTGAAGAAGAAGAGTGATCCTGGGATATTTGCAATACCATGTTCAGTCAAAGGTATTGAGTTCCCACATGCTTTATGTGACACATGATTATCAGTCAGCATCCTACCAAAAGTCATGGCAGACCATATGGGTCTGAAGGTAGAACCTTCAAAGAAATCATTCACTTTTGTGGATTGTTCCGAGAAGAACTCAGGAGGTATAATCAGAGACCTGGAGGTGCAGATTGGTAATGCACTAGTTCCTGTGGATTTTCAAGTCCTAGATATCAAGCTAAACTGGAATTCTTCACTCCTTCTGGGAAGAGCTTTTATGGCCACAGTTGGAGCAGTTTGTGACATGAATACTAACAGGTTTTGTCTTACTTTGATGGATCCAAATGTTTTTTATGACCTAGTTCGTGTGTTTAAGAAACATGTAAACTTATTGGAGACTGGAGAAGCTGGATTCATCGCAGCATGCCATTGTGGAACAGAGTATGAAACCGGTTATTCCGAATCGATCGATTATTCCAAATTGATCGACACTCATTCAACAAAATTGATCGATTCCCTCAACCAGCCGGCGACTGATGCAACACCAGACGCATCGATCGACAGAAAGTCAACGAACGGAATCACACCCGACTTTGCCTTGCAGCACACCAGCAACAAGCATGATGACTATTCCATCGGCAGTTGGGGAGACAGTGGTTTCCATGATAGCTTTGTAATTGATACATCATTCATATCAGATTCAGAGGATCACAAAGAGGAGCATGATGAGGATTATGATGAGGAGTATGTTAGAGAAATCCATGCCATTCTTACAAATGAAAGACTCCTACCACCCATCAAAAAGACGAAGCCTACGACATCGATCGATACAGTAGTACCAGAATCAATCGATACTCAGCCACATCAGAAAATCGACATGAACAATCGATCGGCCAACTCACGTCAGCTTCGATCGATTACAACCCCACCAACTTCAGGAAATTTGGCCATTTTCCAATTTTCCTAGGGCGCCTGATGAGTATAAAAGAGGTCTTTTAACCAAGAGGACGTCTCATACCATAGAATCAGACAAGATGCAAGCACCTACTACCTTTGGGAGACACAGTAAGAGGGCTCAAACTACAGAGATCAACTTGACAAAGCAACAAGTGCAACTTTCAACCAGACAAAGATCCACCTCTCGTCTACCATCGATCGACACATCAGCCAGCGCATCGATCGATTCTCACCCTCCAACTTTTACTTTAATTAAAGAATATTATCTTGATGAGTTTCTAAAGCCAGATGAATTTGGTGTTATTAGGGACCCAGAAGGTAATGCACGAGATTTGGATGGGAAGATTCTACAAGCCTCCAAAGAAGACATAGCAGACATCCTTCAGATGGCCAATGGACCAAGAAATCTCTTTCAGCAACAGCTACTCATAATGCAACAACAATCGACTGACACAGTCCCACCACCATCGATCGCCAATGGTACTCACCCGTCGATCGACTGGACACGACGTGTATCGATCGACCTCAACAAAAATTATAAACCGGTCTGGGAACCAGAGCTTTACACCAAAGATAAGATCAACGAGATGATTGATTGCATGAGGGATTGGCAGAAGGAAGCAATAGGTAAGCTCACCAACAATCAGGATACATCCTATGTAGTTTTGCAAGGAAGCATTACAGGATTGACCACACGGATGAAAGAGATGGAGGCAGAATTAGCTAGTTTGGCGACACAACATGAGCAATCGATCGACGCCACTAAGGACGCATCGATCGACGCAAACGACGAACCAGCACAGGACGAGCCGTCGATAGATCAGATAGCTACATGGGACAAGACATATCTGGATACCATGATTGACGCGATACATCACCTCCTCACCAACAACTTCAACTGGTTAAGCATGAGGATTGAATTGTTACAGCAAGATTTAGATAAAATCCCCGAGGAGAAGCATGAGAAAAGCAAATCGATCGATTCAGACTTTATGAAATCAATTGATGCTAAGCTTATGAACATCGAGAACCGGATGAAGACTTTCACATATGAGGATGATCACTACATGTCACCGTTCATGAAATACTTACACATCTTGGATGGCCGAATAACTACTTTGCAACAAGAAGTCACCACCATTCAGATGAAACTCGATTTACACATACCATCCTCATCACCGATCGACAAACGCAGAGGCAAATCGATTGATGTGAAGAAGTTACCAGAACATAAATTTTATACCAGAGCAGAAGTTGACCAGATCAGTACTAGGATCTACAAAGCTCTGAACACGACCGATGATAGGCTTGATAAGAGATGTGATGACATATTCTTCCCCTTCAACAACATCATCATTGGACTACATTCAGGAACAGATTGGTTGCAGAAGGAAGTCAAGAAAATTCAAAAAAGACTTGCATGTCGACCTGAAACTGCAGCGTTGATCGACAAGGATATTGTTCCATCGATCGATGATGTTCCACCTGAAGCGATCGACACTACAACTGTTGCAATGATTGATTCCTAGTCCGTACCAGAAGGAAAGAATATGTTACAAGAAGAGCATGTCACATCTGATCTAACTAAGGAGACATCAGAAGAACTAACAGAACATGTTTATGATAGGGTTCAATGGAACAGCATCGACATTGAGAGTCTTCAGGAGAGACTTCAAAACATTGCAGACACAGTCATAAACATGGATACTAGATGGGCCAGAAGTGATGATGCCACAAGAAGTTTCATGACTACTTGGTTCAGTATCAGCAGAGAAGTTGTGGATACTGGTTTTCCAACAAGTAGCTTCGTTTCCACACAATAGCTCATCTAGCACCAACAGTCAAGCTAAATGACTATAACAAAGCGCTGAGTGGGAGGCAGCCCACTATTAGGTAATTTTTATTTTGATTTTCTTTTCATTTATTGATTCTTTTTCGTTTTTGCATTTTTTCAGGTTTAATAAAAAAAAAAAAACAAGGAGAAACGAATGACCATCTCATCGACCAAAAACAAACGCTCGATATCGATCGACAGACATTCACCTGCAAAGATCGATGTACTCACATACACATCGATCAATTATTCAGTCCGGTCAGGTTCATCTTTCTTCCTTATTACATTGAGTACTTATGATTTCTTTTCTTTCGCCATAACTCCAATTTTCTTTACACTGGGACAGTGTAATTTAAGTCTGGGGGGAGGTTTACTGATGTTGTATTTGCTTTGAGTCTTGTAAACATTTGTTTTCAAAACTATTTTTATTAAGCTCAAGAAAAGAGATAATGATCGTATTTGATTTATACTTGTTATCTAACTTTTTTTTTGCACCATTCTAAATTTTGTGATTACAGATAGTACTAAAGATGCTAAAGTGGATCAACAATCAGCTATTCACACTTGCTTAGATTGTTTGAAGGAACCAAAACTACCTCCAACACTAAACCTGACACAACTGTTTGTCTTGAGGTTTGGTATACACGGGATCGGATTCTTCAAACAAGTCTGGAAGGTAAAGCCTTGTGTAGATTTATCACCTTTTCTCTCTCTATTTTCGACCCTAGATAGTTAAGTAGATTTCTATTATGCAAAAAAAAAAAAATCTGAAAATAGTACTAAGTTTATTAGGTTTTAGCTAGGAGGAATCAGAATAGGACTTGGTGGCTACAACCATTAAGGCTTGCTTCAATAATGATTCCAATAAAAGAATTTGAATGGGACTTGGTGGCTACAACCATTAAGGCTCACTTCATATGAATTCTTGGATATATGTCAAAAAGAAGTTATCAAGACTTTGTGGCAAAAACCATTAAGGCTTGTTTCATGGAAGCATGTCCAATCTTGGTCAATAATCCTGCCTTAGAAGCAGATTATGACTCAAGAGAGAACTTAGAAGAGGGAAAAGATGTGAACTAACTTTTACCTGTAGATCCAGATACTTGTTTGAGATTCCTTGCATCATGTGATCGATACTCCCAAGGTAAAACCTGCACTTTTATTTTATGTTAAGAAATGAGGTTATTTGAGGGGAATGTCAGATAGTATTTGCTATGTTGTTGGCTAGATGAATCTGGTTGCTAAGATAGGATATGACATAATGAACTTCTGTGATTAGAACTTCTTAGATGTGGATTGCAATATTATATAGGTTATGATTTCAAAGTTCTTAAATATGTGAGTCTCTATTCTTTTTAAACCTCTATCAGTGAGACTGCTTGTTTGTTTTGCTTGAGGACAAGCAAAAAGGCAAGTGGTTATGATTGCTATGTTGTTGGCTAGATGAATCTGGTTGCTAAGATAGGATATGACATAATGAACTTCTATGATTAGAACTTCTTAGATGTGGATTGCAATATTATATAGGTTATGATTTCAAAGTTCTTAAATATGTGAGTCTCTATTCTTTTTAAACCTCTATCAGTGAGACTGCTTGTTTGTTTTGCTTGAGGACAAGCAAAAAGGCAAGTCGGGGGAGTTGATATACCATGAATTTGACACGTTTTTAGTCATGGTATATTGGTGTTTTTACTACTATTTATTATATTATAGAAGCTTTTAAGCATATTTATATGTTCATGAGTATTTTGAAAGAAAATGATGTTTTTTGAGCATTTTATAGAGAATTGGAAGAATCATTCGATTTGACTCGACCACGACCACGAGGTCGACACGGAGCGACTCAAATCGATCGACATGCATCTTGCATGATCGATCGATTCCCAAAACGCAGAGACCAATTCGCGAGACAAGTTGACTTGAAGCCCAAACATCACCAAATGATGATTTTACCCATGACGAGTTTTAACCTAAGTTTATATACTCTGTCAAAGTGTTAGAGGCAGAGGGAGAGAGAGTTTTTGTATTCTTTTCAGTGTTTTCTATCTGTCTATATATCTATAACATGCAGTTTTATTTATATATTTGTGTTATGAAATACTTAGCTATGTCTGAGTAGTTCACTTGTTAGGATTAGGGTTTAAATATGTTAGAGGGATTAGCCCCAATTATAGGATTGTTTGTTGTGGTATTCATTAATAGGATGTTCTTAATGCTCATGTTCTAGCCTTGCTAACTAGAAACCTGAATCTTGGATTACTTAGGTTGGATTAGAGACATTTAACCAATTCTGATAGTCCTGAACACATCCTCATTAAACTAGGATTGCTAGAAATATAGCGACAGTTTGATCTAGGAATCTTTAGTGGGTCTTTGTTAATTCGCGTGTAATACTTGACCGGACTCATCGATCAATATTCTGAGAGGAAATCGACCGATGATGAGTATAGTGTATCGATCGATATTCCAATAGAATCATCGATCGAAATTTTCACTAACGACCTTCCAATCATAAGACTTATTTATTCAAACGAGATTTTACTAAATGTTTTGATTAAGATAGTTAATGCTCTTTAATATCATGCAAACAACTGAATAGCTCCTATAGAATTATAATCCCCAATGCCTGAATAAAAATCCTAAGTCTAATACTTTTTCATTTGGGAATTCGACCAAAAAAAGTACGAACTTTGCACAAATTGCCAAAAGAAATCTGTACATATGGGCTGGCAAAAAAAACACTATACTTTTGTTGACTGACCAATTTGATACACCGTTAACAAAGTTAACGGATTTTTTTGACGACGTTAAATTTGGGCGTTATGATGAAACGACGTCGTTTTATGTGAAAGCAAAAATAAAATGTGAAAACGTTCTCCAAGGGTTCGAACTTGTGCACTTACGGATTATGGTAGGGGCTTTACCACTGGGCTACTAAACTTTACATTACATTGACGAACAAAGTTGTTTTTAACATTCTCTCATCCGAGTTAAATGAAAATAAAAAGACGTAAACACCTAGATTCGAACTAGTGTTAATAGGGCCAAATGACATAGTACTTTACCACTGAGATAGAATTACTTCGATGTATTCACTAACATATTTAGTTTTATTAAGTACTTATTGAATAAAAAAAATCTCTAAAATCCTTAAAAATACCTTTAAATTACAAAAAAATGAAAAATAAAGAATTTTTTTAATAAAATTAATTTTGAAATTAAAATTTAAAATAAAATTTCATTTTTCTTTAAAAAAATCAAAAATCTTCAAAAAAATTCATTTAAAATGAAAATGGTTAAAATAATTATTGTACCCATTATGAGTGCGATTTTAGTTTTAAGCTGATAATTGTAACTTTAATTTGCTTGCTTTTCTTTGAATTTTTAAATTTTTTTGGATTTGTTTTAAATTTTTCCATTTTTTCCATTTTTAGTATAAAAATAAAAATATTTTATAATTTAATTTAAAATTAAACTTTCTTGAAAACTTTGGAAGATTTTTAATTTTTTAAAAATAAAAAATGAAATTTTGTTTTTAATTTTAATTTCAAAATTAAGTTTATAAATAATATTTGTTTTTCAATTTTTTGAATTTTAAAGGTATTTTTAAGTTTATTAGAGATATTTTATATTCAATTAGTACTCAATAAAAGAAAATATGTTAGTGAATACAATGAAAGTAATACTAGCCCAGTGGTAAAATACCATGTCATTTGACTTAGCCAACCTGTGTTCAAATCCAGGGGTCTACGTTTTTTTATTTTCGAATCATGTAAAACGACGTCGTTTCATCCTATTTGAAAACGACGTCCTTTCACTTAATGGCAAGATTTAACGGCAATTTAACACTGTTTAAACTGTGAATTAACGGTGTGTTAAATTGGCCAGTCAATCAAAAGTTTTTTAATAAAATTAAAAAGTCAACAAAAGTATAGTATTATTTTGGCCAGGGTCGAGTACAGGTTTCTTTTGGCAATTTGTGCAAAGTTCGTGTTTTTTTTTGCCGAATTCCCTTTTTCATTTTAATCTTGACAACATTTATTTCATTCTCGATTAAGTAATTTTCTTGATTAATTGGAATATTTCTTGTTTACTTGTTTACTGCTTTTACTGTTTATATTCACATAGGTTATTGATTGATTAGATTTAATAGGTTCCTTAGCTACTTGTGGATTTGATCCCTGAGTAATAGTATAGATCTCTTATTTGAGAGAGTAAATTGCTCCTTAGGATAAACATTTGAGCAAACGTCATATCTACCACATAGAAATATTAAATTTCTTAAATCAAATATATGAAAATATGAATATTCAAACAAACCCGAATTCTTAAATTTTGGTTAAATAAAATTTTGTTCATTTTCATACATCAAAATGATATAGTGATCTGAATTGATAAAATTTCAAAGTAAAGAATTAAATTATTTAAAAAAATATTTGTATCCATGTGTAAACTTTTAAAATATAATCAGTTAATTTCATTTATACATCTCCAAATCGATACATTAAATGAAATATTAAGAAGTTATTATGTGTTAGTTCCTTTGCAAATTATAAAAGTGCATGATCCCTATTCCAAAGATTATCATTAACAGTCATTTATATAACGAGACAATCACCATTTTTGGTTTTCTTTTAAAGCACACCATTTTGTAGGGAGAATTGGTAAAAACAACCTAAAAATTTAAGTTAAATGTAAAAGTGTACGCTATATTCAATCAAATGCAAACCAACATAAAGAGATAGAGAAACATCTATTTACTTCTTATGATTAAA
Source organism: Eruca vesicaria subsp. sativa (assembly GCA_932364175.1). Taxonomy (NCBI): domain Eukaryota; kingdom Viridiplantae; phylum Streptophyta; class Magnoliopsida; order Brassicales; family Brassicaceae; genus Eruca; species Eruca vesicaria. Next base: position 139,731 of record CAKOAT010608488.1, read on the forward strand.
TAAAAAAATCAATGTTATTTTACATTTTTATCCTTATGAAATCTGCATTTAATAAAGAGAAGTCTACACTTTGTAGACTTCTCATGAAGTCAACAGTATAGACTGATTATGAAGTTTACATTCTAAGTTAATTTTATAATATTATTTTAAAAATGTATAAAAACAAATTGTGTGAAATTTTTTTTAGGTCATCAATATAAGAATCAATATGAGGTATATAAATTAAATTTGATATAATTAAACAATTTTTAAAAATATATAGTGATTAGGTAACTATTTGTTGGACAATGCTTATGGTTTACCAAAAGATGTTCTAACATGTGATGTCTTTTACGGTTAGATTCTTAGGGTTAGATTTAAGATTTAGATTTCTTTTGTTTTTATTGACTTAAATTTACATATTAACATTGAGTAGTTTATATTTTTTATATCTTGACATTTGATATAATAATTGAGACTTATTGATTATGAAGAAACTTTTAGGGGTTGAAATTTGTGGTTTAGGGAATGATAGACTTACAATAATGTCTACTTATTGTAAGTAGACGTTCTTTGTAGTCTACTACAATTGGAAATCACTATTTCAAATTAACTCTGGTTCTTAACATATATTAAAGCTATTATTCAAACAATAAAACAGTAAAAAAAGTGTATAGCCAGTTACATATTTATGAATAAAAATGTCTAAATCATATTTATGATACAATAACTGAGATTTTTTGGTTATCAATCAAACATATAGGGTTTGAGTTTTGTGATTTAGAGTTTGGTAGACTTACAATAAAGTCTACTCCACTGTAGAAGTCTTTTTCAGACTACTTTAATTTAAAAATCATCATTTTAAAATTAAATTGAGTTCTTTATGAATTAAAATGAGAAATTATATAATATAAATATTAAAAATAAAGAAAAAATCAAAAAATTATATATTAAAATTATTAAAATAATAAAAATACACAACAATAATGAAATAACCATAGTATGATTCAAAATATTCTAATAAGCAAACTTACAATAAAATTTACTCCAAAAATTTAATTATAGTAGACTTCCAAAGAAGTCTATACTGTCAAAATTTTTAACCTAGTTACAATTTTTGTCTCCCTATATAAATAAATAAAATGACTGCACAAGTTTCTAAAAAAAACTCTCACTTCTCTCTAAAACTCTCACTGTTGTCTCTAAAACTCTCCCATCGCTCTATAAATTCTTTGAAGGTGAAGGCGCATTCTTTTTTAGTTTGTTAATTGTTTTATCATGTATTTTTCACAATATTATCTTTTGTTTGTAGGTTCATTCATGGTTATCATCTTCCACTCTAAAAATGTAAGTCTTACATCTATAGATTTTAAATGTGTATTTTTATGTTTATATTCAAATAAAGTTATAAATACAAACTCTGTGTATTTAATTACTTTTCTTATATTTTATCTTATAAATTCTATTTTTGAAGTTTTGTTTTCAAAGTAAAAACTATTTTTCACATTTTCACATGTACATAGTTTCAGATCTGAAAATTATCCGATATAGTAGATTTGTAATGAAGTCTACAAAACTAGAGTGACTTTTTTGTATAATGTTTTTTATCATAATTTTATCTTTATTTTTCTAATATTTTCTTCCATGAGTTTTATCTAGTCCTCCCAAAAATGAAAGATTCACATTTTCAAATATATATATTTTTCAGATCTAAAAATTATCTCATATAATAGACTTCTAATGAAGTCTACAAAGTTATGAATTTAATTGTTTTGTCTTTTTTTTTTCATAGTTTCATCTTTATTTACAGGTATTTTCTTTCATGGTTTTTTCTCTTCTACCAAAAATTTTAAAATTTACATCTATAATGTGTTCTTTTCTATTTATATTTAAATAAAGTTATATATTCAAACTTTACGTCTTTAATTTACTACTAATTTATTTTAAAATTTCTATTTTCTAAACTTTTTAGATTTAAAGTTATTGTCATGTTTGTAATGTATATATTTTTCAGATCTAAATATTTTTGGATTGAGTAGACTACAAATGAAGTTTATTAACCTTAACTTTTAAACATACTTCATTAGAAGTCTACCCAAATATGATTTTAACTTTTTTGTCTTATATTTTTTCATAAATATATTTTATTTTGCTGGTATTTCCTTCCAAAGTTTTTAAATCACCTTCCCAAAAATATAAGATTTACATATATTCATTTAAAATTTTTATTTTTTGTTTATATAAAACTAAATTTATAGATACAAACACTATGTTTTTGCTTTGCTAATTTTAGGTTAAAAACTATTTTGAAATATTTTACAGAAAAGACTATTTTCAGATTTTGTAATTGTACATTTTTAGATCAAATCTATTTAAAAATCAATGCTAGTAAACTTTAAATAAAGTCTAATAAACCCATAAACTTTAAGTATATTTTTATGAAGTCTACTAAAATATAATTTGAATATGTTTACCATATGTTTTCTTATAAGTTTATCTTGTTTTGCAGGTACTCTTTTCCAAGGTTTTATTTGAGATATCAAGATTATGAATAAGCAAACACTCTAGGTTTTTTAAAAATTGCTTTCTAATAATTTATCTTTACAAAATATTCATTTGTAAATAAATATTCTGATACATAATCAATAAACATTGTATTAATTTTTTTTAATTGTGTTGCACTTGCATGATGTTATTATTTTTTTGTTACCAATCAGTTTTTTATAAAATATTATAGTCATCCAAACAGTTAAAAACCACTATAAGCTTAAATAAAAATTAACACACAATATTGAATGTGCTAAAATTATGTAATTTGCAGACTTGTTTTATAGTAATTTTAGAGATTTTGAACACAAAAGGGACTAATAATACAAATTAATACATCTCCAATAGCAATAAAAGAGAGTAGACTTTAGTGTTTGTCTACTTTCCTACCTATAGACTAATAAAGAAGTGTGCTTTTGTTGTACACATTTAAAAAAGTCTACATTACGAAAATCAGACTTGTTTAACACTACATAACAATACAAAAGAAGCCTATAAATTAAACATAAGGTCATACACAACAACAGGTAACATAGCCATTTCCTGTAAAAAAAATGAGGGTTTACATAGTTAGTGATCATGTATCAAAAAACTATAAAGTAGAATTATCAATACGTCTACGATTATTAACTAACTACATGATCAAATCAAAAGTATCATAATTTCATAATTATAACATATTTTCTTTTAAAAATCACTCAAACATATTAGGATTAACTAATATACACTGTCAAACAAAAAAATCTTGAAAAAAACTTAATGAATAATACACAAATTCACTTTTAATATATTTTGAAACGTAGACTCCATAAGAAGTCTGCTTAAATGTAGATGTTCGTTATAATTTACACATGTAGACTGTCAAATATGTATTCTCTTTAGGTTAGTTTTTGCAATTGAAAATTTTACGGGTTACTTTCTATATTTGAAAAATATTGTGATTTTATACATGTAGACTCCCATTTCAGTCTACATATCAAAAATGTTGGTTTTTTCAATTAACCAAAAATCACCCAAGATTTGACTTACGGAAGTAGACTTTAGCGGCAGTCTACATGTTTGGATTTTTTTGAAAGAGGTTAGTTTTGTAATTGACCAAGTTTGACTTTATATTAGTAAACGGAAACAAATGTCTACATACCTGTTGATCTCACACGAAGTCTACCCTCAAATACGGGGGTTTAGTTCTGCACTTGACCAAAATAAATTAGTAGACTTCATGTGCAGTATACTTTTTTTTTTCCTGAAATTAGTATACTGAAATTGAAATCTACAATTTTTTTTTTCTTTTTGGTCAATTTTTTAACATTTTAGTCAAATACAAAACTAACCTATTCAACGGAGTCAAAGTTTGGGTCAAATACAAAATGGACTTTTTGTAGACTTCTCTGGTAGTTTACAGTCTGTAGATTGTCGAGAAAGTCTACATTGAAAAGTTAAAAATTCTGTCAAATGCAAAACTAATATCTTTTACGTAGACTTCTTTTTAATCCTACCTCATTTTTTTTTGTTTTTGTTATCAAAAGCTATGACGAAAACTTCGAGGGAAGTCTTCTTTACAAAAAAAAGTTATTTTGGTCAATTGCAAAACTAATCTGCGCGTTGAGTTGTAGACCGCAGCATAAGCCTACACATATGCATAGACATACAAAACAGTCTACTATCACAGATCTGAAAAATGACGAAAACCATGTAAATAGATACTTTTTTCCGGTGTAAAGCTTGTTTCCACCCTTTTCCACCGTCCAAGCTCCAAATATAAGCAAAAAAAAAACAACTTTGACGACTAACAATAGAATACACTCGAAAATATGAAGTTATGCTTGTGTAAATGAAAGTTAAGAGAATGTTTTAGATGAAAATAGAGAGGTAATGAGAGGAAATGATTTATTTTCTTAGAAAGTTAAAAAGAAAGGTGGTTAAAGAGCTAAAAAATGGTTGCTAATGGTGGTTGAAAAATTTATGATAATGGCATTGTTGTAAATAAGAAGAAATGTTTAGGATGTAATAGGATTTTTAGGATTTTCGAAATAAACAAAAAATAAATACATAATGGTAATTTTGTAAATAATTCAAAAACATATGGAAGGGCTGGAACTTTTAAAGGTGAATAGTAATGACAAAAAAAGAGGTTAATTTATTGAGATCACATTATTCAAAGGCGGATAGTCTAGCATGTTGTGCAAGGAAAAAATCATTCTTTGTCGTTCACATAGATATGAAGCTTCCGGTTGGGTTTACAGAGTCAATATGAGTTGGTTTCTATGTTGACGACAAAAAAGTTAATTTTGGGTTGAATTGAAATTGTGGGTTGTTTTTGAAAAAACACATTTTTGTATATATATATGTTTTCTCAAATATAGTATAAAAAATTATATATAATTTCACAAAAATATATTTACAAATATACACAAAATATGGAGCAATAAAATTCAGAAAAGAATTACCGAATTAAGGAAAAAAGTTATGATTTAGCTTAGAGAATAAATATAATCTAGTATATCTTAATGAAACCGACTGTATATGTCACCCAAAATTACTTGTATAAGTAAAATAATACTATGGTATTATTTAAAATAATATTATAACTTGATATAAAATTTATAAATAAATGAAATGAAAATATCACAATAAATTATTAAAATTTATTTATTTTATAAATATTTAAATATTTTCATATGTACGAGAAAAACACCTAGTAGAGGTTGTAAGGAATAACTAGAGTTTCATTCGCACATCCGTGCGGTATATTTTTCATTTTATAAATATATTATTAATTTTTTTAAATATATAATTTATATTTTAGTTTTAATTAAATTAATTTATAATTATATCTAATAATGCAATAAACAAATAAATATTTTATAAAAAATATTTAAAATTTTCGGTAAGATGTTAGATTTTTTCAACAGATTTTATTATATTTAAATTGATTTATTATTAATATCTTTATTTATTATTAATATCTTTATTAATTATTAAGATATTTTGAAAATAATATATATTTGATTGGTTGGTTAATGTAACAATCCTAATATGTCATATTAAATAATTAGTGATGTGGTCTAACATGACTTTAAATAGTAGATAAATTTGGTATTTCTCTTTTAATAGAGAAGACTAGATTGTGATCCGATTTATGTTTGATGCAAACTTTATATAATCGCATTTCTTATACATGTAGAATGTGAGATAGGCTTGTTTAGTTCATTAATTTCATCAAACATAGTATTTTTAAAATTGCAGGATAATCTTTCGGTAAAAAATTTATATGACCGCATTTATGTTTTGTATAAAGTAGACATGTGCATAAAATTTATAACTCCACGTCTAAACTCAATGTAAACAAAAACATTTAGATCCGTAACCGGTCAAAAATCTAAAATATATCAGAATGAATTTTGTAGAATGGTACAAAATATCTTTGAATCAAAGTGTTATTAGCCAGACCCGAATGAATAACCCAAAAATCAAAAATATGAAAAAAAATCTAAATCGATATGAATGTCCAAATTAATCATAAATATAAATATTTGAAACATAAATATCTAGTTTAAGTATTCGGTTGTATATTTAAATAAGTACTTTAATATCGAGTTCTATAAAAATAAGTATCTTTTTTTTGTTTTGTTTTTAGATTTTAGATTTTCAAACCAATATAAATCGAATCCGAACGATATATGGTTAATTTATCGGTTTTAGGATGTGTAGAAAATAGAACCAAACCCGACGTGTTATATTTGAATTTGATCCATACTTACAAACATGCCTACTTACAAATTATGACACCTATGATGTGATATAAATTAGCTTTGATTCAAAATATTTTACTCGTATCTCAATAGGTACTTGAAGCATAACTTAGATTATGTTTTATATTTTTTTAAATTGATTTTATATTTGATAAATATTTTGTCTGTTTATTGGAATAAACCGTAAAATTAGAATCATAAATTATTAGTAATAACATGTTTCATCATATAATTAAATATTATTAGTAGCTATTATTAATATTTATTTTACTAGAAATATATATATATATAAAAACGATTTTAGGACTTTATCTATAATAATTATATTATTACGTATTGGTGGAGGTTTAAAGAATTTGTTTATTATTTTGTGTATCAGTTACATATAATTAAATATTAATTTTTTATATCATAATGCTTTAATTTAGATTTGTATATTAAAATCTAAAATTATTTCTTTTTTTAATATCTTATGGTGGTATTTTGTTATTCTATAAACGTAATTCATTTAGTTTATAATTTATAAAGTAGATTAATTTCTACTATAATTATTATTTTGTGTAATTTTTAGTTATAGATACGAAATATTTATATATAAATGTTATAGAAGGTTGTTCTTATTCTATAAATCAAAATGAGTTAATATTCATTATTCATTTTATTTAATATTATTTTAAGTTTTTTATTATTAAAAGTATTAAAAAAATAAATATTTATTTTAAATATAAAAATATTTTAAAGATATTGTTAAGAGTATCTTTTGATATCTTATTTTGAATATATTTAAATATTATATTAGTATTATGTATTCATTTAATAATAACTAAGTTTGTTGTATGTAATATAACATAAAATTAAATAAATGTAATGTTTTAATTTAGACTATTTGTAAAGTAGATAAAATGTGTTTCTGTTTTAAAAGTATTTGATTAATCCACAGATAGAATTCTCCTGGAAGAAGCAAGACGCTGACCTTCTCGATTTTCATCCAATTTTCGGCCTTTGGGCCATGATTTTGCTTTTGGGCTAAAAACGAAAAATTCCTGATTATAAAAATATTTTTTATGCATCAAGATATAGGAGGATTTAACTTAAATTTTGACTCTAGCAACCTATAAAAGAGACTTCAAAACCTAGAACAGGGAATCAACTATTATTTACTTTCGACTAAGAAGTAAGCCACTAAAACTAGGATTTATACACTAATATGTTGTACTTCTGCTCTTAAGATCAATAAAAATTACATATGATTCTCTCCTTTTTTTTTGGTTCATGTTTTCATAGTATCACGAAGAATCAATCTATATTTTATCCTAACCGTTTGATTATAGAAAGAGTGGGTAACCATGACTACATGAAGATGATCACCGGAAGTGACCATGATTTTTCTCGTAATGCCAAATTACTTAAAATTCAAAAAAAAAAAAGAATACTTTTTATACATTCTTATAGGAAACTTATATATAATCTATATATTATTTATATGTATCCTGTAAATATAAAGTTACTAAGGGTGATAGATATCAAATCCCTCTATATATTAAAAGAGAAGTACATTAGCCAAGTGGCACTTACACAGCCATTCTCAGAAGAATTTTAGCGATTCTATTGGTTGATTTTTTAGAATTTATTTTTGATTTATTTTTACCATCAACACTACTAAAAAGGAAATCCATTTAAATACATACCTTTTGTGTTTTCTCGATTCAAAGAACATCCTTTTGCGATCTTTTCTCTAATTAATTCATTAAATACTCATTAAATATTTTAGATGTCAGAGAAACAAAATTAATTGACAAGATATTTTCACTCTTAAAATCATGTATTTAAAACAAAATTAATTGATAAGATATTTTCTCTCCTAAAATCATGCATTTAAAACTTAAACCAAAATTCTGGTGCAATCTATTCACGAGATGTTCTCCTTTAGCTTTATCAACAAGATATTCCAAAAATAATATTACCTTAAAAGTATAAGATTTACTGAGATTAGTAGATTTATATTATTGTTTAGAATTATAAGCTTATATATACATATATATTTCTTTGGTTTGCTGATTGTGATTTTGTTTTGTGATCTTTTTAATTAAAATTAAATATATATATAGTAATATTTATTAATCAAAAAGTTATATCAACTACTTTTTATATTTATTATTTCCTTATTATATATCATTTAATATTTAAATATCTAGAGTTTAAATGTAATTTACCTTAATGTTTTTAGTTTATTAATAACCTACCTTATTTCGAACACATATTACTTGTGCAACTTCAAATTATATTTATTGCATTGTTTTAATGCAATTTACCTTAATGTTTCTACTTTGTTAATCGTCTTTATAAACTTATTTTGAACACATAGTACTTGTGCAACTTCAAATCATATTTATTACATTGTTTTAATGCAATTTACCTTAATGTTTCTAATTTGTTAATTCATTTTAAAAAACTTACCTTATTTTGAATATGATTTAATTGCACAAGTTTATAACATATTAATTGTAAATCATTTAATGACAATATAACTTTAATATCTTTCTTTAAACTGTTTCATTATTTATTATGAAATTATTTTTCTAAACATCATTGGTTATGAAAATATCTCCCTAATAACATAAGAAAAAAGGAAGGTAGAGTACATATAAAGGAGACACCTAAGGGATGTCAACACTAACTTATTAGTCTATTTTTATTCGATAAAAAAATTTAAATTTATAAATTCTTACATTTGTTTGTTTTTTCTATTAACAGATAAATAACACAGACGAAAGACCGGTTGTAGTTAACTACAAACCATTTATCAGTTTGTTTCAATAGTGATATGCAAATTTAATATTATTTTTGTCTCAATAAAATTTAGAAATCTATTAAATTATTTTATATTGTACAGTTGCTAACAAAATTTGACAATTTTTTGCAGGTTTCTATGGGATATTTTTGATTCATAATTGTTCTTCTTATTTTATATTACTTATTTAATTCACAAGATTGATTGATAATAATTAAGAATGATTTATGTTAACGCATTAAATTCAGAACATCTATATAGCAATAAAAACAATGTAATAAAGAATATATTATATGATACTAACTTATCGTGCAACCATATCAACATTGTTATATATATCTTACATTTTCTTATGGTTTACATTTTAAGTTGCTTATTTTCTTCAAAGCTTAATCTAATGACGTTTTTTAGAAAAAAATAACTTATGTGCCTGTGTACTTAAAAAAACTAACAAAATATGAATGTCTATTTTGAGAATCTAAAACAGAGATATGGAAAAAACAACAACTTCTTATGTTATCTTCAAGGACTATGATGAAGAAAATATTGAAGTTATTAAAGAAGTATGTTATTGGGCATCAGCAAAGGATCTACGCAAGCTGTTTTGTGTCTTATTACTAACACATAGTATCACAAATCCAGAAAACGTCTGGAATGCTACTTGGAAAAAACTATCACAAGATATATTATGCAACCAAAGAAAAAATACGGATAAACCAAGTAAACTCATGTTTTTATCAAAAGAAAACGTCATTAGAAATTGTGTTTGGGTAAATATAATTTTTTACATGTTCTTTCAGACTTGGAGTAGATTGAATCAATCATGCTTTTGAATGGAAGCTCATTGACGTTGTTTAAGTTTAGAACATATTATCAATAGTATACTCTTCTATTGGTTAAAGCTGTGGCTTTTGTTACAATTTCTATTAATTGAATTTTTTGTTTTACTTTTGTGGAATTCGCATTATTGTAATGTTATAAATTAATAATAAAAGCATTTTCTCATTATTGTCGTATAAGTTCTTCAGTTTTATTACATCTTATTTTTCATAGTATTGTCTTACAACTTTTATTAGATCACTGAAACAAAAAGTGAATTGATGTATCAAACGTACTAATCTTTAATGACCTAATTAAATTCCGTTGTCCCAAAATCAGAATAATGAGAGAGAGAGAGAGAGAGAGAGAGAGAGAGAGAGAGAGAGAGAGAGAGAGAGAGAGAGAGAGAGAGAGAAAGAGAGAGAAAGAGAGAGAAAGAGAGAGAGCGAGAGGGATATGTGTAACATTTCTTTTAATCTGTCTACATACATTTTATGAAAAATTTATGCATGATAATATTTTTCACCTAAAATTAAGAATTACAACATATATACAATACAATTCTAATTAGTGATAATAGAAAATATGTTACTTATAAAACTACACTATTAATTTCAGATTTGGAAAATAAAATTCAACCTTCAATACACAAATTTTTTTGTGATGTTGCAATTATAAATACACGCAATAACTACCTATTGATACTGAAGTTACTTTGTTCCATCTCCTCCATGTAAAATATTGTGTACCAGCATTTTTCTGTGATTGATGCTTTACCTCAAAGACGGTGGTCTTATGATATAAAATCTACCACTTCTAAAACTTTGTATTATTAAGTCCATAATTTGAATCTATATATATCCGCACATGGTGCGGACCGGTCACCTAGTTAGATCATAAAAACAAAACTGTTATTTTTTTAATCGAAAAACTGAAACATAACTATTGAAAAAAATCTTCTGTCAAACTGACAAAGTTATTGGTCACAGTACAAACGTCTGAATACCACATTCGATCAGATAGTAGACGCACCTCAGTTGAAACCTTACACATGGATTTTATTTCCTCCGTCATTTTGTGTTTCACTTCAGCACTCAAGGTTGAATTTGGCAAGATTCCTGCCATCTTTAAACACTTGGAGTTCTCTAGAATGTATCTTGTGAATTCTTTCTCATCTTCTCTACCTGCATATCCTTTCAATCCAAAGATCTTGAGATGAGATGACAAGCATTCTGGAACAGAATGCGGTTGGTTCCATAAATGTGGGACACGGTCAAGCTCTTGATCAATCTCTGGTTCACAGTTGACCGTAAAAATTTCTAGTTTAGGACAGCTAGAGAGCAAAACCACAAGTGATTCACACAAGCCTGTGTCAAATAGAACTATATCACACTGTGTAAGTCGAGGGTAGTTAACGGCGCTTGGAACCATTGAATTGTCCAAAACTAAGAACAGATGCTTGACTGAAGAAAGAGATCTCAGAAAGTTGCCATCAAGGTCGAATTTAAAATTAATAAATGCTTCAACAAGACTAGGCATATACTTAAGCGAGCAAGTGTTTGCCATAGTGTCAGTGATCTCCAGATACACTAAAGTCGGGGTGTCTATAACTAAAGACCCATCAGTATCCTCTTCATCTTCATCTTCATCTTCATCTTCTTGATACTTTTGTGAATAAGTTAAGCTCCGTAAAGAAGGAACTTTGACAATGAAATTTCTTACATTATCATCCACACCATAAATTCGAACCACCTTGAGATATTTGAGAATGGTAAAACCTGATAAAAGCCTAACATGAGACTCTTCGTCTTTGTACACAACAGTGAGAAGATTAAGTGTTTCAAGTAATGGGAGAGAGACTGGACACGGAACATCCACTATAATTTTCTCGGAAAGAGTCAGTTCCTTAAGTGTTTTGCAAGTGTGAAGGCTTCTAGGCAATGGGACTGGCTCGCTTTTCCAAAGGAGCTGGAAAAATAGCCGACGCACGTGACAATCAACTGCTTTCGCAACCCAATTTACAACATCAACATCTACGGGACATTGTGGACCGAGTTGAATACACAAACGTTCTAATATTGCTGGGTTGTATAATCGCATGGACTGGTCAAGAAACCACCAAACACTCTTGCTTTCTGTGTCACTGTTTTTGATATCTTTGTATTCAAGTATTGGCAACATCGTCCACACGAAACGCCATCGTTTAGACAATGTCGTGGTGACCACTGCATCTTTGGTCGGAACACGGGATAATATACGTATGAGCAAATCGTCAGGCAACGAACTGATTCTGTCTTCAGAAACTGTCTTTAGAATCTTTTGAGGACGCTCGGCTTCTGCCATGATTGAAAGTCAGAACTTTGTTCACTTCTCGTGTCCTTGTGAGATTGACTTCTGTCTCATGGAATAAACAAGAAGCACTGCTTAATAATAGGTCTATTTTAAGTTCAAAAAAAATATTAGGTCTATTTTCTGTCAAATTAAGAAACTATAAGATATTTTCACAGTTACAGAAAAATAACTCATCATTCACGTATCCGTGACATTCCATTTTTCGTAATTATCTCTTTGCAAATTAACGGTATATTCACATTTTTAGATTAGGAATTGTTTGCTTAATCTCACATTATTACTTTTTAGTTCTAACTTCTAACGCAATGCATTGAGGAAAAAAAAAAAGTAAATACCATATCACGCAGTTTCATTTAACTAGAAGTTTTCTTATAGCTTTTAACATTATCGTACTTATCTTAAAATAAAATCAAAATTACAATTTGTATATTTATATTTTAAGTTCATTAATTTTAAAAGATAATAGCATAAATATAATTATTTGTACGTTTTTAATAGTTATTTTTGGATCCATGCCCTATAAAATGCTGCCATGTGTCATATCTCACTTACAAAAATATAAAAATTAAAAATAGTATTAATTACCCAAAAAAACTGACATTGTAAAATTTGCTAAACCCTAAACCTTATAAATTAAACTAGATATAGGTCCATGCGTTGCATGGATTTTATTTGATGTTTTAATAATTATAAAATATAAAAATAATAATTCATTTTATAGTTTTATGATTTTTTACATATGTTGTGTGAGATTATTTTAGAAATTAAGAATTCGTTTTCCATAAAAGTTCCGACTAATATTTATATTTTAATAAGAACATATTTTATTTTATGTTTTGATTTTACAAAGAACATAAAATAATAAATTATTTTATATTTTATGATTATTTTTGTATATGTTGTGTGAGATTTATTTCAAAATTTAGAATTTGTTTACCCACATAAATATTGGTAAATATTTATATTTTAATAATCATGACATATAAGTAAATTGTTTTTAAGTTAAAGTTAAACTTATTTAACTTTCATTTTTAAGAAGTGACAATTGTATGATATTGTCATTGACCTTATTTAACTTTCATTTTTTTTTAATTTCACTATAATTCTTAATTCGAACTTGATTTGGTTTAAACTTTTAGGTATGAGTATTAGCTCTGGCCTAAGTTAAAAAGTTTGTACCTAAGGCCATAGCTAATACTCATACCTAAAAGTTTAAACAAAATCAAGTTCGAATTAAGAATTATAGTGAAATTAAAAAAAAATGAAAGTTAAATAAGGTCAATGACAATATCATACAATTGTCACTTCTTAATTTGTGATGATAAATCTTAAAATAAATAAATAAAATATTTTACTATATATTATAATAAGGTTGAAGAAGACGATCTTAAAGGTAATTAAGAAATTCTTCTAATTTAATTTTAAGTATATGATATTAATATCATATATATAATTTGTAATTTTTATATAACTTTATAAACTTAGTTTCATCCCTTAAATATTAAAATCTACATACTAAATCATAAATTCAGATGTTATGGTTTTTTATGTAGTATTAAAAATGGTATTCAAGTTATAGTATCTCAAGCATTTTGTTTTTCATTTTTTGAATTTGTAATTTTTCATATGTTTACTTAATTTATAATTATTTTCAGTTTACTTGTTTCTCATTTTCTACTAAAAGTTAGGCCATTTTATTATATTTTTCTGTTATTAAATAATTTTCTAAATTCATTTTAATGATATATTTTCATAACAACAGTTTAATAAAATAGATTAGAAATACTATATATTAAAATACAGATGTAATAAAATGACGATGAAACATTATTTCTTTTTGACTAAACACATAAAAATCGTTTACGTTGATAATAATAATAATCTATTTTTTATGACCAAACACAAAAATATACCAAACCTGTGTTTGTTTTTGTAGGACCAACTACACACAAATACCAATATAAAGACCAATCACAATAAAATTATATTTTTTTTAAATTTTTTTAGTTAATTAAATTTATTTAGTATCATATTTATTATCAAAATCTCTATGTTTTTAATTACTATTAAATATTATTAAAAAAATTATTTTTCTATGTTTTTGTAAAAAGAAAAAATTATATTTTATAAACTCTTTTATTTATAACTTATAAACAAAAATGTTATCAAATACTATTTTACATTTTTGTTTAAGGTTTTAGAAAATAAAGATCACTATTACAATTATCTTTTATTTAGAAATACCGAAAATTAGATTACTATCATATGATTATTTCAATACTATTAAATATTTTATTAACTACTATTTTACAATTCGTATCACCACTGTTTTTACAGTTAGGGGTTTTAATTAAATAATTTAACAATCAGACATAAGCAAAATGTTACATAAAAGTAACAAATGGCATTGACATTAACTTAACTACAACAACGTAAGTAATTTGAAATTCAAAAAAAACCAGCATAGCTAATTTTATAGCATCTATAAAACAAACACATAAAAGCATAATATGGACATTAACTTACGTACAATATCAAAACATCTTTATTACATACAAACACCTAACTATAACTATGGCAATAACTAACATACGACAACATGACAAATATAACAACAATAAAAATCATCACCAGTTTAAGCACAAAAGAACAGAAAAATATTTCAAATAATTATTCTAATAATTTCTTGATTTTTCAGGTGCATGCACATCATAACCAGAAGCAACAAGGAAAAACAACTCTTATATTCAGAAGATCGTGCAAGCTTGGAACGTTCGATCCGCAAAAATCTACTTTCCGCATCGATCGACGCTAACATATCTTTGTCGACCGATTCTCATAACACCCCAACCGACCTCGCTTCATCATCGATCGACACAGACTACTCTTCGTCGACCGATTCTGATCACTTGACATCGATCGACACCGCTCATCGTACATTGATCGACTCTCATCCGTGAGACATGGTTACACCTTTGATTCTAATCACAGACGAGAATGGAGACATGTATGACCAGAAAGGTCATCTGCGTAATGCAACAGGTCAGAAACTAGATACTCAGAGGAATGTAATCCCTGAACCTGATACTGATGAGGCCACTCGACCTAAGACCTTGGCAGACTACAACCGTCTAGACCAGTACTACGCCAACAGGTCAGCTATTCGTCTCCCGGACGTTCAGAGGGAGAATTTCGAGTTGAAACCCTAGTACTACACACTTGTGGCACATATACCCTACTGTGGGATGCCACATGAGCATCCTATGGACTACTTATTATGTAAGCTCTTCAAGTTCTCACTTGCTGGAGATGCTGCACATTGGCTCAATCAGCTACAGCCAGGATCTCTTACATCCTGGGCTGACATCAAGAATGCGTTTCTGCGCAATTTCTTCGATGCGGGATGAGCTGAAGAACTAAAGAGCAAAATTGCTACCTTCACGCAGAAGCCTGGAGAGTCCTTTAAAGATTCTTGGCTCAGATTTAAGTTCTTCCAGTATGACTACCCACGCCATGTATTAATAAAGTGCAGCTGCTCAGCACTTTCTTTAGAGGAATCGCTTTGAAGTATCAGATGGTTCTGGATACAGTAAGTTATGAAAGCTTTAACACTAGGAATTTGGAAGAAGCTGTGAGACTAATCGAGAACTTAGAGAACAACAACAGCATCAAGAACACTGATTCTAAATGGAGGAAATATGTAGCATTCCTTGGGAATGAACAACTAGATGAGGTAAAAGCTCAGTTAGACAATGTCAACCAGGTACTTATGAGACATGTTTTCTCAGCTGAAGGTGCAGAAGATATATATTCAGAGTTAGCAGATGTGAACTACATTAGAGGAATTGGATTCCAGAGGTCTGGAAATCAGTTTGGAAACAAGAACTTCAGTGGTAATGGTCAGAGGAGTAACTTCAACCAAAATCCACAGTTTCAGAAACCCTACAGCAGCTACATCAACAACAAAGGGTATGGAACTTCATTCTACCATAATCCACCACCACAGACTCAGGAGAACAAGATTGAAGCTATGCTTGATCAGGTTCTTGAAGGATAACTAAGGCTGACAGTGGATTTCAATGGGAAGATTGATTCCATCTACAAAGAGCTGGACACCAAAATTGAAACGTTGGTTACTCAGATAAGGAAGCTTGAGACTCAGGTACTGGTTCAGACTGAAAAAGCTGTTAGAAGGCAAGAAGGGGATGAAGCTATGAGACACCATGTCAAGGCCATACTGGATGATGATTTCTGGAAAGAAATTCGCCATATAAAGATGGAAGAAGACGATCTCGAGGAGGAAGTTTACCACGATCTCGAGGATTAATATTCTCATCGATCGATGCAGTATTATCTATATCTATCGACAGAGTTTGTAGGATATCGATCGACAGGCTACTATACAGATCGATCGATGCCTACCAAGTCGTCTGAAAAGTGCAGTGCCATCCGGATTATGACATACGCGGAGTTCGCAGAAAGACACCAACATCCACCCAGCCCGTCATACTTCACCATCGATCGACATCACGAGCCAGACATCAATCGACGTCATGAACATGTCAACGATCGACATGACCCTATCCCTATCGATCGATCCGACACTATCACCTGCCGAGTGCAGTTACCCCGATTGACAAATCACGAATCAACGCACTCAAATTGCCATTAACCAACACACCCAACCCTACATCACAGCCTATGGACATTGATAAAACCATTATTGAGAGGCATCTGAGGAGAAGGAAGGAAAAGGTTCCTAAACATCTCAAGAGAGAACCAAATGATAAGGAGATGGATGGTTTCACTAAGAGAGTTCTCAGAATCCCACTGGAAAAGCCTTTTGAGGAGGTTTACTATACCCACAGACTGTGGATGTTCTTCAGAGAGACCAGAGAAAATGAGGAGGATATTAGGAAGATGTTTGACCATGTTAGGGAAATGATGAAACAAAAGATCACATTGAAGAAGAAGAGTGATCCTGGGAAATTTGCAATACCATGTTCAGTCAAAGGTATTGAGTTCCCACATGCTTTATGTGACACATGATTATCAGTCAGCATCTTACCAAAAGTCATGGCAGACCATATGGGTCTGAAGGTAGAACCTTCAAAGGAATCATTCACTTTTGTGGATTGTTCTGAGAAGAACTCAGGAGGTATAATCAGAGACCTAGAGGTGCAGATTGGTAATACACTAGTTCCTGTGGATTTTCAAGTCCTAGATATCAAGCTAAACTGGAATTCTTCACTCCTTCTGGGAAGAGATTTTATGGCCACAGTTGGAGCAGTTTGTGACATGAATACTAATAGGTTTTTTCTTACTTTGATGGATCCAAATGTTTTTTATGACCTAGTTCGTGTGTTTAAGAAACATGTAAACTTATTGGAGATTGGAGAAGCTAGATTCATCGCAGCATGCCATTGTGGAACAGAGTATGAAACCGATTATTCTGAATCGATCGATTATTCCGAATCGATCGACACTCATTCAACAAAATTGATCGATTCCCTCAACCATCCAGCGACCGATGCAACACCAGCCGCATCGATCGACAGACATTCAACGGACGGAATCACCCGACTTTGCCTTGCATCATACCAGCAACAAGCATGATGACTATTCCATCGGCAGTTGGGGAGACAATGGTTTCCATGAGAGCTTTGTAAGTGATACATCATTCATATCAGATTCAGAGGATCACAAAGAGGAGCATGATGGGGAGTATGCTAGAGAAATCCATGCCATTCTTACAGATGAAAGACTCCTACCACCCAACAAAAGACGAAGCCTACGACATCGATCGATACAGTAGTACCACAATCAATCGATACTCAGACACATCAGAAAATCGACATGAACAATCGATCGGCCCACTCACGTCAGCATCGATCGATTACAACCCCCACTAACTTCAGGAAATTTGGCCATTTTCCAATTTTCCTAGGGCACCTGATGAGTATAAAAGAGGTCTTTTAACCAAGAGGACGTCTCACACCATAGAATCAGACAAGATGCAAGAACCTACTACCTTTGGGAGACACAGTAAGAGAGGCTCAAACTACAGAGATCAACTTTGTGGGAACCGAGATTCACACTTGTCGATCCGTAAAATAAGGAAAGTTAGGAAAACCCTAATTTTCTAGAGGAACTGGATCTCTGCGAAAGCCG
>CAKOAT010608488.1:158241-179164 GCA_932364175.1 Eruca vesicaria subsp. sativa
AGAGCAAGAAGGATTCTTATTCCGAATTCGCGTAAGAACGGTTACAACGAGAGTTGCCTTAGCTGCGTGAGCCGTCGGCGAAATTCCTAGTTCTAGCAATCTAAGACTAAAACCCTAGTTGAGACGCAGCTCGATAACGAAAACGGAAAATTGCCTAAATGCTAAGTTTGGTGGTGAAAGCTCTGAAAACTCGTGTGTCTTGCTTCTTCCCTAGACCTCTTATTTATATACTCCTCGCCTTGGCCATCCGGTCTTTCCATTTCGCCCAGATTTGACTATATCGGGAATTTTCCATTTTTCTCGATCCTTCCTTTTCTTCGCGGAAATCTTCTATTCTTCTTCAAACCTTCCTTTTATCTTCAAACTTGACTTTTATCTTCCTCCTGCGAGTAAACCGTCAAAACGTTATCAAATCTGCGGGTTAGATTCCGTTAAGATCGCGAGATGGGTTTTTATCGCGTTTTAGGCCCTTCCGGGCCGTTTTTGCGATAAATCCGTTTTCCGACTTTTTACGGGATCGTTTCCTGATCTGACGTCGTTTTTAATAAATCCCTCGAGTTAGTCGTAAGGTTTTACGATTTACTCGACTTTTTAATTAAAAAACGCATTTTTACGATATACTCGACGTTTTTATTAAAAACGCGTTTTTTACGATTTCGACGAGAAATCTCGAATAAATCATATGTTTTAGGCAATGTTCGGTGTTTCGTCAACCGTCGCCGTTTTATACGATTTCTTCGAGTTCTTTATCGAGAAAGCGAAGTTTTACGGTTTTTATCGTAAAACTCGAACGATAGGTCGGATCGAGATGGAACGGGAGATGTTTCGGCCATGGTTCAGAATGCGACTGTGTCGAAAGACGTAAGTTTCGAATCGGGAATGTGGGAGACCGAGGCTCGGGACGTCCAGGAAGTTTCTAGTTCGCCCATCAGCGAACTAAGCCGGGCCGGCTTAGTTCGCCGATGGGCGAACTAGTCGAGTGATCCTAGTTCGCATGTTACGGCTGTTTTGGTTTTTTTGCGGTTTCGTAAAACGATTCTCGAGTTTTATAAAACGATCTTCGAGCTTTATAAAACGATTTTTCGAGTTTTGTAAAACGATTCTCGAGTTTTATAAAACGATTTCTCGAGTTTTATAAAACGGCTTTTCGAGTTTTATAAAACGATTCTCAAGTTTTATAAAATGATCTTCGAGTTTTATAAAATGGCTTCTCGAGTTTTATAAAACGGTCTGCGAGTTTTATAAATGACTTTGAATTTTATAAAACGACTCTTCGGGTTTTATAAAACTATTCCTTTTGTATTTTTGCGGGGAGTTTTGGCTTTTAATTCCGTCGTACCAATTTTGACCCCAACAGTTAGCCCCCCAGCTCGTAAGAATCTTGAGCCTTTAGCATAAGGTTCTTGCGAGTGGTTAACCAGTTTTAGTTAAGTTAGGCGGAATTAATGGTCGGAAAGGTCCGTTGAAAGTGATCTTTCCACTTTCCAGGGAGCGGAAAGCGTTTAAGATTAGGGCTGCGCCTTGTGAAGGCTGCTTACGTACTCTTTTGAGGGGATCAAGCCTTTCGTAGTTCGTTTCGGAATTAAGGTTCGTATGACCTGTTTCCTAGCAAGACCTTTACGGTCTAGTTATATGTCGTGTAGGAATTATCGAGCATATTGATGTCGATGGCATCCGGACCTTTGCCGGCCTTGAGACTAGCCTCGTAGGCCGTTTGGTCTGGCTGAGCGTGGCCATTATATTTTTCGTACTGGCCGTGTGCGGCTCTTAGTCCCTGCCACTTTTGCGGCTTTATTAAAAATCGGTTTGTGTTTTTTAAGAGCGTGTTTTTATTCGTATGAATGTAGCGGGAAGAATATGAGTTGATATTGAGGGAGGTCAGCGAGTTGTCGTCTCGCATTCCTTTTTCCCTTAGTGTATCGCCTTGTTCGTTTGCTCGTTTTAGGATGTCTAGTAAATCGAGTGAGCGTTTAGATATAGACGAAGAGACATGCCTTTAGGATCTCGATTCATGCCTTGAGACGTTAGCGACCAGTGTGCTGGGTTTAGGGCAAGACCTAGGTTTACTTTCGGATTGAGGCTATGCGATGACTAGTCTGCTTTCGTTTTGCCTGTTGCGATTTTAACCTGATTCCATTCCGATTAGAATACGCGATAGGTTCTTGGCTTATATGATTCGTCTGGTTGGAACCGAGCATCTCACCGGGAACAATTTTTAAGTTGCCCGGAAGTGCTGACCAAAAGTTTGGATTTCTTTAATAGCGCTATTACCCTTGTGTCGGGTGTTCGAGAGCTATCTCTGCGAGATAACTTAAGTTTGTTTAGGACATTTGCGAATTTGTTGTGATCAGAAACAAACTTTTTATGTGATAGATGTTTACGTTGTTTTGGCTTTCGCGAAGGATACGTACGTTAAGAAGTTTTGCGTAATTTTATAGTCGCGGACGGACTGTTAGGTCTTCCAAGAAAATGAATTTATCGAGGAAGGTATATATGTCGAAAAACTAATCTCCGGGCGTCTGCGACGTCTCGCAGTGCCGAAAGTTGGTTTTTATTTTATATGCCGCGTTTCGTGTTCTGAACGTTTGCGGGCTCGAAGATGTTGCGCGGTGTTGCGAGGGTTTTGTCTTAACCCTGCTTTGCAGGAACATTTTGGTTCGTTTGCAGATATTCGCAATTAAAACTTACATTCCTGTTTCGATGTTAGGTATTTTTACAATTTGTGCTAGAGCAATTAGGATCGAGAGGTCGCGTAAGTTGTTTCCCCGAAACGAAGCGTTTTTCGTTACGGTGCTTTGTGAAGTGTTGACCTTCAGAGATTCATACGGCTTTAGGAGCTCTGGTACGAGTGTTTTCTTATACGTCGGATTTTGTAGGAAACTTGCTTTGGGAATAGAGTGAATCGCGAGAATACAGAACTTAGCCGATGTTCGACAAGTTTTCATTCTCCGTTGAATGTATTGGCTTAGCGCGAAGGTTGTGTTCAGCCGCACAGCCAAGGTCGTATTTGGTAGAGGATTAGACCACGAAACTTTCGTGCTATCGAAAAGGTCGAGTCGGTTTGTAAACTTGGCATTGAAATGAAGCGTGATCGGACAATAGCCAAGTAGCGTTTGTCGAGCTTGATATGCCAAGTATGCCCGTGTTTATAGAAAAAGTTTTTCCGTTGTAGGTTTGATTTATATGATGAAAGTTTCGTATAAACTTTCCTTTGTATGGAAGTTGTTTCTTTTTTACTCGAGGGAGACAGATCCTAAGAAGTTCGATGCGGAGTCGTTTGCGGGGCGATCTCATTCTCGGATGTAAACGAGAGGAATGAGAGCGGATGCTCGTGAGCCGATGGGCTAAAGAGTGAGATCTTTCAGATCGTGTCGCGAGGAGGCAAAGTTGAGATTGTCCGCCCAGTGCCGGATCGTATAGCTTGGTTATTGCTATAAGGAAAGTACTTTTCGCAAAACCTGTTACGTTTACTTTTGAGAGTTACTTCGTTATGACATGATCGTGACTATACGAAGGATTTCTTGCGTAAGCAACGGGCGATGAATTTAGTAAATCGACGCGACGCATTGGGTTAACAATGTTTCCGCAGATTTTTCGAGAAACCTTTCTGCTTTGCTTTTGATTCTTCGGTGATAGTTTTTTCGGAGTCACTCGTGGAGTTTTACCAAAAGTTATTTCACCGAGATCTAGTCGCAAAATATTTTAGCGAGTTTCTCGGGCGGAATGAATCACATGATCAGCAATAGGATCAGTCAGCGAGAAGGGAGGACGTGTTCTCTATTGCTGCTTTGTGTTCTCGATCTTTCTTTCGCCCCAAATGTTCTTGACATTATTCCGTGACTCACTTGGTTTGACGGAAAATGAGATCAATGCTTTGATGCCTAAAGATTCCGACTCTTATACTTGTTTTATCAAGTTTGAGAAGATCTTTATGACTTCGGCAAATAATCGAGTTTTTGCTCTGAAGTTTCGCAGAGATTTTCTAACCGCATGATTGCGACGAGAGATGCTGTATATTCCTCGAGATTATTTCCCAGACAGTTTGGATCAGTCTTTAGCACTTAGACGGTTTTTAGATTGTCGTTAGCTTTTGGGATGATTTCGACGAGGCGTTGTATCGTTCGAATATTTTTCCGCTTATTTTAGAAAGCGTTTTCTTGATGCGAGGAAAAATGTTCGGCGAAAGAAGAAAGACGAGTTTCGTTTGAAGGATTTGGATGATCGACAATCCGGGTCGATTAAAGACCATGGTTGATCGGAGATGACTTGGAGTATGTCTGATTTACGAGAACTTTTAGGAGCGAGTCGGTTTTAAGACGACGTCAGCGTCTCTAGCTCCTTCTTTCTTTTAGGAAATGAGTACGTTTGAATGCGTGGCGATTGTTTCTCGGTTGTACGAGAGATTGGATCGGTTTGCGAGTTATGCCTGAATGGTTAGAGAACAACAAATCGAGATAGACAAAAATTTCTTACGACTTAGCATGCTAGACTATCTTCTAAATTCTAAGTTCTCTAGGTTTCTTGGCAGTTTACAAGACGTTTTCGTTTCTTACCTACGAGAAATTAGGAGTCTAATAAAATTTTCGAATCGGACATACCTTAGCTTCATCAATGATTTGGGGTCGTCTATTCTTCGTTCTTCATCTTTTGACCTACCGGTCTTTGACGAATTACCAGCGAGAGTATCAGAGCGGGGAGAAGACTTAACCATCGGAGCTCGTGTTCTTGTTTCTTCGTACTGCTGGTTTTATTTGACCGACTAGGTACGCTTTGTATATCGAAAAAATCAATCACGTGTTTATGATTGGATGTTTTCGACTTAGCGTGGCAGAGTTTCGTAGAATCGGATTAGGTTTAGAGAGTTCAGATTTCTCGTATAGTTTAGGCAACTTTGGTGTTAAGTCAACCGTTGCCGTTTTAGACGATTGATTCGAACTTATACGAAGAAATAAGTCTTTGCTGTTTTATCGTAAAATCCCGATGGAAATTCCGGTTCAGAAGAAACGAGAATCCGTGCGATCAAGACTTCGAGAGAACTCGAGGATTGGTTCAGCTCGACGTAAGGCAAGTCGGGTGAACCCTTTCAGCTCGTCGTGCGGCGATCTGGATTGTAAGAACCCTTGGGACGAAGTCAGCGTCTCTTGGGCGAGCCAGGTGCTTGGGTCAGCTCGCTGTATGGCGAGCTAGCTAGCTCTACATTCGGCGAGCTAAGACGCTTGGCGCGGGTGATCTCGATTCGTCGAGTTGACTTGTTTTCGTCGTAGAATCTCAACGGAAATTCCGATTGAGACGAAACGAAAAGCGTCTCGATCAAGATTCGAGATGGAGATGTTTCGACCCATCTAGCTTGTCCAACTTGCCTAATGGTGAGTCGGCGAGCACAGTCCCGATTCATCAAGCTATCTTGTTTTCGTGGTAAAACCTCAACGAAAACTTTGATTGAGATGAAACGAAAAGCAGTGCGATTATTGTTTAGAGTACGGTCCGGCTCACCATAGCTATGAGTTGGATTGTGCGGACCCTCGGGAAAAAGTTAGTGCCTCTGGGACGAGGTGGTAAACCGGTCAGCTCGCCAAGATGGCAAGCTAGGTTGCTTGGCCAACTCACCGTCTTTTCGGCTGGATAGTACTGCCCGATTCTGCGAGTAGCCTAAGGGTCTTCCGCGAGCAACCTAGGGTTTTGTCGCGAATAACCTAGGGTTTTTCCGCGAGTAACCTAGGGCTTTCTCCGCGAACAACCTAGGGTTTTGCCGCGAGTAACCTACGGTTTTTCCGCGAGTCACCTAAGGATTTCTACGCGAGTAACCTAGGGTTATTCCGCGAACAACCTAGGGTTTTGCCGCGAATAATCTGCAGTTTTTCCGCGAGTCACCTAAGGCTTTCTCCGCGAGTAACCTAGGGTTTTTCCTAGAACAACCTAGGGTTTTGCCGCGAATAACCTACGTTTTTTCCGCGAGTCACCTAAGGATTTTTCCGTGAACAGCCTAGGGTTTTCCGCGAGTATCCTAGGATTTATTTCGCGGGTAAGTTACGGTTTGTTCCGCGGTTTCTGGGAGAGCAAGTTTTATTTTTCCGAAAGGTTTTCGGAAAACGTCTTTTTCTTAACGCGTGAGATTTGTCCAAATTGGAAATAAGAAAAACACTATGGGGTTTGATAGATTTTATCGTTGCCCTTAGTGATCTGAGATAGAAATCGTGAGCTTGTTTTGTTGCTCTTTCCGTGGCGAAGAGTCGCGATTAGGTTTTCGATTTTGTTGAGTACTACAGCGTTTGCGCGAGCGTTGGCTGTAGTAGCAGTCGCTGATGGAGTTGTTTTACCAGCGTCTTTTTGCGAGTTGCGACTTTGTCTTTCATACATCCATACATCGTTTTGGTCAAGCGTTTTGCGGCTATGAGTAAGAGTAATCCGACCCCCCTTCCTTCTAGCGCCAAACTGTGGGAACCAAGATTCACACTTGTCAATTTCCGTAAAATAAGGAAAGTTAGGAAAACCCTAATTTTCCAGAGGAACCGGATCTCTGCGAAAGCCGACGACAAGTAACCAAGAACGCGATTAATATGAATAAATTGAAAGATATAAAAAGAAACACGAGATTGTGAGCAAAAAGGATTCTTATTCTGAATTCGCGTAAGAACGGTTACAACGAGAGTTGCCTTAGCTGCGTGAGCCGTCGGCGAAATTCCTAGTTCTAGCAATCTAAGACTAAAACCCTAGTTGAGACGCAGCTCGATAACGAAAACAGAAAATTGCCTAAATGCTAAGTTTGGTGGTGAAAGCTCTGAAAACTCGTGTGTCTTGCTTCTGCCCTAGACCTCTTATTTATATACTCCTCGCCTTGGCCATCCGGTCTTTCCATTTCGCCCAGATTTGACTATATCGGAAATTTTCCATTTTTCTCGATCCTTCCTTTTCTTCCGCGGAAATCTTCTATTCTTCTTCAAACCTTCCTTTTATCTTCAAACTTGACTTTTATCTTCCTCCTGCGAGTAAACCGTCAAAACGTTATCAAATCTGCGGGTTAGATTCCGTTAAGATCGCGAGATGGGTTTTTATCGCGTTTTAGGCCCTTCCGGGCCGTTTTGCGATAAATCCGTTTTCCGACTTTTTACGGGATCGTTTCCTGATCTAACGTCGTTTTTAATAAATTCCTCGAGCTAATCGTAAGGTTTTACGATTTACTCGACTTTTTAATTAAAAAACGCGTTTTTTACGATATACTCAATGTTTTTATTAAAAACGCGTTTTTTACGATTTCGACGAGAAATCTCGAATAAATAGTATGTTTTAGGCAATGTTCGGTGTTTCGTCAACCGTCGCCGTTTTATACGATTTCTTCGAGTTCTTTATCGAGAAAGCGAAGTTTTACGGTTTTTATCGTAAAACTCGAACGATAGGTCAGATCGAGATGGAACGGGAGATGTTTCGGCCATGGTTCAGAATGCGACTGTGTCGAAAGACGTAAGTTTCGAATCGGGAATGTGGGAGACCGAGGCTCGGGACTTCCAGGAAGTTTCTAGTTAGCCCATCGGCGAACTAGTCGAGTGATCCTAGTTCGCCCATCGGCGAACTAAGCCGGGCCGGCTTAGTTCGCCGATGGGCAAACTAGTCGAGCATCTCCTAGTTCGCCCATTGGCGAACTAAGCCGGGCCGGCTTAGTTCGCCAATGGCGAACTAGTCGAGTGTCTCCTAGTTTGCCCATTGGCGAACTAAGCCGGCTTGGCTTAGTTCGCCCGTGGGCGAACAAGTCGTGACTAGTTCGCGTGTTACGGCTGTTTTGGTTTTTTTTTGCGGTTTCGTAAAACGATTCTCGAGTTTTATAAGACGATCTTCGAGCTTTATAAAACGATTTTTCGAGTTTTATAAAACGATTCTCGAGTTTATAAAACGATTTCTCGAGTTTTATAAAACGGCTTTTCGAGTTTTATAAAACGATTCTCGAGTTTTATAAAACGGCTTTTCGAGTTTTATAATACGATTCTCGAGTTTTATAAAATGATCTTCGAGTTTTATAAAACGGCTTCTCGAGTTTTATAAAACGGTCTGCGAGTTTTATAAATGACTTTGAATTTTATAAAACGACTCTTCGGGTTTTTTAAAACTATTCCTTTTGTATTTTTGCAGGGAGTTGTGGCTTTTAATTCCGTCGTACCGATTTTGACCCCAACAGTTAGCCCCCCAGCTCGTAAGAATCTTGAGACTTTAGCATAAGGTTCTTGCGAGTGGTTAACCAGTTTTAGTTAGGTTAGGCGGAATTAATGGTCGGAAAGGTCCGTTGAAAGTGATCTTTCCACTTTCGAGGGAGAGGAAAGCGTTTAAGATTAGGGCTGCGCCTTGTGAAGGCTGCCTGCGTACCCTTTTGAGGGGATCAAGCCTTTCGTAGTTCGTTTCGGAATTAAGGTTCGTATGACCTGTTTCCTAGCAAGACCTTTACGGTCTAGTTATATGTCGTGTAGGAATTATCGAGCATATTGATGTCGATGGCATCCGGACCTTTGCCGGCCTTGAGACTAGCCTCGTAGGCCGTTTGGTCAGGCCGAGCGTGGCCGTTATATTTTTCGGACTGGCCGTGTGCGGCTCTTAGTCCCTGCCACTTTTGCGGCTTTATTAAAAATCGGTTTGTGTTTTTTAAGAGCGTGTTTTTATTCGTATGAATGTAGAGGGAAGAATATGAGTTGATATTGAGGGAGGTCCGCGAGTTGTCGTCTCGCATTCCTTTTTCCCTTAGTGTATCGCCTTGTTCGCTTGCTCGTTTTAGGATGTTTAGTAAATCGAGTGAGCGTTTAGATATAGACGAAGAGACATGCCTTTAGGATCTCGATTCATGCCTTGAGACGTTAGCGACCAGTGTGCTGGGTTTAGGGCAAGACCTAGGTTTACTTTCGGATTGAGGCTATGCGATGACTAGTCGGCTTTCGTTTTGCCTGTTGCGATTTTAACCTGANGTTTTAGGATGTTTAGTAAATCGAGTGAGCGTTTAGATATAGACGAAGAGACATGCCTTTAGGATCTCGATTCATGCCTTGAGACGTTAGCGACCAGTGTGCTGGGTTTAGGGCAAGACCTAGGTTTACTTTCGGATTGAGGCTATGCGATGACTAGTCGGCTTTCGTTTTGCCTGTTGCGATTTTAACCTGATTCCATTCCGATTAGAATCCGCGATAGGTTCTCGGCTTATATGATTCGTCAGGTTGGAACCGAGCATCTCATCGGGAACAATTTCTAAGTTGCCTGGAAGTGCTGACCAAAAGTTTGGATTTCTTTAATAGCGCTATTACCCTTGTGTCGGGTGTTCGAGAGCTATCTCTGCGAGATAACTTAAGTTTGTTTAGGACATTTGCGAGTTTGTTGTGATCAGCAACAAACTTTTTATGTGATAGATGTTTACGTTGTTTTGGCCTTCGCGAAGGATACGTACGTTAAGAAGTTTTGCGTAATTTTATAGTCGCGGACGGACTGTTAGGTCTTCCAAGAAAATGAATTTATCGAGGAAGGTATATATGTCAAAAAACTAATCTCCGGGCGTCTGCGACGTCTCGCAGTGACGAAAGTTGGTTTTTATTTCATATGCCGCGTTTCGTGTTCTGAACGTTTGCGGGCTCAAAGATGTTGCGCGGTGTTGCGAGGGTTTTGTCTTAACCCTGCTTTGCAGGAACATTTTGGTTCGTTTGCGGATATTCGCAATTAGAACTTACATTCCTGTTTCGATGTTAGGTAGTTTTACGATTTGTGCTAGAGAAATTAGGACCGAGAGGTCGCGTAAGTTGTTTCCCCGAAACGAAGCGTTTTTCATTACGGTGCTTTGTGAAGTGTTGACCTTCCGAGATTCATATGGCTTAGGAGCTCTGGTACGAGTGTTTTCTTATACGTCGGATTTTGTAGGAAACTTGCTTTGGGAATAGAGTGAATCGCGAGAATACAGAACTTAGCCGATTTTCGACAACTTTTCATTCTCGGTTGAATGTATTGGCTTAGCGCGAAGGTTGTGTTCAGCCGCACAGCCAAGGTCGTATTTGGTAGAGGATTAGACCACGACACTTTCGTGCTATCGAAAAGGTCGAGTCGGTTTGTAAACTTGGCATTGAAGTGAAGCGTGATCGGACAATAGCCAAGTAGCGTTTGTCGAGCTTGATATGCCAAGTATGCCCGTGTTTATAGAAAACGTTTTTCCGTTGTAGGTTTGATTTATATGATGAAATTTTCGTATAAACTTTCCTTTGTTTGGAAGTTGTTTCTTTTTTACTCGAGGGAGACAGATCCTAAGAAGTTCGATGCAGAGCCCGTGCGGAGTCGTTTGCGGGGCGATCTCATTCTCGGATGTAAACGAGTGGAATGAGAGCGGATGCTCGTGAGCCAATGGGCTAAAGAGTGAGATCTTTCAGATCGTGTCGCGAGGAGGCAATGTTTAGATTGTCCGCCCAGTGCCGGATCGTATAGCTTGGTTTTTGCTATAAGGAAAGTACTTTTCGCAAAACCTGTTACGTTTACTTTTGAGAGTTACTTCGTTATGACATGATCTTGACTATACGAAGGATTTCTCGCGTAAGCAACGGGCGATGAATTTAGTAAATCGACGCGACGCATTGGGTTAACAATGTTTCCGCAGATTTTTCGAGAAACCTTTCTGCTTTGCTTTTGATTCTTCGGTGATAGTTTTTTCGGAGTTACTCGTGGAGTTTTACCAAAAGTTATTTCACCGAGATCTAGTCGCAAAGTATTTTAGCGGGTTTCTCGGGCGGAATGAATCTCATGATCAGCAATAGGATCAGTCAGCGAGAAGGGAGGACGTGTTCTCTATTGCTGCTTTGTGTTCTCGATCTTTCTTTCGCCGCAAATGTTCTTGACATTATTCCGTGACTCACTTGGTTTGACGGAAAATGAGATCAATGCTTTGATGCCTAAAGATTCCGACTCTTATACTTGTTTTATCAAGTTTGAGAAGATCTTTATGACTTCGGCAAATAATCGAGTTTTTGCTCTGAAGTTTCGCAGAGATTTTCTAACCGCATGATTGCGACGAGAGATGCTGTATATTCCTCGAGATTATTTCCCAGACAGTTTGGATCAGTCTTTAGCACTTAGACGGTTTTTAGATTGTCCTTTGCTTTTGGGATGATTTCGACGAGGTGTTGTATCGTTCGAATATTTTTCCGCTTATTTTAGAAAGCGTTTTCTTGATGCGAGGAAAAATGTTCGGCGAAAGAAGAAAGACGAGTTTCGTTTGAAGGATTTGGATGATCGACAATCCGGGTCGATTAAAGACCATGGTTGATCGGAGATGACTTGGAGTATGTCTGATTTACGAGAACTTTTAGGAGCGAGTCGGTTTTAAGACGACGTCAGCGTCTCTAGCTCCTTCTTTCTTTTAGGAAATGAGTACGTTTGAATGCATGGAGATTGTTTCTCGGTTGTACGAGATATTGGATCGGTTTGCGAGTTATGCCTGAATGGTTAGAGAACAACAAATCGAGATAGACAAAAATTTCTTACGACTTAGCATGCTAGACTATCTTCTAAATTCTAAGTTCTCTAGGTTTCTTGGCAGTTTGCAAGACGTTTTTTTTTCTTACCTAAGAGAAATTAGGAGTCTAATAAAATTTTCGAATCGGACATACCTTAGCTTCATCAATGATTTGGGGTCGTCTATTCTTCGTTCTTCATCTTTTGACCTACCGGTCTTTGACGAATTACCAGCGAGAGTATCGGAGCGGGGAGAAGACTTAACCATCGGAGCTCGTGTTCTTGTTTCTTCGTACTGCTGGTTTTATTTGACCGACTAGGTGCGCTTTGTATATCGAAAAAATCAATCACGTGATTATGATTGGATGTTTTCGACTTAGCGTGGCAGAGTTTCGTAAAATCGGATTAGGTTTAGAGAGTTCAGATTTCTCGTATAGTTTAGGCAACTTTGGTGTTAAGTCAACCGTTGCCGTTTTAGACGATTGATTCGAACTTATACGAAGAAATAAGTCTTTGCGGTTTTATCGTAAAATCCCGATGGAAATTCCGGTTCANTTCGACTTAGCGTGGCAGAGTTTCGTAAAATCGGATTAGGTTTAGAGAGTTCAGATTTCTCGTATAGTTTAGGCAACTTTGGTGTTAAGTCAACCGTTGCCGTTTTAGACGATTGATTCGAACTTATACGAAGAAATAAGTCTTTGCGGTTTTATCGTAAAATCCCGATGGAAATTCCGGTTCAGACGAAACGAGAATCCGTGCGATCAAGACTTCGAGAGAACTCGAGGATTGGTTCAGCTCGACGTAAGGCAAGTCGGGTGAACCCTTTCAGCTCGTCGTGCGGCGATCTGGATTGTAAGAACCGTTGGGGCGAAGTCAGCGTCTCTTGGGCGAGCCAGGCGCTTGGGTCAGCTCGCTGTATGGCGAGCTAGCTAGCTCTACATTCGACGAGCTAAGACGCTTGGCGCGGGTGATCTCGATTCGTCGAGTTGACTTGTTTTCGTCGTAGAATCTCAACGGAAAGTCCAATTAGACGAAACGAAAAGCGTGTCGATCAAGATTCGAGATGGAGATGTTTCGACCCATCGAGCTTGTCCAACTTGCCTAATGGTGAGTCGGCGAGCACATTCCCGATTCATCAAGCTATCTTATTTTCGTGGTAAAACCTCAACGAAAAATTTGATTGAGATGAAACGAAAAGCAGTGCGATTATTGTTTAGAGTACGGTCCGGCTCACCATAGCTATGAGTTGGATTGTGCGGACCCTCGGGAAAAAGTTAGTGCCTCTGGGACGAGGTGGAAAACCGGTCAGCTCGCCAAGATGGCAAGCTAGGTTGCTTGGCCAACTCACCGTCTTTTCGGCTGGATAGTATTGCCCGATTCTGCGAGTAGCCTAAGGTTCTTCCGCGAGCAACCTAGGGTTTTGTCGCGAATAACCTAGGGTTTTTCCGCGAGTAACCTAGGGCTTTCTCCGCGAACAACCTAGGGTTTTGCCGCGAGTAACCTACGGTTTTTCCGAGAGTCACCTAAGGCTTTCTACGCGAGTAACCTAGGGTTATTCCGCGAACAACCAAGGGTTTTGCCGCGAATAATCTACAGTTTTTCCGCGAGTCACCTAAGGCTTTCTCCGCGAGTAACCTAGGGTTTTTCCTAGAACAACCTAGGGTTTTACCGCGAATAACCTACGTTTTTTCCGCGAGTCACCTAAGGATTTTTCCGCGAACAGCCTAGGGTTTTCCGCGAGTATCCTAGGATTTATTTCGCGGGTAAGTTACGGTTTGTTCCGCGGTTTCTGGGAGAGCAAGTTGTATTTTTCCGAAAGGTTTTCGGAAAACGTCTTTTTCTTAACGCGTGAGATTTGTCCAAATTGGAAATAAGAAAAACACTGTGGGGTTTGATAGATTTTATCGTTGCCCTTAGTGATCTGAGATAGAAATCGTGAGCTTGTTTTGTTGCTCTTTCCGTGGCGAAGAGTCGCGATTAGGTTTTCGATTTTGTTGAGTACTACAGCGTTTGCGCGAGCGTTGGCTGTAGTAGCAGTCGCTGCTGGAGTTGTTTTACCAGCGTCTTTTTGCGAGTTGCGACTTTGTCTTTCATACATCCATAAATCGTTTTGGTCAAGCGTTTTGCGGCTATGAGTAAGAGTAATCCGACCCCCCTTCCTTCTAGCGCCAAACTGTGGGAACAAAGATTCACACTTGTCGATTTCCGTAAAATAAGGAAAGTTAGGAAAACCCTAATTTTCCAGAGGAACCGGATCTCTGCGAAAGCCGACGACAAGTAACCAAGAACGCGATTAATATGAATAAATTGAAAGATATAAAAAGAAACACGAGATTGATAGCAAGAAGGATTCTTATTCTGAATTCGCGTAAGAACGGTTACAACGAGAGTCGCCTTAGCTGCGTGAGCCGTCGGCGAAATTCCTGGTTCTAGCAATCTAAGACTAAAACCCTAGTTGAGACGCAGCTCGATAACGAAAACAGAAAATTGCCTAAATGCTAAGTTTGGTGGTGAAAGCTCTGAAAACTCGTGTGTCTTGCTTCTGCCCTAGACCTCTTATTTATATACTCCTCGCCTTGGCCATCCGGTCTTTCCATTTCGCCCAGATTTGACTATATCGGGAATTTTCCATTTTTCTCGATCCTTCCTTTTCTTCCGCGGAAATATTCTATTCTTCTTCAAACCTTCCTTTTATCTTCAAACTTGACTTTTATCTTCCTCCTGCGAGTAAACCGTCAAAACGATATCAAATCTGCGGGTTAGATTCCGTTAAGATCGCGAGATGGGTTTTTATCGCGTTTTAGGCCCTTCCGGGCCGTTTTGCGATAAATCCGTTTTCCGACTTTTTACGGGATCGTTTCCTGATCTGACGTCATTTTTAATAAATTCCTCGAGCTAATCGTAAGGTTTTATGATTTACTCAACTTTTTAATTAAAAAACGCGTTTTTTACGATATACTCGACGTTTTTATTAAAAACGCGTTTTTTTCTGCGATTTCGACGAGAAATCTCGAATAAATCGTATGTTTTAGGCAATGTTCGGTGTTTCATCAACCGTCGCCGTTTTATACGATTTCTTTGAGTTCTTTATCGAGAAAGCGAAGTTTTACGGTTTTTATCGTAAAACTCGAACGATAGGTCAGATCGAGATGGAACGGGAGATGTTTCGGCCATGGTTCAGAATGCGACTGTGTCGAAAGACGTAAGTTTCGAATCGGGAATGTGGGAGACCGAGGCTCGGGACGTCCAGGAAGTTTCTAGTTCGCCAATGGGCGAACTAGTCGAGTGATCCTAGTTCGCCCATCGGCGAACTAAGCCGGGCCGGCTTAGTTCGCCGATGGGCGAACTAGTCGAGCATCTCCTAGTTCGCCCATTGGCGAACTAAGCCGGCTTGTCTTAGTTCGCCCGTGGGCGAACTAGTCGTGACTAGTTCGCGTGTTACGGCTGTTTTGTTTTTTTTGCGGTTTCGTAAAACGATTCTCGAGTTTTATAAAACGATCTTCGAGCTTTATAAAACGATTTTTCGAGTTTTATAAAACGATTCTCGAGTTTTATAAAACGATTTCTCGAGTTTTATAAAATGGCTTTTCGAGTTTTATAAAACGATTCTCGAGTTTTATAAAACGATTCTCGAGTTTTATAAAACGATTTCTTGAGTTTTCTAAAACGATTCTCGGGTTTTATAAAAAGATCTTTGAGTTTTATAAAACGGCTTCTCGAGTTTCATAAAACGGTCTGCGAGTTTTATAAATGACTTTGAATTTTATAAAACGACTCTTCGGTTTCATAAAACTATTCCTTTTGTATTTTTGCGGGGAGTTTTGGCTTTTAATTCCGTCATACCGATTTTGACCCCATCAGTTAGCCCCCCAGCTCGTAAGAATCTTGAGCCTTTAGCATAAGGTTCTTGCGAGTGGTTAACCAGTTTTAGTTAAGTTAGGCGGAATTAATGGTCGGAAAGGTCCATTGAAAGTGATCTTTCCACTTTCCAGGGAGCGGAAAGCGTTTAAGATTAGGGCTTCGCCTTGTGAAGGCTGCCTACGTACCCTTTTGAGGGGATCAAGCCTTTTGTAGTTCGTTTCGGAATTAAGGTTCGTATGACCTGTTTCCTAGCAAGACCTTTACGGTCTAGTTATATGTCGTGTAGGAATTATCGAGCATATTGATGTCGATGGCATCCGGACTTTTGCCGGCCTTGAGACTAGCCTCGTTGGCCCTTTGGTCTGGCCGAGCGTGGCCGTTATATTATTCGGACTGGCCGTGTGCGGCTCTTAGTCCCTGCCACTTTTGCGGCTTTATTAAAAATCGGTTTGTGTTTTTTAAGAGCGTGTTTTTATTCGTATGAATGTAGCGGGAAGAATATGAGTTGATATTGAGGGAGGTCCGCGAGTTGTCGTCTCGCATTCCTTTTTCCCTTAGTGTATCGCCTTGTTCATTTGCTCGTTTTAGGATGTTTAGTAAATCGAGTGAGCGTTTAGATATAGACGAAGAGACATGCCTTTAGGATCTCGATTCATGCCTTGAGACCAATGTTCGGTGTTTCGTCAACCGTCGCCGTTTTATACGATTTCTTCGAGTTCTTTATCGAGAAAGCGAAGTTTTACGGTTTTTATCGTAAAAGTCGAACGATAGGTCGGATCGAGATGGAACGGGAGATGTTTCGGCCATGGTTCAGAATGCGACCGTGTCGAGAAACGTAAGTTTCGAATCGGGAATGCGGGAGACCGAGGCTCAGGACGTCCAGGAAGTTTCTAGTTAACCCATCAGCGAACTAAGCCGGCCCGGCTTAGTTCGCCGATGGGCGAACTAGTCGAGCATCTCCTAGTTCGCCCATTGGCGAACTAAGCCGGCTCAGCTTAGTTTGCCCATTGGCGAACTAAGCCGGCTCGGCTTAGTTCACCCGTGGGCGAACTAGTCGTGACTAGTTCGCGTTTTACGGCTGTTTCGGTTTTTTGCGGTTTCGTAAAACGATTCTCGAGTTTTATAAAACGATCTTCGAGCTTTATAAAACGATTT
Organism: Eruca vesicaria subsp. sativa; assembly: GCA_932364175.1. Lineage (NCBI taxonomy): Eukaryota > Viridiplantae > Streptophyta > Magnoliopsida > Brassicales > Brassicaceae > Eruca > Eruca vesicaria. The sequence goes on from CAKOAT010608488.1 coordinate 174,715, forward strand.
TTCGAGTTTTATAAAACGATTCTCGAGTTTTATAAAACGAATTCTCGGGTTTTATAAAACGGCTTTTCGAGTTTTATAAAACGATTCTCGAGTTTTATAAAACGATTTCTTGAGTTTTATAAAACGATTCTCGAGTTTTATAAAACGATCTTCGAGTTTTATAAAACGGCTTCTCGAGTTTTATAAAACGGCTTCTCGAGTTTTATAAAACGGTCTGCGAGTTTTATAAATGACTTTGAGTTTTATAAAACGACTCTTCGTGTTTTATAAAACTATTCATTTTGTATTTTTGCGGGGAATTTTGGCTATTAATTCCGTCGTACCGATTTTGACCCCAACAAACTTGACAAAGCAACAAGTGCAACTTTCAACCATACAAAGATCCACCTCTCGTCTACCATCGATCGACATAGCAACCAACGCATCGATCGATTCTCACCCTCCAACTTTTACTTTAACTAAAGAATATTATCTTGATGAGTTTCTAAAGCCAGATGAATTTGGTGTTATTAGGGACCCAGAAGGTAATGCACGAGCTTTGGATGGGAAGATTCTACAAACCTCCAAAGAAGACATAGCAGACATCCTTCAGATGGCCAATGGACCAGAAAATCTCTTTCAGCAACAGCTAGGCGTAATGCAACAACAATCAACCGACACAGTCCCACCACCATCGATCGCCAATGGTACTTACCCGTCGATCGACAGGACGCGACGTGTATCGATCGACCTCAACAAAAATTATGAACCGGTCTGGGAACCAGAGCTTTATACCAAAGATGAGATCAACGAGATGATTGATTGCATGAGTGATTGGCAGAAGGAAGAAATGGGTAAGCTCACCAACAATCAGGATACATCCTATGTAGTTTTGCAAGGAAGCATTACAGGATTGACCACACGGATGAAAGAGATGGAGGCAGAATTAGCTAGTCTGGCGACACAACATGAGCAATCGATCGACGCCACTAAGGAGGCATTGATCGACGCAAACGATGAACCAGCACAGGATGAGCTGTTGATAGATCAGATAGCTACATGGGACAAGACATATATGAATACCATGATTGACGCGATACATCACCTCCTCACCAACAACTTCAACTGGTTAAGCATGAGGATTGAATTGTTACAGCAAGATTTAGATAAAATCCTCGAGGAGAAGCATGAGAAAAGCAAATCGAACGATTCGTACTTTATGAAATCAATTAATGCTAAGCTTATGAACATCGAGAACCGGATGAAGACTTGCACATATGAGGATGATCACTACATGTCACCGTTCATGAAATACTTACACATCTTGGATGGCCGAATGACTACTTTGCAACAAGAAGTCATCACCATTCAGATGAAACTCGATTTACACATACCATCCTCATCACCGATCGACAAACGCAGAGGCAAATCGATCGATGTGAAGAAGTTACCAGAACAGAAATTTTATACCAGAGCAGAAGTTGACCAGATCAGTACTAGGATCTACAAAGCTCTGAACACGACCGAGGATAGGCTTGATAGGAGATGTGATGACATATTCTTCCCCTTCAACAACATCATCATTGGACTACATTCAGGAACAGATTCAGAAGGAAGTCAAGACAATTCAAAAAAGACTTGCATGTCGACCTGAAACTGCAGCGTTGATCGACAAGAATAATGTTCCATCGATCGATGATGTTCCACCTGGATCGATCGACACTACAACTGTTGCAGTGATTGATTCCGAGTCCGTACCAGAAGGAAAGAATCTGTTATAAGAAGAGCAGGTCACATCTGATCTAACTAAGGAGACATCAGAAGAACTAACAAAACATGTTTATGATAGGGTTCAATGGAACAGCATCGACATTGAGAGTCTTCAGGAGAGACTTCAAAACATTGCAGACACAGTCATAAAGATGGATACTAGATGGGCCAGAAGTGATGAAGCCACAAGAAGTTTCATGGCTACTTGGTTCAGTATCAGCAGAGAAGTTGCGGATACTGGTTTTCCAACAAGTAGCTCATTTTCCACACAATAGCTCATCTAGCGCCAACAGTCAAGCTAAATGACTATAACAAAGCGCTGAGTGGGAGGCAACCCACTATTAGGTAATTTTTATTTTGATTTTCTTTTCATTTATTGATTCTTTTTCGTTTTTGCATTTTTCAGGTTTTCTAAAAAAAAACAAAAAAAAAACAAGGAGAAACGAATGACCATCTCATCGACCAAAAACAGACGCTCAAAAGAAATTCTGATACCGACCGGACCGACTATAGAACGGGTGTACAACACTTTACCTCCTTATCCTCGCAAATCTAATTCCACGCGCAACAGGGATAAAGAAATCTGTAGACAGACTTTTGATCGCTTTAAGGTAGAAATGCCACTTATTGACGCTCTTCGAATTTCGCCAACCATAAGAAAATATGTCAAGGGAATGACAACCAAGAGTTTTTCAACAGAAAAACGCAGTGTCATGATGGTGTCTGCAGAAGCTAGCGCTATAATCCAAACCCCTGAAAAGAGACCCGATCCTGGTAGTTTTGTTCTCAGATGTACAATCCGAGACAAGCTATTTCCAAGAGCACTCTGTGATCTGGGCTCTAGCGTAAATTTGATGCCACATTCGGTTGCCACATCCCTTGGGTATTCCGAATTTACGCCGGCTAACATCCAACTAGTTCTCGCGGATAGATCTGTTAGGATCCCAGAAGGAGTACTCGAGGATGTGCCGGTACAAATCGACGGATGCATTGTTCAAACAGATTTTGTTGTGCTGCATTACAAAAACGAACCAAGAGATCCGATTCTATTAGGTAGACCTTTCCTTGCTACCGCAAACGTTATTATCGATGTCAAGGAAGGACGAATAAGTCTTAACATAGGCAACATCCCTATGAGATTTGATATGGAAAAGGTCGTCACATCGCCTTTAATAGATAAGCAATCCTCTTATGTAGATGAGATTGATGAACTGACACAAGAATCTTTTGAGAAACTGTACTTAGATGATCATTTGGAAGATGTGCTTACATCCGCTCAGAACGAAGTTTTCAGCGTAGATAGCAGAGCAGCCGAGTGTGATCGTCTAATAGAAACAAGTCATGGACCCTCAGGTATCAAAAGCAACAGCAAAGACGAATCAGAGATCAATATCGATTGATATCTTAACGACGATATCGATCGACACCCGACGTCTTTTGGAAATCTCACTAAGGAAAAAGCACCAAAAGTAGAGCTTAAACCATTACCCGCTGGGCTTAAGTACGCTTTCCTCATGGAAGACTCCTACCTAGTGATAGTTAACGCAAACCTCACTGACAAGGAGCTTGCTCTATTATTGGATAAATTGCGCAAGCATAGAAAAGCACTCAGATACTCTTTAGATGACATTCCAGGCATATCTCCTGACCTTTGTATGCATAGAGGACGAATCTAAAACATCGGTAGAACATCAGAGATGACTAAACCCAAATCTCCGGGAAGTCGTAAAGAAAGAGATCATTAAACTGCTGGATGCAGGGATAATTTATCCAATTTCAGATAGCAATTGGGTAAGTCCAGTCCACGTGGTACCAAAGAAGGGAGGTATTACAGTCGTCAAAAACGAAAAAGATGAACTAATCCCGACAAGGGCTGTGACCGGACACCGGATGTGTATTGATTATAGGAAACTGAACTCCGCAACGCGGAAGGATCATTTTCCTCTACCCTTCATCGATCAAATGCTGGAAAGATTAGCGAATCACCAATATTATTGTTTTCTTGATGGATACTCTGGATTTTTCCAAATCCCGATACATCCTGATGACCAAGAAAAGACAACGTTCACATGTCCCTATGGAACCTTTGCATATCGGAGGATGCCATTTGGTATGTGCAACGCACCAGCCACTTTCCAACGTTGTATGATGTCAATTTTCACAGATATGATTGAAAATTTCATGGAAGTATTCATGGATGATTTTTCAGTTTATGGATCGAGTTTCGAGAATTGTCTCGACAACCTATGCAAGGTTTTAGAGAGATGTGAGGAAAAGAATCTGGTCCTAAACTGGGAAAAATGTCATTTCATGGTTAATGACGGGATCGTACTCAGACACAAAGTGTCCGCAGCCGGTATTGAAGTAGATAGAGCAAAGATAGAGGTAATGATTGTTGACATGAAGGAAATACTAAGATAAGAAGAGATGACCATTGGTACGAGCGTGACCATGAAGAGCTTGACCATATGGTCAACTACAAATAAGATGACCATTGGTGCAAGCGTGACCATGAAGAGCTTGACCATATGGTCAACTACAAATAAGATGACCATTGGTGCAAGCGTGACCATGAAGAGCTTGACCATATGGTCAACTACAAATAAAATGACCATTCGTGCAAGCGTGACCATGAGGAGCTTGACCAAATGGTCAACCTCAAATACGATGACCATGGGTGCAAAGCTTGACCACGATGGAA
>CAKOAT010608488.1:205906-222195 GCA_932364175.1 Eruca vesicaria subsp. sativa
GGCTAGTCCGACCTCAGCGGCAACAGTGACGTTTTCGGCTACAAGGAGAGGCGCACTCGACGGTTCAGTGGCAATGCCCGCCGAGGAGCCCACTACCGCATCCGCCGTTTCGTCTAAAATAGCCTTGACTTCTCTTGCAAGAACGGACGAATCCACTGGAGGTACGTCGCTCGACACGGCATCTTCCTCAGCGTCGCTACGATCCATTTTGTCTTGAAACAAGAGAAACTCGGAAAGCCGAGCATCCAGCGGATATGCCGGAGGATTGTCACCAGATGGGACTTCACGGTTTTGCTGATCAACTTGGGAAGAAGACATCTTAAGAATTTTTCTAGAGAGAAGTTGGAGAGAAACTTGAAAGATGGAAGATATGAGAAGTAATGATCCAATACTTATAGAAAAAAAAAAGCTCTCCCTCGCAATAAGACGAATCTCAGCCGTAGATTCCGATTAAAACCTAACTTCATCCGACCGCAAAATTTCCTCAAGAAATTGCGGACTGGGGGCTAACTGTTGGTGTCGAAAACCGTACTCTCGAAATCAACGTCTGCGATAGCTTCTGAAAAAGGGAGATCATTACTTTCCGCAAAAGTGACTTTATAAAACTCAGAATCGTTTTATAAAACTCGAGAATCATTTTATAAAACTCGAGGATCGTTCTATAAAACTCGAGAATCATTCTATAAAACTCGAGAATCGTTTTATAAAACTCGAGAATCGTTTAATAAAATTCGAGAATAGTTTTATAAAACTCGAGAGTCGTTTTATAAAACTCGAGAATCATTTTATAAAACTCGAGAATCGTTTTATAAAAATCAAGAATCGTTTTACAAAACTCGAGAATCGTTTTACAAAACTCGAGAATCGTTTTACAAAACTCGAGAATCGTTTTATAAAACTCGAGAATCGTTTTATAAAACTCGAGAATCGTTTTATAAAACTATAGAATAGTTTTATAATACTCGAGAATCATTTTATAAAACTCGAAGAGTCGTTTTATAAAACTCGAGAATCGTTTTATAAAATCTCGAGAATCGTTTTACGAAATCGCAAAAAACCAAAAAAAGCCGTAAACGCGAACTAGTCGTGACCTAAAACGAACTAAGGACACTCCACTAGTTCGCCCATTGGCGAACTAAGCTGGTCCCGGCTTAGTTCGCCCATGGGCGAACTAAGGACACTCCTCTAGTTCGCCCATCGGCGAACTAAGCCGGAACTAAAAATCATCCCACTAGTTCGCCCATCGGCGAACTAAGCCAGTCCCGGCTTAGTTCCCCGATGGGCGAACTAAAAACTTCTCGGACATCCCGCGCCTCGATTTCCCACATCCCCGATTCAAAACTTACGTCTTTCGACATGATCGCATTTTAAACTACGGCTAAAACGTCTCTCGTTTCGTCTCGATCCGACTTACCTTTCAAGTTTTACGATAAAAACCGTAAAACTTCGTTTTCTCGGAAAGAACTCGAGGAAATCGTATAAAACGGCAACGGTTAAACGAAACACCGAACATTGCCTAAACGATACGATTTATTCGAGATTTCTCGTTAAAATCGTAAAAACGCACTTTTTAATAAAAAACGCCGAGTAAGTCGTAAAAAACGTGTTTTAAATAAAAAGTCGAGTAAACCGTAAAAATTCACGATTAACTCGAGTAATTTATTAAAAACGACGTCAGATCAGGAAACGATCCCGTATAAAGTCGGAAAACGGTTTTTATCGCAAAACGGCCCAGAAGGACCTAAAACGTGATAAAAACCCATCTCGCGATTTCAATGGAATCTAACCCGCAGATTTGATAACGTTTTGACGGTTTACTCGCAGAAGGAGAATAAAGGCAAGTTTGAAGATAAATAGAAGATTTCCGCGGAAGAAAAGGAAGGATCTAGAAAAATGGAAGATTCCCGAAATGCTCAAATCCGGCAAAATCGAAAGATCGAACCATCAAGGCAAGGAGTATATAAACCAGAGGCGTAGGGCAGAAGAGGAGGACGAAAATCAGACCTAGAAGAGACGGCTGTTAGCTTAGAATTTAGGACTTAGCGTTTAGACTAGCAATTCAGATCCTTAGAACATTTTAACGTCTAAGTTCTTCAATTCTACTTGTAACAGTTGTCGATTCTTATTCAATAAAAGCTTTCTAACAAATTCTTATCTCTTTGTTCTTTGTTGTTCATCCATATTCCATTAAATTCGTTTGTTTTAGTGATTTCCGCAGAGATCCAGGACCTCGGGAAAATTAGGGTTTCGCCCTAAGTTTCCATATTTGACGGAAAATCGACAATGTGGATTTTGGTTCCCACAAACCGGATCTCTGCGAAAGCCAACGACAAGTAACCAAATAAATGGGGAAAAATACGAAAAAAGTAATAAAACAAATTTAAAGAAAAAGTAGATCTTATTTCGATTTCGCGTAAGAGCGTTGCGATCTTTACAAGGGTTTACAAAGGCTTTGGCCGCAGAGGCCATCAGCCTGAGTCACAAACATAAAACCCTAGATCTAGTCGAGTCGCAGCTCGATACCGAAAGACGGAAAAAGATAGGAAAAAAATGTTTGATTAATTTCGGACTGAACCTTATGAAAGGCTGCCTACGTACCCCTTTCGGGGATCAAGTCGAACGTAGTTCAGTTGATAGAGCTGGACCAGAGATCGAACTGCCTGGGCGAGTTCGTCTAGTAATTGAGCGCCAGTCATAGAAACCGAACTTGTCGAGAAAAAGCCCAAGTTTCTAAGTGCGGAAAATTCTAAGTCTAGAAAAGTTGTAAAAGTCTCAGATGAGGGCTCTGAAATTCGTCCCTTTGCTTCTGCCCTATGCCTCTTGCTTATATACTCCCTTCCTAGGCGGTTTAGTCTTTCTGTTTCCCCCAGATTCGAGTTTAATGAGAATCTTCCATTTATCTCGATCTTTCCTTTTTTCCCGCGGAAATCTTCTATTTATTCTCAAACTTGACTTTGAACTTCAAGTTTGACATTTATCTTCTTTCTGAGAGTAAATCGCCAAAACTTCATCGTATCTTCGGGTTGGACTTCGTTTAAAGTCGCGAGTGGCTTTTATCTCGTTTTATGACTTTCCGAGCCGTTTTGCGATAAATCCGTTTTACGACTTTAGACGAGATCGTTTCCTGATACGATGCCGTTTTTAGATAAGTTTCTCGAGTTAATCGTAAAGCTAAGCAATGTTTGATGTTTCGATTAATCGTTGCCGTTTTCTACGATTTACTCGGGGTTTTATTAAAAACGCGTTTTGTACGATTTTNTTTCCGAGCCGTTTTGCGATAAATCCGTTTTACGACTTTAGACGAGATCGTTTCCTGATACGATGCCGTTTTTAGATAAGTTTCTCGAGTTAATCGTAAAGCTAAGCAATGTTTGATGTTTCGATTAATCGTTGCCGTTTTCTACGATTTACTCGGGGTTTTATTAAAAACGCGTTTTGTACGATTTTTACGAAAAATCACGAATAAATCATATAGTTTAGGCAATATTCGGTGTTTCGTTTAACCGTTGCCGTTTTATACGATTTCCTCGAGTTCTTTTCGAGAAAACAAGGTTTTACGGTTTTTATCGTAAAACTCGAACGATAGGACAGATCGAGACGAAACGGGAGACATTTCGACCGTGATTCGGAATACGATCGTGTCGCAGGAAGTATGCCTTGAATCAAGAATGTGGGAGATCGAGGCTCGGGATGGTCGGCTCGATGTACGGCGAGCTAGTTCAGCTTAGCCAGGTCGCCATATGGCGAACTAGGCTAAAAGAACCAAGGGGGCAAAGTCAGTAGTTCGCCCAATGGCGAACTAGTCAAGTGGGACTAGTTCGCCCACCGGCGCACTAAGCCAGCTTTGCTTAGTTCGCCGGTGGGCGAACTAGTCAAGGGTCGCCTAGGGCGAACTAGTTCGCGTTTTACGGCTGTTTCGGTTTTTCGCGGTTTCGTAAAACGATTCTCGAGTTTTATAAAATGATCTTCGAGTTTTATAAAATGATTCTTCGAGTTTTATAAAATGATTCTTCGAGTTTTATAAAATGATTCTTCGAGTTTTATAAAACGATTCTCGGGTTTTATAAAACGATCTTTGAGTTTTATAAAACGATTCTCGGGTTTTATAAAACGATCTTCGAGTTTTATAAAACGATCTTCGAGTTTTATAAAACGATTCTTCGAGTTTTATAAAACGATTCTTTGAGTTTTATAAAACGATTCTCGAGTTTTATAAAAGTGCTTCTCGAGTTTTATAAAACGATCTTCGAGTTTTATAAAACGATCTTCGATTTTTATAAAACAGCTTCTCGAGTTTTATAAAACGATCCTCGAGTTTTATAAAATGATCTTCGAGTTTTATAAAACGGCTTCCCGAGTTTTATAAAACGATCCTCGAGTTTTCTAAAACGATCTTCGAGTTTTATAAAACAGCTTCTCGAGTTTTATAAAAATGATCCTCGAGTTTTATAAAACGATTCTCGAGTTTTATAAAACGATTCTTCGAGTTTTATAAAACGATTCTCGAGTTTTATAAAACGATTCTTCGAGTTTTATAAAACGATTCCCGAGTTTTATAAAACGATCTTCGAGTTTTATAAAACGATTCTCGAGTTTTATAAAACGATCCTCGGGGTTTATAAAACGATTCTCGAGTTTTATAAAATGATCCTTGAGTTTTATAAAACGATCCTCGAGTTTTATGAAACGATTCTTTTGGTTTTATAAAACGATTCCTTTTATATTTCTGTGGGGAGTTTCGGCCGTTAATTCCGTCGTACCGATTTTGACCCCAACAGTCTACGCTTTCGAAATATTTCGTAACTATCTAGTGGGCTCAAAAGTCATCGTTCACACTGATCATGCAGCCATTAAGTATCTTATGCAAAAGAAAGATGCGAAACCACGACTCATCCGCTGGATACTCCTTCTCCAAGAATTCTATATGGAAATAAAAGATAAGAGGGGAGTAGACAATGGTGTCGCGGATCATCTTTCCCGCATAAGAATAGATGAAGAAGTCCCTATTAATTATTTCATACCGACCGAAAATGTGTACTCGACAGATTCATCATTCATCGGTCAGATACAACTCTCCATTCATCGGTCAGATACAACTCTCCAACGAGTTTGCGTCAACCGTTTATACTGGGAGTACCGATTCTGGAGACCTAACATCGATCGATGGACAATCAGTTGCATCGATCGATATAGGTGATACTACGTTGATCGATGGAGACGATGACATTGACTTATGTAACATCACGTTTAAGATCAACATCGATACGACCGTAAATGTAGCATGCCAACCGATCGCTGATAGACATAACATCCCTCCGGATGGAAACATTACGCACGAAACGCACGCTGTCGAAAAGCGATTCGGCGAAAGACCTTGGTATGCTGACATTGTAAACTATCTTGCCGCAGACGTCGAACCTGATGAACTTAAACACTACGACAGGAAAAGGTTCTTCAGAGAAGTAAGGAGGTATCATTGGGACGAACCTTACCTTTGGAAACGATGTGCCGACGGAATATTTCGACGCTGCGTAGCTGAAACAGAGATTCCAGACATCATCTACCACTGCCATGGATCCGAATATGATGGACATTTTGCAACCTTTAAAACGGTTTCCAAAATTATCCAAGCTGGATTCTGGTGGCCCACGATGTTCCGCGACGTTCACACCTATATTGCCAAGTGCGACATATGCCAACGTCGAGGAAAAATCAGCAAAAGATATGAAATGGAACAAAAGTTTATCCTTGAAGTAGAAGTCTTTGATTGCTGGGGTATAGACTTCATGGGTCCTTTCCCTACTTCTTACGGAAACCGTTACATTCTAGTCGCTGTCGACTACGTTTCGAAATGGGTTGAGGCAATCGCTTCACCCACTAACGTTGCCTCTGTTGTTGTCAAACTTTTCAAGAGCATCATTTTCCCAAGATTTGGAGTACCTCGGGTAGTTATAAGCGATGGTGGAACTCATTTCATCAACAAAATCTTTGAGAATCTGCTCAAAAAGAATGGAGTTCACAATAGAGTGGCAACACCCTACCATCCGCAAAAACGTGGGCAAGTCAAAGTTTCCAACAGACAGATCAAAGCAATTTTAGAAAAGACTGTAGGAGCCACCAGGAAGGATTGGTCTAGGAAGTTGGATAATGCACTCTGGGCTTATCGAACAGCTTTTAAAACACCGCTAGGAACAAGTCCATTTCACTTACTCGACGGTAAATCTTGCCACTTACCAGTTGAGTTAGAGCTAAAGCAGCCTGGGCTACTAAATTACTAAATTTTGACATAAAGACGGCTGCAGAACGGAGACTCATCCAGCTAAATGAACTGGAAGAAATAAGGCATCTGGCCTATGAGAACTCCAAGTTATATAAAGAGAGAACCAAGGCTTATCATGGCAAACACATTATTTCGAGGCATTTCACCCCGAATGATCAAGTCCTCTTATATAACTCTCGTTTGAATATATTTCCTGGGAGACTCCGATCTCGTTGGTCAGGCCCTTTTAATGTCATAGCGGCCCACTCAAATGGAACCGTTACCCTTGTGAACGAGAAAGGAGTTGAATTCACAGTAAATGGTCAACGAGTCAAACATTACTGGGTCAAGCCTCCAAATTATAAACCCCTCCGGTTAAGTATACCTAATCCCGCTGAAGAAACCGGATCGGTAAATCATGCTCAATAATTTTCAAATAATTTTCAAATAGCGCTGAGTGGGAGGCAACCCACTATTAGAATTTCATTTATCATGCTTCTAGTTTCAAAATTTTTGGTTATTGATTATCTTTATTTAGCAAAATAGCAAACATATTAGCACAATTCGAACATATCGATCGATATACAACCATGCCATATCGATCGATACGGATATATCGAGGGTGAACTGCCATAAGTCGATAAGAGCCGTTTTTCTCTCCCAAAATCGCAAAACACAACCGAAACCCCAAACCTCTCTTTCTCTCTCAATTCTTCACGGAATTCTCCCGTTTTTTGCCTCATTCGATTCGAAATCTTCCCTCTATCTCGATTTCACTCTCCAATCCGAAATCCTCTAAGGTATAACCCTTTGATTTTTAGATTTTTAGGAGAACAAAGTTTTACCCAAATTTTGGCTAGAAATCGATAGATAGGTGTGTTTTTAATCATTTTGAGTTGTTAGAATCGTTAGATTAGAGGTTTTTGAGTATTAGAACTAAGATTTGAACTACAAACTTGCGATTTGGATTGTTGAGATTCTTGCAGGTTTCGCGACTCAATATCGATCAACATCGAGCTTGCTCTGTCGATCGATACGAACATCTTACCCAGATCCAGAAGAACATGAAATCGACCATTATCGATCGATATCAATCGACTTACATCATTCGATATCGATGAACTTATCGGATGGCTGATTGTTGTCTTCTTTCCTCCTTTTTGCAGATGGCAACTCGAGCTGCACAGAAGGAGAGGCGAACCAAACGGAGGCTCGATCACCTTGGCGCCTCCAGCAGTCATCCCCCACCGTCTTCTTCCTCTTCTGAAAGGGAAGATGAGCGCGACCCTTGGCCACGCAGAGCTGGGGAACGGATTACGATCCACCAGCGTTTCACTAACCCGGAACGCACTACTAAGAGTACCGAGTGCCTGCGTCGTCATGTGAGTAAGGATTGGGACAACTACGACAGCATGTTCTACAACGCATGGATCAATGTGGAGATCGCTCCCACACGTTTCATCGATCCCGCCACTACCAGACGCCTAGGGATCGACAAGGATCTTGGCGAGATGCTCGTTCAGCTTGGGTTCGGGACCATTGGCTCCCAAGTCTATGACCTTCATCCTGAGCTAGTCCGGCAGTTCATGGCCACGGTTCGCTTTGAGTATGGGAACCAGCCATCGAGTGCTGCTTGTGATGGGGTCTTATCTTTCTTCGCTAGGGGAGTCCGGTACTACGTCACTGTCCCTGAGCTTTGCACGATCTACGGCTTTGGGAACGAGACTGCCACTTCCAGCACCATCTCAGCCTTTCCAGCGGTTAAGGAGTTCTGGCATATCTTTGGCACATGTCCTTGGAGTTCAGCCTCAGTGGTTCAGACCGACATCCGCCACCCGACACTCCTGTACTTCATGAGGATCCTTGCCGCCACTCTGCTCTGTAAGATGGAGCCCAACAAGGTGCGGATCTAGTGGCTTACACTGCTGTTCCATGCGCTTGACGGACTGGTCGATCTGACATTCTTAGACCCGGAGCGCGACATGGGTACACCCAACTTGGGTGCTGTCTTTTCTGAGCATCTACTCAGCTTGAAGACCAAGCCTTTCTCCGGTGGCAAAGGGAGGAAGAGGGAGACGGTAGGGAGTCTGCTGACACCGATCTTCCAGCACTATGGGATCCGTTTTGATGAGGATCACGTGGACACTTCCCGCCACTACCTGGACGCAGAGCATCTGCGTAACAGCCTATGGATGGACAGGGATCTCCTATGGGCTTTCAGGACTCCAGCTGGTGCACACCGGTTCCGCCTGCCTCAACCCGAGATGACTCTCTTTGCGGGTAACATCGACAGACTCCGTTTCCAGCCAGACCCGGCTTTAGTGCTCGCTCCAGCCCCGCAGCGTCGTGAACAGGACCCCGCAGTGCCAGCTCCTCCCGCGCTTCATCATCAGCTTCTCTGCCCCCGTTCCCAGATCTCTCAGGGATGGAGACAGGAGAGGATCAGGTCCCAGGAGAGGAGTGTTGGATGCTCTTCGTGCCATCGGGTCCCGCGTCTCGAGATGCCGCTGTTCGAGCCGAGCTAGCACCTCAGCTTTTGACCCATCCCCAGCAGCTTCTGCCCCGCAGCATGATCAGAGTGACGAGAGTGGTGAGGAGGACGACGACGACGAGGGAAGTGAGGGCTGATTCCTTCGCCCGTATTTCTATCATTTTATCTCATGCTACTATGTTTTCATTTTTATTTTCAGACTTGTAGGATTTTTATTCGTACCTTTTATTTTCTGACTATGCCCGCTACTATTTTATTATCTAACTATTTGTGTGTTTTGAGAATGTCTAACAGAGCTAACATAAACTACATAACTCAAGGATGTTGAGTTCGATGATTGACAGCACAAATAGGTGACGGCACCTTATCGATCGATGTACATCACCTTATCGATCGATGTACATCACCTTATCGATCGATGTACATCACCTTATATCGATCGATATGTCGAGGTTGAGGTACGATTGTTCCTACTAACATGAACGTATTTGCTACATTATTTTTCATTTCCTCTTAGACTAAGAACACTGGGGATAGTGTTGTTTAAGTCTGGGGGGTGTCTACTAACAGGATCATTAAGTTGTTGACTAGTTGAATTTGGTTGCTAAGCTAGGATATTGTGTCATGTATTTCTAGAAATTGATAGATATCTGATGTGGCTTGCAATAAGTAGAAAGGTGATGGTTCTAAGTCTAGAATTGTAAGAGCTTCTGTCTTTCAAACCTTTTCTAGACCAATGTTCTATTATTTGCTTGAGGACAAGCAAAAGGATAAGTCTGGGGGAGTTGATATATCATGGATTTTACCCGTTTTCAGCCATGATTTATATATGTTTTTGGAAACAAAAGGATACTTTTAATGTCTTTTTAGAGCTTTTACAGATACAGGTACTCACTGGTGTAAAACATGCATTTTGGAGCTAAAATGGTGACTTTATGAAGATATGAGCAAAACGATGTTTAAGCTATCGACCGATGCACGTTGAGAGCAATCGACCGATAGATGATTACCCGTATCGATCGATAGATGGCATTTTGCATCGATCGATACATAAGTTATCCAAGCGATTAAATGAAGATTAGAAGCCCTAATTGCTTCATAAGAGTTTTAATAATTTACACAATAAGTCCCTGGCCGCCTGTTAGGCTATATTAAGAGGGTTTTGTACTAGTTTAGGTAGACAACTTTGGAGACCTTTTAGACCTAATTAGAAGAAGCATCTAGCTACACTTGAGAAGATTTTTGATGGAGAGAGAGATCTGAACTACAATTACAGAGAAGATCTTGAACTCCCTTTTTACTTATTGTTTCTTTTTATTATTATCTTAATGTATTATTAAGACCATCATGATTTTGTCTCTCATGAATATGTTTGAGTAGTCTCTCTTGTTTGATTTAGGTTTCTCATTAAGGTTGACTCATGCATTGAATTAAACCATTATTAGGGTGTTTAAAATATAGTTCTCAATCTAGTTATCAATGAATGCTAAGGTCAAAGAATGATCACCCTTGCCTCTGATTTTAGGATCAATTTGGACAAGCGATAGCTTGGAAAATACCCTAAGTCTAAGTTAATTTAATGAAAACTAGATAATCCATTCAAACACACCTTTACCGCTCGCTGGATGCGATATCGATCGACGAGACGATAGTCGTGTCGGCCGATATAGCGGCATTTACATCGATTGATAGCTTCGACAGAAATATCGATCAATATTCCCTTAAGGTTATCAGACGATAGTCCTAACCCGAAATCCAATAGAGTTAACCCTTAAATTCCTTAAGAGTTTGAATCTAGAGCTATGAATAATAAAAACCCTTTGCAATTTGCATGTATGTCATACCTGAGAAGATACCTAAGTTTAACTATCTTCTTCCTTCTTAACAAACCAATCAATCAATCAAGCATTTATTTGCTATCTTTTAAGTTACTGTTTAAAATCTTATTGTCTAGCTTTATTTCGAAGACTTAATTATCTGTTGTGTAATTCTAGAGTCCTTGTGGATTCGATCCCTAAGTACTACGATTGAACCTCTTATTTGAGAGAGTAAATCACTAATTAGGGTTAAACATTTGAGTGATATCACCACGCCAACAAGCATGGCTAACCGTGGTAAAATTTTGGCAATAACCGCGAAATGAGAAATAATTGGAGTCAAAACCGATTAAATTGGAGGCAAACCAATAGGTAAACCAAAATTTTACCATAGCCACGACTAACCCACGAAACTCACATGGCTATTTGGTAATATAAACCGCGAAACCAAAAAAAATGGAGCCAAAACCAAATACATCAGAGGCAAACTAACTTGTATTCTTCAATTCTATTATAGCCACTACCCAGCCACGAAATATGCGTGGCCAGGCTCAAATCTTGAAACCGCAAACATCTAACCCCTAAACTATAATCCCTAAACCCTCTTTCTTCTACCTTCTATATTTATACAGCAACTTACATACATATTTCAAAAATCATACAATATATTTTAAAACCTTACAATATTTTTTATAACAATATATTTTAAAACATAACAATATTTTTTATAACCATATATTTTACAACCTTACCATTAATTATACATCTACCAATATATTATAAAACACTACTAAATTATTTTACAACCTTCCAGCATATTTTACAACCTTGAACACATATTTTACAATCTTGGAATATATTTTTCTATTCTGAATCATCACACGAATCACTATCTTCTTCTACATCACCATCTGATACATATTCATCGTTTGGAGGATTCACCGGAGCAATATCATAATCAGACACATCATCAACAACATGTGTTTCAACCCGTAACAATGAACTTTCAGCAACCTGATCACGTCTATCATCTTGCCATGCCGTTAAAGAAATTTCTGAAGTTTCTCGAACTCCTCGAGGAAACATTTTTGCACATATTTCTTCTCCGGTCAACCACGGTGGAGGAGGATCTAAAACTGTTTTTCCCCGTCTAAATGCTTGAGTGTTTCTTCTGTAAGGATGATCTGCATCTAAAAACCTTATGTGGCAATCAAACCAACTATGTTTCCTTCCATTAGATAACCAGAATGCACCAGTCTCATCTTGACAATATGGGCATGACAACCGACCATGAGTCGTCCAACCTGAAAGCATCCCATAAGCAGGAAAATCGCTTATTGTCCACATCAAAACTGCTCGCATTTTGAATCTTTCTTTCATTGCGATATCATATGCCTCCACACCATCCCTCCATAACATCTGTAGTTCTTCAATCAATGGCTGAAGGTAAATATCTAAGCTTTTTCTTGGATGTTTAGGCCCGGGAACTAGCACCGAAAGGTAAAGGAATTCTCTTTTCATACAAATTCTTGGAGGCAAATTGTATGGAGTTACAATAACGGGCCATAGGGAATGTGCTTCTCCATTCATACCAATCGGATTAAATCCATCTGTTGATATGCATAGATAAATATTTCGGCTTTCAGCAACAAATCCAGGATATACCTCATTAAAGTGTTTCCACGCTATGGCATCAGATGGGTGATGCATTTCGCCTTCCGGAGTCACATGTTCCTTATGCCACCGCATATTGGAAGCTGTCGCCTCGAGTTGGTATAGAAGTTTCAGACGATCTGCAATAGGCAAGTAAAACATTCTCTGCTTTGGCTTGTTTTTCCCTTTTCCATTATTTGGGTAGTAGCGATTTTCTCCACAAAACCTACAACTAACCAAATTCGCATCCTCCTTCCAAAATAGCATACAATTCTTCACGCAAACATCAATCTTCTGTAGGGGTAACCCAAGCCCTCTTGTCAGTTTCTTAGTTTCGTAATATGTTGTTGGAGCATTATTCGGCTGCGGAAGCATTTTTTTAAATACTTCAGATATCTCATCTACACAAGCTTCCGCCAAGTTATAATATGTCTTCACTTTCATCATCCGCGAAGAAAGAGACAACTGAGATACTCCGTCTGCACATCCTTCGTACAGAGGTTGACTAGCTGCTTCAAATGCTTCAAAAACACTATCACAATATGGCTCTGCTACGTCTGTTTCTTCTATAGGTTCCACTATGTATGGTGGCGCAATGTCCGCTGGTACTTCTGAATCACCTTGGTAGTGATCTTCATGAGCATTCCAAGTAGGATTCTCCAACATTTCCTCTTCTCCTGCTGAATGATTCGCTCCAAAACACTCACCAACAATGTAGAATTTCTCTCCATGACTCGTCCAAACATAGTAATTTCCCTTAAAACCGTATAAGAATAGATTTCTTGAGACAACTTTTGCATCTCGTTGCTTTACATTTTTGCATCGAGCACACGGACACAATAACGTTTTTCGCTCCTTGTAATCTCTTTGACTACACGCAAATTGAAGAAATGCATTCATACCTCCGAGAAACACTTCTGAAACAGAATTACTTTGAGGATCAATCCTCTGATCCATCCATTCCCTTGAATCAAAGTAGAAAGACATATTTTTTCGTTTTGATCAAAGAAAAAAAGACATTTCCTTTAGGAAAATTTGTTTGAAGAACAAAAGCTCTTAATGTCTCACGGGATATGAATATATTAATGGACATAGCCACGCCACAGCCACGATAAATTCGTGGCTAGATAAAATATCACTGCCACGCGAATCTTTCTCTGCTCCGAAGTCAAAACGTTAAACATAGCCACGGTGAACCCATGAAAAAAGCGTGGCTGTGTATAGTTATTCACTATTTGATGTCGGCACAAAGAAACAAAAAAAAAGAGCCACGAACATGATAGTGGCTATTTCGTGGTTACACACAGGCCACGAAAGTTTCGTTGCTTTACCGTGGCTATATTAGCCACGAAGACTTTTCGTGAAAAATTCGTGGCCATATTTCGCGTTTGCCGTGGCTTTGTATCTTTTGTGGCTTTTACGTGGTAGTTTCGTGGCTTTTTCAATACAGCCACGATTTTGTAGTGGCACTACCGTGGCTATGCGGTAGATTTTTACTAGTGTCAGGTCGCTATGAACCCCCACGAGCCAGCATAGTGACTACCGTAGCGACTTGGGTTTGTCGCTACAGATCCTGAAGACGCCACCAAACCGTAGCGACCAGAGCATAGCGGGATAACCATGTCGCTATTAAAGAAACATTCTGTCTTTTTATTTGATTTGTCCTACTTGTTTTGGGATTAGTATAAATACCCTTAAACCTTATTTTAGGGATCTTATCTTGTATTCTCTCAAAACCTAAGTACTTATTTGGTGAAAGATCATAACTTTATCTTCTTTTCATCTTATTCTCTTAAGTTTGTTGAGTAATCTTGATTTCTAATCATGTTTAACCAACAATCAATCATTGTTGTTAGGCTAATCATGTGTATTAGTGAGTAGATCCATTTTAGATTCATGGGATAGGTTGGTAAGGGTGATTAAGTGTAGATCTAAGGTGTCAGGTGTTAGATCTTTGTGTTTCCTTGTTCAAATTAATAATTTTGAACTTACATGATGTTTTGTTTTATTTCTATAGTTAGATATATGTGAAAACTAAATTAAGTTGAACCTACATGATAGCGAATAAATTTTTTGAATGCTGTATAAAAGCATTTTACAGAATTTTTAATTTTTTATAAATTAAAAATGAAGTAGATTTTTAATTATATTTGATAACTTCAGTAGCCAACAGCTCTTTGTATGTACACTGCTGGCTTCAGAAGGATTCTCTTTTAAAGAAACAAAGAAAGGAAACAAAATCCAAAAGAGGTTAATCAAGAAAGATATGTTTTATTTTATGGTTTTGAGTATTTTGTGGTCTCTTAATCTCTTGTATTTTTTAATCAATAATGCGAAGAAACTAAGTTCTGGATTGTATATATGAGATATACATGCATGTATAACTGTTTCATGTAGAATGGATCACATCAAACC
Organism: Eruca vesicaria subsp. sativa; assembly: GCA_932364175.1. Taxonomy (NCBI): domain Eukaryota; kingdom Viridiplantae; phylum Streptophyta; class Magnoliopsida; order Brassicales; family Brassicaceae; genus Eruca; species Eruca vesicaria. The sequence goes on from CAKOAT010608488.1 coordinate 220,542, forward strand.
CTTTCTTTATCACATCGTGTTGGAGATGACAAGAACAAACCCACAAATATTCTGAAAATCACCACTTTGCTTCACAACTGAGGGATCAACTTTGACTTTCGCCAACCCATCTTGACACGTTGTAGATCCTTCCATAGCTGCTGAAACCTTGATATTCAGACCTGGACCATCTCCTGCCGCTAAGCTCTTCTTAGCTTCACCGAGACTGCTGATTGTATTCTTGTACTGCTCCTCGCACGAGGTGTATCATTTCTTCAAAGCGGGGTTAGTTTCTTTCGTGGCTAGAGATTTAATCTTCGTCAAAGCTCCTGATGCACTTGTTTGGGCCAGCCGAATGTGATCGTTGCAAGCGTTTTGATATCAACACCTGAAGTCTTTTGGTTTGATTTCATCATGTAGCTTGTACAGAGGATGGGTCGATTGTTCCGACACTAGATGCCCAATGTACCGTAATAGATGGTTAGAAGAGTTCATTGGCGAGTCTCACAAAAAGTTAAAGTGAGTGAGAACAAGTTCAAATTTTAATATTTGGGAGGAGACTAGATATACTTGCTTTAATTCTTGACTCGAATATAGCCGTTACCAAGATTGAAAAAAGAAAGATAGGATTAAATATTGAAGTAAATAAAATAAATTAGTTATTTATTCTACTTCTCTAGTAAGCCAAGTGTGTTTGGTTACTAGAATATGAATGTTCTCTTTCTTTATAACTAATTGTAACATTATTTTTAGATCTAAGGGAAAAAGTTTCTCTTTCTTTACTCTTTTCTCTCATCTCTCTCTTGTTCTTCAATCTCAAAGCTTCACTTTCTTACATGGTATCAGAGCTATAAGCTCTTGTGTACCTATTTTGCTTCCGCGATTTAACTCTGATATTCTCTTCTATTTGATTTATCAATATACTCCTTCTATATTTTTTTTCAGATCTACTTTATTTTGGAGATAAGAAATCTGTGTTCTTGAGTTGTAAAATTTCAGTGATTGTTTTTCCTTGGCTTCTTTGTGTAACCAGTGGGTAATAATCTCTGAAGATGAATCAATTCATACAAGTCAAGATTCCTGTTGTTCTCAAGGGAGGAGAAAACTACATCACTTGGTCTAGATTGGCCAAAACAGCCCTNGATTGTTTTTCCTTGGCTTCTTTGTGTAACCAGTGGGTAATAATCTCTGAAGATGAATCAATTCATACAAGTCAAGATTCCTGTTGTTCTCAAGGGAGGAGAAAACTACATCACTTGGTCTAGATTGGCCAAAACAGCCCTTGGAGGAAGAGGTCTTTGGGAGCATATCACCTCAAGTTCTGCACCAAGGCAAATCACCTAAGGAGAAGATGGCAAGGAGATTGTAGTGGTAGATGAAGGCAAATGGGATCATGAAGACCTCATGGTGCTGTCTATCTTGCAAAGCTCTCTTGATGGTCCTATCATGAACTCTTACTCACAATATGAAACTCCCAAACAGTTGTGGGATACCTTGAAAAAGGTGTATGGCAATACTTCAAATCTGACCAGAATCTTTGAAGTTAAGAGAGCCATCAACAATTTGCAGCAAGAGGAGAGTGACTTCACCAAGCATCTTGGGAAGTATAGTCAGCTATGGTCGGAATTGGAAATGCTAAGGCCAAACACTAATGATCCCAACACTCTTGAGGAGA
>CAKOAT010608488.1:224656-240165 GCA_932364175.1 Eruca vesicaria subsp. sativa
AGAAGTGAAGACCAGTTGGCTGATATCTTTACCAAAGGAGCAAGTAGTAAAGTCTGTGAGTTCATTCATCCGAGATTAGGACTCATAGACCTTGATAGATCATGATCTCCTTAAGCCATGAAGCATCTACTCTTTTTCCTTTGTGTGGTTTTGTCCCATTGGGTTTTTCTATACAAAAGGTTTTAACGAGGGATGTTTTTCATGGTTCCAAGCTTTACCATATGGCATGGCAAAGCTTGAGGGGGAGTATTGAAGTAAATAAAATAAATTAGTTATTTATTCTAGCTTCTCTAGTAAGCCAAGTGTGTTTGGTTACTAGAATATGAATGTTCTCTTTCTTTATAACTCATTGTAACATTATTTTTAGATCTAAGGGAAAAAGTTTCTCTTTCTTTACTCTTTTCTCTCATCTCTCTCTTGTTCTTCAATCTCAAAGCTTCACTTTCTTACATTAAACACAATTACCCATTTTCAGAGTTTTATTTTTGGCGCAAATTAAACAACGAAATCACCCCTCAAACCGAATTTGAGTCTTTTAATTCCACAAACACTTCATAGGAACACTCCAAGTCGTATTCTTAGGTTGTTCAGATAAAGACAAATACTTTCTCCAGTCATCAAGAACGAGGTTAAGATCATGAAGCTTCTTCTCTAGACCAATACAACAATTAGCATGCATCGTACACACCAAGTTTATGTCCCTGCTCGTCTGACAAAACCCACCAAAGTAAACCGTGTCAAAGAATCTCATCTGGATCCCAATCTCTGACACTCTAGCCTCATGTTTGATCTTGTTAAACACATCTTGGTCATGTAAGTGTGGATAATTCAGACGAGATTTGTACCAAAACTTGTAGAACTCAATGCTTCTGTGGTTTGATTTCACATATGTGAAGCCTCCATTTACCCAATTGTCTGAGTCATAAGGATCACCAAAGAATCGATCACAAGCCATTTGAAAGTCTTCATCTGGATATAGCCGAGGAAATGGATCTCGAAGCCACATTATATCTGCATCCTAAATATATATATAGGGAATTTATCATCATTTTGCGTTAACTGAACTTCTTATATCAAATGTAGTAATATTTATTATGCACACATATGGCTGTACTTTTTTTTTCTAATGCTCACACACTTGGACAATAATTCTGTGTTTAAATTATTCATTGTGAAGTCTTCAATTATTAATGGACTTACCGTGCATTAGTTAGGCAAGATGTAATAGTAGTTGTGATACGTATATTTTTATTGCCTAGGTCCTTGTTCAATGTAATGTATTAATTTCAGACAATATATTAATGCATATTAGTTAGGTAGATGTAATAATAGTTGTGATATAGTATATATTTACTGCCTAACCTTATTCAATGCAATGTATTAGTTTCAGACAATATATTATGTACATAAATAATTTTCTTAACATCTTGGAACTGAAAATATAGATAAGTTATGTAAACTTTTATATGGGTCCTATGCTAATGTAAATGCACATCCTGTAATACGACAGTATGACCATATGCACAGAGAGTTTATTGATCATAGATTTATCCAAAAGATTTGTAAAGAACAAAATTTTGACATGGGTGATGAAGATGAGTACCGTGAAGATGAAGTTAAATCCCATTTCAAGCACTTGTGTGAGGAGCTCGATTCTCCTCCACATCATTTTGAGGTAATCATGAGTAGCAAAAAGTTTCTCGCCGGAGAAATCAGTTCCTGGTGTTTTTATATAGTAGCAATTCGGGTGAAGTTGTGAGCACCGATCAAATGCCTTGGAGTCCAAGCAAACAACAACCACATGTCGAAGTAGCTTCTGTGTTCCTTGTCCTATACGAAAACTTTCAAGAAACAAATCGAACAGAGAGTTTGGCTTTGCCCATGCTTGATTCAACGTAGTTACGATAACTGTTCGATTCTCTGTTGATGCGTTCTCCAGAACTTTTCTAAAACTGATTGTTTCTGATTTCTGAGAAAAAAAACAAGAAACACGTTTCTGATTAAAGATTCCAAAAAAAAAAGAAGATCAAACCCATTTCAGACAAAGCACAGATGGAGACATATGTAAGAGTATTAATAGCTCACTGTTTGTGGAGAAGACGAGGAGGGGTGATCGAGCAAAGGACGAGGAGAAGAAAGATTGTTGACATGGAGCTCTTGACGAAGAGAATAAGCTGTTTTGTAAAGAAGTAAACATGAAGCAGCTAAAACGAGAAACAACACCAAGATTTTCTTCACTTCTTTTTGTCCGATCGCAGATCCCAAATCAACAAACTTTGAAGGGGAACTAGGGAAGGAGGAAGAAGAAGAGTTCATGTGTTTTTGAAAGGTTTTAAGCGTTTCTCACTTTTCCTCTGTTTATTTTGTCGGTTCTTATATAAGGTCGTCGTTTTATTTTATCACATAATGCATTTATTTATGTAAGAGTCTTTTTATGAATTGTAATATGTGAAATTGTGCTATGCTTCTCCACAAACAGTGAACTATTAATACTCTTACATTGAATTGTAATATGTGAAATTGTGCTATCCTGCTATAATTTAATTGATTGATAGTTTTCTATTTTTATTTATTTAATTAAAAGTTTAAAAGGAAACTAATCTTAAAATTATTTAATCTAATATATTGTTAAACATACAAATAAACATCTTTAACATAATATATTTATAAAAATAATTAAATATCATATATTACATTATATAAATGATAAAATACATTTATACATAAATATAATAATACATAAATTATTATAAAAATAATTTTTAATATATTTATATTAACAGTGAATACAATAAATCATAGATTTCAGAAAATTAATTAATCTATATCTAATAATATTAATTAAACTCAATCATTCACTAACTATCTATCTATCCCCTTCTTATTATTTGAGGAGAACTTTTATAAACAAACCTTTATTTCATGTGTGATTCACAACTTTGTCATTTCTTAGGTGTCAACACCATATTCCATCTCACAACCCTTTTTAAATAACCCTCTTTGGCCTAGAATAATTACATGTCATGCCATTGGCAAATCAACCTACAAAAAGTTATTTTTATCAAAACATTAAACTTATTGGTTTTAATCGTTCATATAGATTCAAATAACGCGAAAATATTATGTTATTTTTATATTCAAATAACAATTTGTATATAAATCTTCATAGTACATATGTATTATATTATTCGAGTAACATATAGTTTGATATATAAATGTATTTTTTTATATTAACATGAATAGCTATCTTATTTTCATATTCACGTTATTTATATAGAAATATATTTTATTTACATGTAAATAAAATATGCAAATAAGTGTATATAAAAAATATTTTTTATGATCATGTTATAGATTTTCATGTTATATATTTAGCAGGGCATATAAATGTCACTGGCGTATAAATAACTGTATATTAAATGTTATTTTATGATTTACGTTATATATAATGTTACATATAAATAATAAATAAGTGTAACTGAAAATACTATATTATTTATTCGAGTAACATATAGTAAATTATATGTATTATTTATTCGATATATAGTTTACTATAATAAAAATTAATGATAAACATAAATTAGGGATTCATAGAATTAACAACATAGTAAATTATATATATTATTCATGTAATTATGATAATGGTCATCACCGCTATAAATGGTAATAAACATAAATTATGTCACTAAATTAAGCAGTCAAAAAGATTTTATTCCAAATTTAATGTGATTGTTTAATCACAGTTTTAAAATTGTTGTTGAAGATACATCCAATTAAAATGACTTCTATTTTCTAAAATAGAAGAACATCAAATATGGTTAGTTACCTATCAAGGAATTTTGATTATTTTATATATATTTCAATTGATTTCTTACCAATTAACATAAATGCGCTAACATAAATGTGCTAACATAAATGCAATTAAAATTAATGTACTAATATTAATACAAAATTCAAAAATCAACTGATTCTAAATTTAATATATTAGAAATAATTAAATATTAAATATTAAATATGCTAAGTGTATACCAAATTTAATTTTTCATATGTTTTGATCATATAAAAATCCACAAATATTATAGCGAATGCCTAAAAATAGCTATTAATACAAAATTAAAAACTCAAGACATACTAAACATAATATATTATGAACAATTAAAGATTAAATAGGTTAGGAAAAAAATTATACTTATAGTTTTTGCCGGAAACATAGCCGGTCCTCTACGATATTTTAGTAACCAAATAACTTATATGCACTAACTATTAAATTTTATTTATTATATTAAGAATATTTGACATTAATTACATAGTATTAACTCCCTATATCTAAACATTAACTCTGCATATTTTTGTCTCATTAGTTTTTCGTAATTAAACTGGAAAACATGATCAACTAGGGATTCTATACAATTATATTATCAATCAGAAGATATGTAATTAGCGAAAAATATACTAACAATTTATGGTGATAAATTTGTATCCAAAATACTATATATATGGAGTCGATACTATGCCTACAACTCCATCACAAACCAAGCGATTTAAAAGTATCATTCAAAATGCAAGGGTTGAATACATCTCTGATTTAAACCAATGAAGTCGCTATGAAAGATTAAGGTGAAAGTCATTCAACTTTGGAAGCAATACTCGGCTGTTGGTGGAGAGACCACATAAATGGTTTTTATACTGTAATGAGATTTGAAGACAATAATCACATTATTTGGTGTTTTATTTTTCTATTACTTATGTTTCTTTAATTATTATCATCAAAATTTTCTTATGAATGCAATAATTTTATTACCTATTTTTTTCTTAAGTTTATAATAAATTTAAAGAAATGTTTACTTACTTTTATAGTTTCTTTTCATATAATATATTTCACTGCACATATCTAACTACACAAACTTTTTTCATATAAAAATCAAATAATCTTACATTATAAAAACCTCCACATTGTAGTAAGATATATCATTATATCCAATATTACTTTCTAATATATATATATATATATATATATATATATATATTATGTAATAATTTTTTAATTTACTCACTCCGCGCATGGCGCGGGTTATCATCTAGTCTATTATTATAAAGAAGAGTTTTTTCTCTCATGTTACACCATGTCACTAATTTGCGCTCCAACAACATGTCACGTGTCTCATCTCATTAAATTTTGTGTTTCATTAAGTCATATATTTCGTGTATTTAGGCTTATTTCGTTTGTGTTATTGAACTATGTATATCGATTGGGCTTATGGTTTGATGTGCAGATAGCCCGATATCCTTGCAAAGATAATCTTAATTGTATTTTCACGAAACATGGAATTTTATGGTTCGTCTCTCCTCTTTGTTTTGCGGCGACTTCTGAGTTCTGACTACCAAGAAATGATCGTTTGGTTCTCTGTCACCTTCAATGGTGTTTCGAGAGATTTTTTTGACTCAGATCAATCTTCATCAGTCGCATCTCTTTGTATTAACTTTTAGTAACTGAAACGCTTTGAAATATAGATTCTTCCTCTTTATGGCCTTCTTAAATCCGACGTGAAGCATAAACTAACAACTTATAAATCAATTCTACTAATATGGTTATAATTTAAACTCTTAAAATTATATTATTTAAAAATAGTTTTAAATTTTGTGACAACATGTCATCATCCTAGCATGTATACCGTATCATTATAATATTTATTTTACATAATTAAAATAAATCTATATATATATATATATTTGAAAGATAATCAAATGTTTTTCTTTTTTTTAATAATTGAATATCTGTAAATAAATTTTAAAATACAAATACCCATTTGTATTTTACAATAGATCATATATTTTTAAAAAATATTAACATAATATAGTAAATAAATTTTCTTATACTAACATATTTAGTATCTTAGATTTTAAGTTTACAAACTTCTTATTTAAAATAATAAATCTGATTAAATAAATATTATATAATCCAAAATTATTATAAAACACTTTAGCATGTTATATATAACTAATTGATTTTAAATGAAATCAGAATATATGATAGAAAATATTATGTATAGAGTAAGGTGTAAGAATTATACTATGCTAATCTCCAAGTACCATTTATTTTTAAACCTCTAATCATGGGTTACTCAAATACGTAATTGTTTTAATTTCCAACATCATAATATTTTTTTAGGTAATCTGAACTTTTCACTAATTATTAGTTATTACTTATAACTTCACTATACTTATAGAGCAATTTTTAAAAAATTATTATCTTTAGTTATTAGAATAGTTAAATTAAAAAAACATTAAAAAGTAAAGTAATAATTTCCTTAAAATTTTAATAATTAATAAGCTTATGCTTTTTAAAATAAATAGGTAAATGTTTTTAATAAAAACATGAAAATTAATTATAATTTAAGTGAAGAATAAGTTAAATATTTTAAGTAATTTATATTATTTATTAATTTGCACGTAGGACGGGCTTTCCCTAGTATATATATATATTCTAAAAATATGTCAAATAAATGAAAAACAGACAAATGGGAAATTTTCCAAATATGACTCAAAACTTGATTATAAATGCAAAAGTGTATTCCAACTCAAATCAAATGCAAAAGTAACTAAAACGTTTAGTGAAATTACAAACATCTCCTCATGACCAAACAAAAAAAACATGATTGTACCATTATAACCGTGCGAGTGAGAAAATTTTCAGATACTTACCTGAAAGTCTTCTCATGTTGTAGATCTTAAAAATAACTTACAAATTATATAAAATTTTACAAATTTTTCATTAGTAAAAAACCCTAATCATGTAATTATTGAAATTTATAAATGATGTAAATTTAGAATTGATAAAACTTTATAGTTTTCAAGATAGATGAGTGAATGTAAGTTAGTCATGATATTCTTTGGTTTACGGTTTGGTAGCTATGTTGTAGTATTGTATGTGTTTTTAGGATTATATTGTGGAATCTTAACATTTTTATTTTTAAAACTAAATTTTACCTATATGTGTTTACTTTTGTGTATATTAAATACTTTCTAAGTTTATTTTAAGTTTAATAAAGTTTGTGTATGTAATTTAGTTATATATTTTATTTTGGAGTTTTGGAAAACTTAAATTTTCAAAGATATAATGCATTAGAAGACTTACTGGATGACTTAACAGCATTTTCTCACTTAAGATGTTAAAAGAATTTAGGTTTCCCGCCTAAAATTAAGTCTTCCAATAAATTTTCCATAAGTTTTCCAGTGAAAGTCTTTTAGTACCATATATATCTATAAAGTAGAATTTCCCTCTTTTTTTTAGGCCACGTCATTAAATAGATCTTTGAAGATGAAACACGTGTCTATCTCCTAAAGTTTTTTTTTTTGAAACACCTCCTAAAGTGTTTATTTCTTTCGTTTTGATTTAATTTGTTACTGGGCTTTAGCATCTGGACTACAAATTATTTATTGGGCTTCACAGAAAACAAAGATGTTAAATGCCAAGATATTGGAAACTAAACATTAGAGAGAAGAAAAGTAAGCAAAAACGCCGATAAAGTGTTTCCTTTGAAATATATAATAAATGCATTCTAATGTAAACCAGAACTTTTCAATTCTTATTATGCTTTCCTGAAAGCCTTTGAGAAAGCTAAAAAAGCAATATTTAAATCCTCTTTTTTTTTTGTCGGCGATTTAAATCCTCTTAACCAGCTTGCTTTGAGATGTGAAAAGCAGTATCTAAAGCTGGTTTAAGAGCATCACCCACTACACGCTGCGTTGCTTCAAAATCAAAAACACTCGAACCACCTTCTTGAACTCGACGTTTTCTCCACCTATTAAACCAAAAATTCGTCACCTAAAGGTTTCAAAAGAGAGAAGAGAAACGTTAAAAGAAAATGTTTAAGAAAACCATATGAAATCAATACAAAATCACGAAACCCAACAGAAAAAACGCTGCAAATCGACATATACATACCTTATTAAACAACTAAATTATCAGGAAGAGCAAATCAACAAATATACAACTTCAGCCTAAATTTTCTAACTCTTTACTCTCTATATAATAAAGGGTTTCACACACATGAAAACCTTAACAAAACAGACAATTAAGAAATAGACAAAATATGAAAACCTTTGACCAGTTTGAAAACTCGTTACAAACCCACCGTAACTTATCGAAAGTTTTTTTTTTGATTTTCTATTGGAAGTAAGAATAAACAAAACTGCTTACAGAAGCTAAGAGGAAGTAAGCCACCGTACAACTAAGTCAGAGAAATTACCGCAACAACAACTTGGGTCGAGGAAAGCCACCTACGCATCTGCTTGGTAATGCGCAAACATAGACTGAAATCTCCGGTGGACTAAGCCAAAGAAGAGTACCGCCATTTGACACGATCTACACACAGGACGCAAGATCTGAAGACCCAAATCATATCTCCGACTCCTATTGCAAGTTCTTTTTTTTTTTTTTTTTTTTGAAGAAATGTTAAATTCATTCAAAAAGAAAAAAGACTGTTTCTACAACTTTGCAATAATATTTTTACATAGAAGCAAAATATAAATTTCTATCTTTTCTCTAAACTCTTGTGCCAAGCCATCTTTGATAGCTACCTGCATACTTCCTATCTCCTTGCATCTTGATAACAGAAATCTTGTNGAAACTATCTATTCTACCTCGCCCTCTATCAGCAAGTAGAATATTTAGCTCCTCCCAATTCGCAGTATATCCATTCCGCAGCAACTTCCCAACACTCGCTTTCCAGACCCCATAGGAGTAAGCACACTGGAAAAACAAATGGTCTCGAGTCTCAACCTCCTCCTCACATAGCACACAACATTGATTTGCTCCAGGATCCTATTGCAAGTTCGACTTTGATAACACACCGAAACTTCACATATCCTTTTTTGGATAGAGAAAGCAACATAAAGCACCACGGGACGGAGAGAACACAGAAATGGGAAGAAGAATTAGACATATGAGAGAGACCCCGGAGAACCTCTCCTTACCGTCCAGAAAAAACTGTGGTGGGATGGGAAAGAGAGACAAGAGAGAACTTACAAAAAAAAACCTAAGCAAGAGGCCCATGTAACAAAAAGCCTTTCTTAAATAGTAAGTAAAAAAAATTAAAAATCCTCAACATCAATTTTCCCACAACTGAATTTTTTTCTTCACTATAAATACCATTTTAATGTTTATCTACATTTTGATCCGCACTTTTCAAAGCGCAGGATTGTTTTGTTATTGTAAAAGTTTTATTTGATAAAAAGTATAATAAAAATAGTTAACTTTCAATTGGTGTTCTTATTTTTCTGTTATTTTATTTATAGCATGCACAGAATTTGAAAAAAGAAATTATATAAATTTTTATATGAAAATTATTTACGTGTTTGCCTCCTAAAATGTTTATTTATTTCGTTTTGGTCTAATTTGTTAATGGACTTTAACATCTGGATTATAAATTATATTATTGGGCTTCGCAGAAAACACAAAAGATCTTAAATTACAAGATATTGGAAACTAAACATGAGGGAGCAGAAAAGTAAGCAAAACGCCAATGAAGCGTTTCCTTCGAAACATAGAATAACTGCATTCTAATGTAAACCAGAACTTTTCAGTTCTCATTATGCTTTCTTTGAAGCCTCTTAGAAAGCTGGAAAAGCAAGATTTAAATCCTCTTAACCAGCTTGCTTTGCGATGTGAAAAGCAGTGTCCAGTATCACCCACTACACACTGCGTTGCTTCAAAATAAAAAACACTCGAACCAGCTTCTTGAACTAGGTTTTTTCTCCACCTATTAAGCGAAATAATTCGTCACCTAAAGGTTTCAAAAGAGAGAAGAGAAAAGTTAAAGGAAAATATCTAAAAAAAATTTTTTATAAAACCATATGAATTCAATACAAAAGCACGAAACCTAACAGAAAAACGCTGCAAATCGACAAATACATACCTTATTAAACAACCAAATTATTAGGAAGAGCAAATCAACAAATATACAACTTTAGCCCAAATTTTCTAACTCTTTACTCTCTATATAATAAAGGGTTCCACACACATGAAAACCTTAACAAAACAGACAATTAAGAAATAGACAAACATATGAAAACATTTGACCAGTTTGAAAAGTCGTTACAAACACACGGTAACTTATCGAAAGTTTTTTTTTCTATTGAAACCAAGAATAAACGAAACTGCTTACAGAAGCTAAGAGGAAGTAAGCCACGGTACAACCAAGTCAGAGCAGTTACCGCAACAACAACTTGGGTCGAGGAGAGCCACCTACGCCAGATCCGCTTGGTAATGCGCAAACATAGACTAAAACCTCCGGTGGACTAAGCCAAAGAAGATTACCGCCATTTGACACGATCTACACACATGACGCAAGATCTAAGACCCAAATCATATCTCCGGCTCCTATGGCAAGTTCGACTCCGATAACACACCAAAACTTCACAGATCCTTTTTTTATAGAGACAGCAACAATAAAGCACAACGGGACGGAGAGAATTCAGAAATTGGAAGAAGAAGTAGACATACGCAAGAGACCCCGGAGCACCTCTCCTTCCTGTCCAGAAAAAAAACTGTGGCGGTGACCTTTACTTAGACGATGGGAAAGAGAGACAAGAGAGAACTTACAAAAAAAATCTAAGCAAGAGGCCCCTTTAACAAAAAGCCTATCTCAAATGTAAGTCAACAAAAAATTAAAAATTCTCAACATCAATTTTCTCACAATTGGATTTTTTCTTCTTCACGTAATAAATACCATTTAATATTTAACTAGACTTTGATCTGCGTTTTTTCCTAATGCATGATTGTTTTGTTATTGTAAAAAGATTTATTTGATCAAAAATATAATAAAAATAGTTAGTTTTTAAATTGGTGTTCTTATTTTTCTGTTATTTTATTTATAGCATTCACAGAATTAAAAAAAAAACAATCATATAAAATTTATATGAAAATGATTTATTATAAAGTGTAATTTTGAGTATTATATAGTTATGTAATTTTATCTTTGTGATCATAAAGTTATAAATAGAAGTTAAAGTTATATTTTATGTTCTAACCCGTGATATAATACATGATCATAATTTAAAAGGAAATTAATATATTTTAGTTTTAATGAAATATTCTGTAACGACCGTGATCCATGGGGGGATGGCCCATTTACTTTAATAATTAAAATCTATCTGTATGTTATTTTGTCCCATATTGGAAATTTAGAAAAATAACCTCTCTTCCCTTCCTCTATATAATAAACTTCCCCCTTCTCTTTTATTCTCATCAAGTCAAAGTATTTCTTTGCGTGTGACAAGTTGTTGAATTATTCGACGACCAGTCACTAAGTAATTTTTTCTGGCGAGAGTTTCGCCCAGATTCCCGGGTGAGTTTTTGGGCGATAGTTCTGGTAAGTTTATCGCCTCTCTATTTCTAGTTTTGGAAAGTTCTAGTTAGAGGAATTTCTAGTTTAGGAAACCGCCATTTTAGAAAAGCTGATATTTAGGAAAGTTGTTATTTTAAGAAGTTGCTATTTTAGGAAAGTTCCTATTTTGGGAAATTTTCTATTTTAGAACAATTTCTATTTTAGGAAAGTATCCATTTTCGGAAACTTTATTTCTAGAGACTCTGAGCCTAAGTCGTTAATTTCCCTCCTGTTGCAGTTGACCTCAGTTGACAATCTTTCGTTGATAATTCCAGCCAATGGCAAAGGTGAGGGTCTATTCCGTAAATTATGTTACTAGTGTAGAATTCATGCTATGTTAATTTAGATTTCGAAGCATGATCCGTCTGTTTGAATGGAGTCTGGTTGAGTCTTGTTTGGTAGTCAGGTTATTAAATGTAAACCGGAATTAGGAGGTCTAGAGGATTCAACTATTGTTTGGATTGATTGATGTTAAATGGTAAAATACATATATACATATAAATATATATTATAAAGTATGGATTATGTGATGAGTACGGGGGCAAGAGAAATCTGAGCTATCGACGTATATGAGTACGGGGGCAGGAAAAATCTGAGCTATCGACGTATATGGGTGCGGGGGTTCGGAGACATCCGGGCTATCGACGCATATTGGAGTGCAGGGGCTCAAAGACGTTTGGGCTAGCGACGCATATTTGTGTGGTGCGGGGTGCAGAGACGTTTGCATATCGACGCATAGTTGTGGAGTGCGGGGGTTCAGAGATGTTTGGACTAGCGACGCATATTATGATATCATATATCCATATGAGGAGAATGCGGGGTGTGTGGGCTAGCTATACACTATGAGCGCATTGGTTGTTTTGTGTGATGCGTTAGGCATTATGTTTGTTCATGTTAGAGCTAAACTTCCATAGTGGGAGTTCTATTTTCTTAGTCAATGTTTTGCGTGTTTAACATCCCATACCTCACTGAGTGACTCCCCTGTTACTCACCCCTCTTTCTTCCCCCATTTCAAGTGATACTGACGATCAGGAGTAATCATTTGGGACTGGTGCTTTTGGGAGTTTTATTTATCAATTTTCAAACTTATTTTTATCGTTATTTTGAGATTTACTATGTTATTTGGATTTATGGAGTCTGGAGATAATTTATGCGATTTAATAAATAGAGATTTCTAACATTTTTATTTAATTTATTATTTTGGAAAATGCGGGTGTTACATATTCATTGTAAGTTTAATATATATTAGTTTGACTAAAGTATTTTATAATTTTACCGAATAAGAAAAGTTTAGTTGTAAGGTTTTTATGTGATTTTCTCTTTAATAATCTAATTCAAAATATTCTGAAAAGGTACATAAAAGTTTCTCATAAAAAGTCTTTTTCCATTTACATAATTCACTACAAGAAAATTCGTCCATTACTAGGACGGGTTTTCCTCGTTAGTTCCTAGTAAATGGCCTTTTACTAGGAACTTACGAGGAAACGCGTTTCCTCGAAACACGTTCATCGTAAAGCCATTTTCCTCGTAAGGTCGTAGCGAATTTACGAGGAAAGCTTTCCTCGTAAAGGCGTGGTAATATTTTCCTCGTAAGGTCCTCGTAAGCTTTCCTCGTAAGCTCGTAGTAAAGATTTCCTCGTAAGGTCGTAGTGATACATTACGAGGAACTTACTAGAACTATTTACGAGGATATTACTTGGAATATTTTACGAGGATTTTGCTTGGAAATGTTTTTTTCCTATTAAAAAATAATTATAAATAATTAATTTATTTTTTAAAAATAAAAAAAAATCAAATTATAAATAAAAATAAAAAACAAAATATTTTATAAATAACTAGATAATATACAATAAGTTTTTCAATTCATAATATACAAATAAAAATAAAAGAAACTACGGATGCTGGTCGTGAAATTGCTGACTGAACAAAACGTCGTCCTGGCTCGGCAAATCCTCTCCATAGTTGGTTGTCGGCTGTGACTGTGATGGCGGAGGAAGTTGGGTACTTGGAATCCCTGCACGTTCCCGTCTCTGACGCAGCAGCTCCTGCACTTGCGGGTTTCCAACCGCCATAATGTCGAGGATATCGGTGAGAGAAGTGACATTCTCGGTGAGCGAAGTCACTTGAGACTGCGTCGCCTGCAACTCCGAGCGCAGCTGATCATTGACATCGTGCTGCTCCTGATGATAAGACGATGTCAACCGAGCCAATCCCGATGATACGCCCCTTTTTCCTAGGGGCGACCTGAAAATAAAAATATTAATAACATTAAGAAAATTTTAAAAAATATTAAAAATTAATAGTAAAACAAATTATTTACCTCCTCGTAAATCTTATCCATGTCAACAGTGGATAATATGACTTGAGACCCAGTCTGCTGAGTCAGCTGGGTTTGGCGCTCGTCAACTCGGGCAACAAGCTCGTTGTAGATCCGCTCCGAAGCAGGATCTACAAACTGCCCAGCCTTGTTCCGGTGGGTCCTCTCGTATAGGTCTTTCAGAGATGGAAGAACTCCTGTCTCCTTAGCCTAAAATTAATTTATAAAATTAAATATTAATTTAGAATATATTCAAATAAAATAAAAATTAAATTAATTGATATTAAAAATCATCTTACCATGTCAAGACGAACTCCCCCGTGAGGTTTTCGACCCGTGGTGTGAAGCACCTTCGTGTTGCCATGCTCGTCNATTAATTTATAAAATTAAATATTAATTTAGAATATATTCAAATAAAATAAAAATTAAATTAATTGATATTAAAAATCATCTTACCATGTCAAGACGAACTCCCCCGTGAGGTTTTCGACCCGTGGTGTGAAGCACCTTCGTGTTGCCATGCTCGTCCTTGGTCATGCGGTTCCCGGAGTTTGTGTTGGAGGTTCTGACCAAGTCCGACAAAGTCCAATAGCTGAAGAGGCCATCCCACACCGTGGTTGTGAGGCAATCGGGTTTCCCGGCCTCGTAACCATCCACCTGATTTAAAAAAAAAAAATTAGAAAAAGTCAATATATAATATTTTTAAAATTATATATATATATTATAATTTATAAATCAATACCTCATAGTCGCCCTTCCAGTTGTAGACCGTGTCGAGCAATCGTGCTTTTGCCTTGGCCTCAAACTCCTTCTTCACTCGCTGGTGAATCCCAATAGACCACCGATACTTTTGCTGTAAGCAGAAAAAATAAAAGACGGATTAGTTCAATTATATTAATAATTTAAAATAATTAAAAATAAATTAACAAACTAAACTTACAGCGAACGATTTGAACCACGTCTTTTTTGTGTGGCTCGCCGTCATCTTCCAGTTCGGAGCTGGATCGGGAAAGTATCCCTTGATACAGTCTGTGACGCTAGATCCGACACTATTGTCACAACCAAACCTGGAAAGACACAAATATTTTATTAATTAAGAAATATTTTGTTAATTAAGAAATAAATAAATAAAAAATTTAAAAATTAAAACATACCATAAAATGTTTTGGCCGTTCCGTCGGTAAGGATCTAACTCTGCCAGCCCTTCTCTGCCTGGAAGGGCCAAAATATCCTCCACCGTGTACACCGCAAAGGGTGCGTTCGGCGGCACCTGCAAATCGGGATGAACCCCGACCGGTGGAGGAGGAGGAGGAGGAGGTGGCTGCTGAGTCTCGGGAACTGCCGAAGATGAACCACCGGGAGCTGACGAGGATGAACCCGGACCATCCTGACGCCCAAACATATCTCCGTAGCTTATCCCCTCGAGAGTCGACGCCCTCTTAGCAGCAGTCTTAGCAATCTTGCTCTGTCTAGGCATCTATATTTAAAAAAAAAAAAAATGAAAACATTAATTCCCGTATAATTTAAAAAAACAGTAACTAAAAGTAAACTAACATAATCTAAATTACCTAAACTAACCACCTAATCTAAATTCCCTAAACTAACTACCTAATCTAAATTCCCTAATCTAATCACCTAACTACGGATTAGAGAGAACCTTTAGAGGACTTAGAGAGAAGGTTACTAGCAAATGAGAAACCGGATTGCTCGCGTATATATAAAGAATTTTGTTTCCTCGTAAAGCCCTAGTAACATTACTAGGACCTTACGAGGAAATAGCTATGCCCGTGTTTTTATTTCCTCGT
>CAKOAT010609599.1:0-11575 GCA_932364175.1 Eruca vesicaria subsp. sativa
TTTATTTTTTAGAAGTTGTGCAAGTGTTCATTAGCTCTGTAGTTTGTGTAATCTTATATGAGTTATGAAAGTGTTCATAATTTTCTATGATGGTATCTTCATAATTCTATTAATTTGTGTTAATTATTATCATTTGTTACTTTAAATTGTGTACACTAAAACGTCGAAGATGTTGCAATATATGTAATACAAACTATGCGCCTTGTTTAATTATAAGTTGTGCAAGTGTTAATTATTTTATATGAAATATAAGGATGCATGAGAACAAACTTTACAAAAAGGTAAAAAAAAAACTTTACAAAAAGATGACCGTCGGTTTGATCTCTGAAACCTAAGGTAAGAAGACGATTTAACGAACTGAAAATGTGTGTAAATCTAAAAAAAATTCTGCAAGTTGGGTAATACATAAATCATTCTATAACTGGCCATTATAGTTTGAAGAGCCCGAACCCATTTTTTCAGAAACTCAAAAAATCAGAATGTGACAAACCGAGATGAGAATTAATTTTGTCCGGTTTGATTTCAATTAGTAAATGCTGACATGTCATTTTTTGCCCCATGCTCTAATGCTGATGTGGAGGCTTGAGAAGTGAGAAAACTCAACTTTATTGTATAAGATATATATATATATATATATATATATATATATATATATATATATATATATATATATATATATATCTAAATATGTGAGGATTTGTTATCAGTTATCACTAAGAAATTTTATCAAAATATTTGTTTATATATATATATATATCATGGGTTTCTATAACCTTAAATTATTAAAAACATTTTACTTTTGTTTTAGATTAATAAATTTTTTTTTCTTACATGTATCGAATTGGTGAGCCATCTTAAATTTTTATAAATTTTTATGTTTTTAGATCCTAAATCCTAATCAGTATCCACTATCCACCATATATCCTGACTTTGAATTGTTTCTAAATTTAAGAACTATGGCTTTCAATTATCAGTGAGATGTAAAAGAAAAGAAAGAAAATTGGTAACATTTTTGTTGGCCTATTATGTGGATACTACATATCCAATAAAAACTCGATTTTTGGATAAAGAGGCTTGTTTAAGATCTTAATTTGACTTCCGTTTGTTTTTCAAAATTTTCGTGATTTGAATCGATTATCTATAAGTCGCTACAAGCCAAACAATAAGTTTAACATTTGTACTGGCAGATGATTATGGGAGAAGTAATATTTTCGCACATATTTATCTTTTTGACATTAAAGTTTCATCAAATACTTCTACAATATGAAATTGTTAATGTTTTAATCATTACAAAATATTTTCTTACGTAGAAAATGTATTTAACAGTGATTTGTTTGTTCTTCAAGTTATGTTTATCTTTTATTATATGTTCAACAAATAGTAATGCATCCCCCTCGCCAATAAATCTAATTGTCTTGCAAGTACACATCAACTGATAATCGGAATACCGTATGAACCGTTAAATAACCTTATAATTGCGAACTCCAGTAGTTTCATATGAGCTCGTTAATCTAGTTGAGCGTCACTGCAACTAGCATAATTATTCCTCTATGTAACTTTCAGCTTTTAATATAAGTATTTGCCGATTAAAAAAACATGTTAATTCAGTTATACGTAAATTATAATAATTGATAGTTTGATACTAGTTTTTAATACAAAAAAAACTAATCACACTATTATTATTAATCTCTTCCTAATGCCAAATGAGATACTGTAATAGTACTTTTCACTAAGAGCATCTCCAAAAAAACACTTTATAACTTCAATATGAAGTTTTTGACTCTCCAAAAAGAGACTCTAAAACTTCAAATTTGAAGTTTTGAGTAGTGAAACTTCAAATATAAAGTGTCACTACTCAAAATTTCAAATTTGAAGTTTCATACTTTCATTTGCATTTTGGTCCTTACAATTACATATCATATTAAATATTTTGTTGTTTATCATTTTAATCTTTAAATTTTTTATCTCATAAATAATTCAAAATTGTTTTAATAAATTTAAATTTTACACATAATTAATTTTTTTAAAAATTATCAAGATAAGATTTCAAATATTTTAAAACTAGAATTAGACAACAACAATATTGATTTAATATAGTATTTTGTTCATAATTTAATATTTAATTATATATTTTCTTTATAATTTTTTATTTTAGTGTAACATTTTATCAATTAATATTATTGTAATATTTTATATATATACTAGTTATTTATAAAAATTCTATGAATGTTAATTAGTTATAATAAATATAAGGACCATAGTATAAAATACAAATAGTTTTGAAGTTGAGTTTGAAGTTTTGTTTTTAGAGCACAACACCTTTAAACTTCAAATATAGAATTTTACAAACTTTAAAATAGAGAATCTTTTTGGAGATATTCTAAGAGATGGGAAAACAAAAAGGGGCTAATTTGAAATAGATTACGCTTATTACTAAAATCAGAAGAAAACACTAAATACAAACAGTGGATGGAGAAAATCTAAGGCAACAATAACCTAAGTTCCAAGGTAGAACCAAATTAAGATCCTATTTTTTCTTTAAACATTTTTTCTGTTTGAAACACAATTAAGACTCTATTCAGATTAGAAAAATATGCCATTTTCTACTTACAAGTTTTCACTTTTTTTCCCAACCTAAAAAACCTCAAAAAAATCTTTGAACTCTAAACCATTGCTTATCTTACTTGTGCCATGGACCAGATCTGATCCATGGCCACAGACACCAACTATCACCGACGATAATAATGACATACTACTGCTTTTGTTCTTCTTCACTCAACACCAGCGCAAAAACACAGATCCACTTGCCACACAATCTCTTTTTTTTTCAATCCGATTGGTGTTGACACCAATAAAAAAAAATAAAGCTTCATCGCCCAGTCCTGATAAATATTGGGCAGAAATCCCAAAAAAAATATAATGGTATAAAAAATGTTGAAAATACATTGGCAACTGTTGAATCCTTTATCTCTTAAGAGAATCGAAAAATATTATCTATTGAGCTACAAGAGAATATAGAAAATAGTAGCCAAATATTTAGTTATTATTGGCGAAGCCGGAAGCACATGCTTCTATAACTTCCCCTTAGTGTCGTTACTGGTTATATTCAAATAGCTCATCGACAGAGCCGTGCATATATTTTCAATGCCATAAGCTAATAATTATTGTTGTTCCAACAAAACAAAACAAACAAAAATGCTAATAAGTGTTGTTGTTTACTAGTTTTTCTACAGTTAAGTAACAAAATAATTATTTTTTGAAACAAATTTTAATTAATAATTATCAAAAGGAATTTTATTATTTTATACCTAATTTTTTTAAGAAATTGTAACATTCAAATGTAATATTTAATATAAATAATTATTCTTACGAAAACTATCACAAAGTTTTTTTAATCTTCGAATAAATCAAAATAGATTAAAAGTAATTAATTCCGATAATATTGATAGTGACTTATGTTTCAAGAACAATATACTTTCTATCAAAATATAAGACTTTAATAATAAAATAGATAACCACCACCGAGTGGCGATTCTCTCTTCTCATATCTCACCAGTCATGGCTTCTAAGAAAGAGGCTGCTTTAGCTGCTACTCCTTCCGATTCTCCGACCATATTTGACATGATCATCAGTAAAGAAATTCCATCCACCGTGGTCTATGAGGATGACAAGGTCTTAGCTTTTAGGGACATAACTCCCCAGGGTCCTGTTCACATTCTCCTCATTCCAAAAGTGAGGGATGGTCTAACTGGCCTCTGTAAGGCTGAAGAGAGGCACATCGACATCTTGGGACGCCTTCTTTACACTGCCAAGCTTGTAGCCAAACAAGAAGGCCTAGATGAAGGTTTCAGAATTGTGATCAATGATGGTCCACAAGGCTGTCAATCGGTGTATCACCTTCATGTTCATCTCATTGGAGGACGCCAAATGAACTGGCCTCCTGGCTAAAAAGATCTCACCATCGATTAGTAATTGATGTCCTTGTTATAAGGGAAACCCTACCCTGAGTTTGCTATTTGTCTTCTTCTGTCTTTATGAATAAAAGGCTTGGGACATAACTTTTATGATTGTTATGCTAAACCTTATGGTATGGAGAGAATATTTGACTGTTCTATTTTCTGGAATCCTTCTTTTTATTGTTGACTTTGTTAAACATTTCAATGGTAATGACTAATGAGGGGTTGAATAATTGAGTCAATATTAGAGAATTTTTGGTGTAAAAAAAAAAATAGACAAAATAAATAAAAAATAAGATAGACAAAGTAAACAAATAATATAAAGATTTTTAAATGTATGCCTGTAACTATAGCAAATGTTTCAAATCTATATATAATAGCAAACCGAAAGTGACATCAGCATTTTTTTATAAGAAAAAAAATTTAAATCCAATGATCATAATTAACTTGATTTTAAGATCTAATGGACCAAAAAAAATCTATTCATATGATTGATGATTTCATCAAATATTTGACAACTCTTTTTTCAAGAAGCATATATTTCATTTTAATAGCCTCAATCATATTTGTCATAAATTTTCCTAAGTTTAAAGATACAACTTTTCAGCAATTTTAAAACACTCATTTTGTTATAATGAAAAATACCACTTTTAAAATAATAGATAACTTTTATGAAAAGACACCATTGTAATTTTCTTATAATAAAAAGATGTAACTTTTAAACTAAAATATTTCAGTTATTATGAAAAGATACAGCCTTTCAAACATTGTTTTGTTTTTCCTATAATAAATTATTTATGAAATCTATTTTAAATAAGATTTTTTTTTGAAAAGACACAGTTATTTTTATAATGACAAGATGAAACTTTTAAACT
Source organism: Eruca vesicaria subsp. sativa (assembly GCA_932364175.1). NCBI lineage: Eukaryota > Viridiplantae > Streptophyta > Magnoliopsida > Brassicales > Brassicaceae > Eruca > Eruca vesicaria. The sequence goes on from CAKOAT010609599.1 coordinate 4,832, forward strand.
AATATATTTTAGTTTTTTATGAAACGATACAACCTTTTAACAATTGTTATTATGAGAAGACACAATTTTTATAACCTCTTTTAAATAATTTTAAACTACTTTATCTGAAACGCAATTTTTTTAATAATGATAAGATTTAATTTTTAAAATAATAGATAATTTTTTTAGGAAAAGACACAATTCTGTTTATAATGAAAAGATGCAACTTTTAAACTACTATATTTTATTTTCTTATGAAAAGATAAAACCTTTCAACCATTGTTTTATTTTCCATCTAATGGTCCTAATAATTTTTTATGCAACTTTTAAAAGAAAAGGATTTTTTTTTAAAAGATAGCATTGTTTTTAGAATGAATAAATGCAACTTTTAAACTAATATATTTTGGTTTTTTATGAAATGATACAATCTTTCAACAAATTTTTTTTTTTGGGTAATGGTCTTAAAAAAGTTGTTTTAGACATAAGATACTTATGCCATTAACATATTTTTTTCAAACAACAATTCTTTTTACTTGAAAGAATCATACTTTTTCATGTTTAAAGAGTTGCAATCTGCTGGTTATGATTGCTTTATTTTTCTTCTATAGGTCCTAATAGTTGTTTTTGTATACTTAAATTAAATTTATCATGAGCAGTTATTTTTTTTCAAACAACACATCTCTTTAATTTGAAAAGTCATACTTTTCTTTGCAACTCTTGAAAATATGCATTTTAAAATAAAACACACCTCTTAATAATCTATCAATGTACCTTTTCAAATTATTATAAATAGAACATTTTACAGATGCAAGGTTTTAAGAAAATTTGCGTGTTTTAATTTTCTAATATAGGTATGATTCTTAGTACCCTTGAATATAATGTTTGATTCATTATATAGATCTAAACAATCTTTAAAAATTTAATGGGTGTTTGCAATAATAAATTAATAGGATACGAACATGTTGGGATCGAAAGAATGCGAACGTGTAGGGACCGAAAGGGTGCGAACGTGTCGGGACCGAAAGGGTGCGAACGTGTCGGGACCGAAAGGGTGCGAACGTGTTAGGACCGAAAGGCTTCAAATGTGTTGGGACCAAAAGTATGCGAACGTGTCGAGACCAAAAGGGTGCGAGCGGTTCATGACCGAAAGGGTGCGACGTGTTGAGATCGAAAGGATGCGAACATGTCCGGACCGAAAAGGTGCAAACGTGTCAGGACCGAAAGGGTGTGAACGTGTCAGGACCAAAAGGGTGAAAACGTGTCGGGCCAAAAGGGTGCGAGCGGTTCGGGACCGAAAGGGTGCGAGCGGTTCGGGACCGAAAGGGTGCGAACGGTTCGGGACCGAAAGGGTGCGAATGGTTCGGGACCCGAAAGGGTGCTAACGGTTTGGGACCGAAAGGGTACGGACATTCAGGAGCGAAAAGTTGCAAATGTATTATAACCGAAAAGCTGCGAATGTAATGTCATCAAAAGGGTGTCAATGTAACGTCACCAAAAGAGTGTGAATATAATGTCACCGAAAGGTGCAAATGTAACGTCAGCAAAAAGGTAAAAATGTGTCAGGACCGAAGGGGTGTGAACGTGTCAGGACTGAAAGGTTGCGAACATGTCAGGGTCGAAAGGGTGTGAACGTTTCGGGACCGAAAGGGTGCGAACGGTTTGGGACCGAATGGGTGCGAACAATACAGGAGAAAAAATGTGTGAATGTATCATAACCGAAAAGGTGCGAATGTAACGTCATCAAAAGGGTGTCAATGTAATGTCACCAAAAGAGTGCGAATATAATGTCACCGAAAGGTGCAAACGTAATGTCAGCAAAAATGTGTCAATGTAACATTTTTGAAGGAGGGGGAACATAATATTTACGAAAGGGTGCGAACATATTGAAAGGGTGCAAACATAATGTTATTTTGTATGTAATAATAATAATCATATTTCATCGCTCTTCAGAATATGTTGATATGATTATGGATATGAACATTTTACAGATGCAATGTTTTAAAAAAAACTGTGTGCTCTATTTTTCTAATATAGGTATGATTCTTTGTACTCTTGAATATAATGTTTGATTCATTATATAGATCTAAACGATCTTTAAAAATTTAATATGGTTTCTGCAATAATAAATGAATAGAATGCAAACATGTCGGTATGGAAATGATGCGAATTTGTCAGGACCGAAAGGGTGCAAACGTGTCGGGATCGAAAGGGTGCGAACGTGTCGGGACCGAAAGAGTGCGAACGTGTCGGGACCGAAAGGGTGCATACGGTTCAGGACCGAAAGGGTACGAATGGTTCAAGATTGAAAGGATGCGAACGTATTGGAACCGAAAGGGTGAAAACGTGTCGAAACCAAAGAGTGTGAATAAGTCAGGACCGAAAGGGTGCGACCATGTCGAGATCGAAAGGGTGTCAATGTGTTGGGACCGAAAGGGTGAAAATGTGTCAAGACCGAAAGGGTGCAAACGTGTCGGGACCGAAAGGGTACAAACGGTTTAGGACCGAAAGGGTGCGACGTGTTGAGATCGAAAGGATGCGAACGTGTCGGGACCGAAAGGGTGCAAACGTGTCGGGACCAAAAAAATCGAAATACAACAACACAACCAATGGAAGAAGTCAAATGGCAACAAAGAAAAAGAAAAAAAATAATTGAAGACGATTATATAGCTTAACAATCTAAGCAAAATACATATAATTAAAATTTACACATTTTAAACATCAATTATATTCTGTAATTTTGTATATAAGATTATAATTAAAAGTTTTATTTAAATCAAACTTAATGAGTTTATTACATGATTCGAAAGAATTGATTAATTTAAATTTTACTAAATTATAATATATAAAAATTAAACATCATTTTCTGCGCGTTTACGCGCGGAGTGATTTTCTAGTAATATTAATAGTAATCCATATTCTTAGGTGGCTTAACTTTGCAGAAAGTAATTTTGTCTTTATGACCTATTTACTACAAGGAAACATATCACATATTTACCACATTTCTGACCAACAAAAATGATCAGAAATAGCTATGATCATATTTTGACCACTTTGTGATGAATACAAAAAAATGGTTAGAAAACTTTAACCGAAACATTTAGTCAAAAGTGGTCAGAAAATACATCACATTTTAACCATATTTCTCACCACTAAAAATGATAAAATTAATCATTAGCTGATTCTAATCACTTTGTAATGAAATAAGTAAAAAGGGCAGACATTGGTTAGAATGTTTTAACCAAAACATATGGTCAAGAAGTGGCTAGAAACTTGTCATCAGATTCATACCATTTTCTAACTGTATCTTTAGTTTAACCTAGATCTCACTTCTCAGAACTTCATTTCTCAATCTCATTTATTAATTTTTCTCCTCAAGCGGCTCCATCTTCTTGTGTATTGTTTCCTTTTAATTTGACAAACCTTCCCAGTCCTTCTGATCTATTTCTCTGATTTTTTTTTTTTCTTCCCTGCTACTCCATCATCAAGACCTCTCTTTTCTTCACTTCAGGTCACATTGGAAAGGCTTCAGTGTTTCTGCTATCAACATCATCTCAGCCTTGATTCTGCCATCGTTCCTTTAGTCATTGCAAGGTTAGATCCATGTTTTGTGTTTAAATGACTGATATCTAGTGTCATACCTTCTAAAGAATATAGATCCAAACTTGATCAATATTCTAACCTTACTTTCATTGATTGAGATTTTTAACTGGAGTAGTTCGAGCATGATTTTTAAGTATGACTTTCTAATCTTGTTTTCATTTATCTTATTATTTTCTGTCAAACACACAACTAGGACAGACCGGTTGAGACTATGGAGAAAGACAAGACTTATAGAAGAACAAATGAATTAAGTAACAGCACGGCGGATATGACGAATGAGCTCTATTTTGTTTTTGTTTTTTTTTAACATAGCTCTATGTCGTTTTTAGTTTTGTTTTCAGTGGATGTATTTTTATGTTGCTAAACTCCAATTGTTTTGTTTCAAATTAATTATTTAATTTATATTGCTTCAGTTTTCATTATATATCGCTATCTTTATTTTATTATTACCATTATTATTTATTTAAATTAATAATCCGATAAGTTATTAATTAAAAATCAGAAAATCAACATTAAAAATGGTCGAAAGTTCATCAAAAAATGGATAATTATTTTTTGATGATTCTCTTACATTTGTTTTTGAAGATGTTTCTGACCTTTTAGTATAGTCAAAAAAATTTGCCATTTTCTGACCATAATTAATTTCTGACTGAACTTTTCTAACGATTTTATTTGGTCAAAAAGTTGTCAAAATAGAGTGTTTTTAACCATTTTTTAACATGAATGAAGATCAAGAAATTAAACTATTTCTTGTAGTGATTAAATAACGATTATGTAAATTTTTCCCTATATAAAATTTTAGCAAACAATTAGCCTTTAGCCAATGTTTCAAATTTGGTTAGTAGGCACGGCTCTGCTCTGCTCATCGAAGCACACAGCTACCCAAAGTATATCCAAAAGTCTGAAGTTTGTAGGAACAATATTAAAGAGCAAATTTGTTCCAAAAAAATATTAAAGAGCAAATGATGCATCTTCTCTATTAAAAGAGAAGTACCATTTATATCTACTACACAAAGTTATGTTGGACCATCTCATTAATATGACATATTTAAGTATTTATATTAATCAATCAAATATATATAATTGGAGCAATATTTTAATAATAATAAGATATTAGTAATAAATTTATTGAGAAAATATCTAACAAGATCTTACTAAGAAGTTTAAATATTTTTTTAAAATATGTATTATTTAATTTCGTGATTAATATATATATAAATATTGATATTAATTTTAATTAAAATAAAAATTGTTATATTTCATAATTTACTTATATTCTACACTATATTAAAATAAAATGCTATGTGAAATGAATATAAAATATATTAAATTGGTAAAGAAAAATATTTTATTTTAAAAAATTTGTTTTATTCAAATAAATAAATAAATATCACTCACTTTTAAAACATATTAAAGTTTTTAAATCATATAATATTTTTATACAAAAATGTTAACATATATTTTTGTAACTCACAACAAATATATATATAAAAAATATGAATATTTTTTTTATTTTAAAACTTACAACAATATATTATATAAAAATAATTAAAATTATAAGATTATAAAATTATACAATATATAACAATAGAATGTAAATCATATATATTTGAAAGGTTTTGTTTTATTTTTATAAAATGAAAAACATACCCGCACGGATGTGCGGGTTCAAATCTAGTTAGTTAGTTATACGCGGAAAATAAAAGTTTTATTTATCTTCTTAATACAGAAAGAAAATCACAGTCGTTTGTATATCACAATGCGGTCAAGATTATATATAGTTTATGACATTTTTTTTGGGACAAAATATACTTTATGACATTATTTGGGAACTTTGGTCGAAGAACACAAATAACAGTAAGTATGCGCAAATATTTTATATCCTAGTAAATAGTAAATACTAGGTAGAGTCATATGTTTATGTATATAGTATGTTTTTGCTATTAAAAGATTCACACACCTTTCTATGCATTTCGTAAAGGACAAGTTGAAATTTCAAAGACAAGAATCTATCACACGTGCGGTCAGAGTTTGCACGTGATAATAATATTTTTATTTTTTTTCAGAAAGGATCTTGACCGAAAAAGTGAGAGGCTGAAACCAATTTTGGTCAGTTTTCACAAAATACTTTCTTTCAACTTAGCCGTCACCTTGACCATCTAGATTCATTGGATTTCACTCGCAAATTCAATATTTTTGTTTTAGCCCCTCAAATAACCAGAAATTGCACCAAACGCAGATCAGCCCCAGTACTTTCCATTTATTTTCCAATCCAAATCATTTCTTTACTATGACAATGGCACGTATACATTTTTAGGGTGCAAACTACCCCATGATCAAACAGTTTATTCATTAGAGTAAGGAGGCTTTTGACTTTTGAGTACCCGCACGTGCTTTAAAATAAGATCCACTACATTCTCAATAGTCACATTACCTCCACGTATAAATAAACTATCACTACTATCGACACATGTACATGCAAAAATAAAACTTGAACGATAAACTTATGGAACATAATGTGTCTAACACGAATGAGGTGAAATACAGAGGTGTAAGGAAGCGTCCATGGGGGAAATACGCGGCAGAGATACGAGACTCGGCTAGACACGGTGCTCGTGTCTGGCTCGGAACGTTTAACACTGCGGAAGACGCGGCTAGGGCCTATGATAGAGCTGCTTTTTCTATGAGAGGTCACAAGGCCATTCTAAATTTCCCTCATGAATACCCAATGACGACGGAAGGTCCAAGTGGTGGTGGTGGCGGAGAGAATGCGGTGGCTTCTTCTTCGTCGTCAGGGTTTAGTGGAAGAGACGGTGGTGGTGTGAAGGAAGTCATTGAGTTTGAGTATTTAGACGATAGTTTGTTGGAAGAGCTTCTAGAATGTGGTGAGAGTTATAAACAGGACGACCAGAATGACGCAAACCATTAATTATAGTTTTTCCTTAGATTCTATAGATTTTTTTTTATGTTCGACGAACGAGAGTACTAATCAATCATGCTTTTGTCCTTAATCAAGGAAGGTTTTCTTTTCTATGTCACTTTTTCGCGGGAAATTTTTAAATTACTATTTGTCAAATGTTACTTGATATATGCTTTTGTTTTATTGTTGGTCTAAAATAGACTCGGCTCAGTTTTTTTTTTTTTTTTTTTTTTTTTTTTTTTTTT
>CAKOAT010609599.1:11675-118953 GCA_932364175.1 Eruca vesicaria subsp. sativa
GTTTTACAATTTAATATGTTATGAATGTTGCCAAATTACATGGCCTTCATTAATTTAGTCCCACAATATCACCGATCTAACTCGATTAGCAGCACTAGTTTTCACTTGCAGAACAAGCGTATTATTGAGTCATAAGTCATTCACGATATCAAGCTTGTTCACATTTCTATGAACTATGTTATTTTTGTATACCATGACACTAGAACTTATATCATTCCTTTTCAAAAAAAAAAAAACTTATATCATTTTACTTTTTCGAAAATGGATGTTCTAAATTTTTGAAAATAGTATGAGAATGCTGATCTTATACAGCTACAAAAATATGTATATTAATTTTTTCATATCAAGTAACTTTGAATATTTAACTTTCGTTTCAGTCGAATTTCCATAATGACGTTTGAATTGGAAAGCAACAGAGTTTTAACTTATTTTGTTTGTGAACAAGATTCCACTCACATGGACAATGCTCTATTGTGATAGCATCTCCAGGGTGGAGATTTGATGTTATAATCAATTAAATAGTGATATATTTAATCTTCTGTAATGTTAATCACTTTATATATGATGTTTAATCTTCTGTAAAATTAATCATTTAATCTTAGACAATCTCCAACTTTACTCACCTATATTTTCATCTATAAACTCTATTATAGAGTTGAATTTGCTCAAATATACCTACAGAATAAAGTTCATTCTATTTTTAAGAGAAAACATAGATGAATACTATTTCATCCTTAAACATATAGAACAAAATAGTATTCTTCTATATTTTCTTTTAAAATAAAGGAATTCTTTATAGTAACACACTGAAATAAACTCTAAAATAAATATTTCTATTTATGAAGAAAATATAATAATATACATTGGAGATTCTTTTTAGAAAGTGGCATGTGTGTATAGAGTGTCTTATGAGGTTCTCACATATATAGTCTCTTGTACGAAGATCCCACTAGAAACCCTTAATCTCTTTCTCAAAGTATGACTAACCCAGGATTCTTAAGGTGGGGTTCTTAGCGGAAGTTAAGAAACAATTTCTTAACTTTCGCTAAGAACTCCACTTTAAAAACTCTGGATTGATTATGGTCTCATACTTTTTATATCTAGTTTTTAATAGGTGAAAATCCAGATAATTTGGTGTTTAATATAAAGATGAAATGAAATCGAATGGTTTATTTGGGAACGTACTTTGTCTATGAATATTAAATGATGTGATTAGGTCTTATATACTATGACATCATATAATTAATAACTTCATGAAATATAATTAATCAACAATATCCGAAGACCTAATATGGAAACTGGAACTGTCCGTACTTTTTTTTTTAACTGTCCGTACTTAAATCATCTGAAAATCATATTTCATAAAAAAAGGCAAAGTACACCAGATATCTTACAGTTTATGGCCGCGGTACGTTATCAAAATTCATAGATAAGTACTAAATAAATACCCTACATGCACATAATGCACGTAGCAGCCACCAGCACGCCACATAAATATAATATAGAAAACAAAACTACCGTTTATTTCTTTCTTCCGAATCGAGAAGTTCTTCAAGAACCCTATCGTCCAAATACTCAAACTCAAAAACTTCCCTTTGATTTTGTCGATTAACACCCGTAGAAGTTGAAGCCGAAGATGACGAAGAAGAAGAATAAGGAGGGCGAAGTGAATAGTCGTCCATACGCGAATAATACTCATTAGGGAAGTTAAGTATAGCGAGATGGCCTCTAAGGTTATAGGCGGCCCGGTCATACGCCCTTGCCGCATCCTCAGCCGTCTCAAATGTACCGAGCCAAAGACGAGCACCGTTCCTTGATGGGTCTCGAATCTCTGCTGCAAATTTTCCCCATGGCCTCCTCCGCACGCCTCGGAAACGAGCTTGCTTGTCATCTTTTATTTGGCTGTTGCTCCTTCTGTTTGTTCCCTCCATGTCCTAGCTAGTTAGTCTCTCGTAGTTCAAGATTGGTTTGCTCTGAAGGGTTAATGTTATTTAGTAAGAGATTTGTTGATGGCACATATTGTGGTGCGTATATTTATATATAAGGCTGGATCCTCACCGAGTCAGAATCGACGTTCGTTTTCATGTGACTTGACGATTCTGGGGGTTGACCGTTCTTTCTTGTATATTCTTTATATTTATTGCTTATTTTTCTTATATTTTATGGATTAATAATAAAGTGTTGTTTTCCAGGAAGGTTCCATATGCTGTATTAAGAATTCATATTTGGTTGTTCTGACACATTTGGACTATTTTAATTAGTATTTGACTCTAGAGTGGCCAAAACTGTTTCAAATAAACTCATGAGAACCCTCACCTTTACGTCGTTAGTATCTTTGGACTATATTCTAATCTTCGCATATAAGTTCGCAAATATCGAGATTCTCTGAGTCCATAATACACTACTATACACAAAGCATAATTTAACCATAGTAAAGTTACCATATATACCCAATCCCGTAAGTCCTACGCATTCGATGACGTCAGGTAAGATTTATCTTACGAATTATGTAATAAAATTAATAACTAATAAAAAACTCAAATGATATTCTTTTAACTGAAAAAGGAAAAGTTAAACAAATTTTATTGAGATGTAAAAAAGCAACGTTTTCTTGAACCTATAATACATATAAAATTCTTGCAAATATACACAACAGTATATACTCGTATATTTGTAAATACTGCTACAAAAATGTTGTTATACAAACTCTTGATGACAATATGTTTAAAAAAAAATGTTTAAACCTAAAGTGAACATAGAACCGGAGTACTTCTTGAAATCATCAAGTTAGTAAATCGATGGTTGTTAAACCATGTAAATTAAAAAAAAATCTAATTCATAACCATATAAAATATAAAATATCACGTTATATTTATAAAATATAATAAAATATTTAAAATTTATGTTCTAATCTTAAATTTTTGATAAATATAGTTCCCAAGAATAAATTATTTGATTAACTCTGTATAAAAATTAAAATATAGAAAAAATAATCTAAAGTAACTATAGTATAAACTATTATTATAAGTTAAATATTACAAAATTAACTTAAATTTCAAAATAAAAAATTGTTAAAGTTATAACAGATTATCATTAAGAAAAATAATACTATATCATATGAACCAATATTAGTTTTCTATATTACCTTTCTCATTATTTTTAGGTGGTTTAGTGAAATTTTAATCAAAATCTAAAGAATCACAAAGTAAATTGTTTAATCATATTATTACAATGAAAATATCAAAAGTTCAATTAATTTTTTAATTTTATTTTACAAACATCATTTTTTCTGAGAACTTTTCGGGTTAGCTAGTGTTGGATCGCATGTTAATAGCATATTTTCTATATTTTATTGGATTTTGAATGAACATTATCAAAGTCAAATCGGATTATATAGATGTCACTAGGGGGTTATTGGGAGATGAATTTTTGTGGAGTTTGGATTTTAAAAATTGATAGATTTATAAAGTTATGTGGATTATGAAAATATATATATGTTGACTTATAAAATTTGATTATATTTTCCTATATTGCAATAGATTTTCATGAATTTGTTTAACATTTTTCTATCTTTCCTTTTCTAGATTGCAATATATTTTCATGAATTTTTTTAAAACATGTTTGTTTTTTAAAAAGAATAACCATTATACATAAATAATGTTGTTATGATAATATGAATATCATACTAATAACTTGCTGATTATAATTATACGTTAAAAGGCAAGTAAATAAAAATGTAATGAATTATAATTTTGGAGATATAATTTGGATTAAAGGTGAAATATATATATTCTGTAAGACTAATTATTTTGTTTTCTAGATGTTTTAATCACATGGATTTTGAAAATCTTATGGGTACATATGATATTTTGAAAATTGTGTCTTATGTGTTAAAAAAAATAGAGAATTCATTTCCAAATAACATAAAATTTAGTTAGAATTAGAAAATCAATAATGACTAGACCTTTTGAGTAACAAGGGATTTGAATATATTTTGCAAATTCTTAAACCAATAACAGTGGATTTACTAAGAGTTTATAAATCCATGAACCAATAATAAGGAAATTTCTAAATTTCATGAGAATTTATCTCCCAATAACCCTCCCTAGATTTGTTCGGAAAATCGCAGATTTGAATAGGGTGTGCAAAAATTGTTTGTTGGTTTAATAGTCTTAATGAAAAAGAGTCAATTTTTTGTGTGTTTCATTTTCATTATATACAAATTAGATGAAGATAAACATTTTACCAATAATCTCTCATAAATTTTAGGGGAAATTTAGAAAAATGCCTTTATGTGAGATTATATTTTGAAAATTACTCCTATTTTTTTATTTTTATTTTCAAAACTACACTTCTTTACCGATGAAATGACCAAATTTTCAAATTTGAATGTTAGAAGTATTATAATATCTAAACTAAAATCTTAATAAAATGATTTAAACATTGTTTTCTTTTATCATCATTAAAAACATATTAGTACAAATAATATAGAAGACAAGAATCTCGATAAAATAGAGAAAAATGAAATCAAATGTTAAGATTTGATGGAGAACGGAAGCTATACACTTCAAAATCAAGGGTTTGATCGAAAAGCTAGTAACGTGTTTCTGAAGGTAACTTCAAAAATAAGATAAGAGGGCGCGAATACTCTTCGCAGTGCTTGAGAAAGCTCTTTAAATAACTAGAAATCTTATTAATCAAAGTCTGTCTTACAAAAGCCATAAGAGAGTTCTTTATATAGGACTCTTAAACCATCATTAAAATCCTTAACCTAATAGAAAAGGCAAAACATAAATCTTAACTAAAAAGGAAATAACTATAAAAAGGTAACTTGTCGTTTAAGCTACGATGCTGATGCATCAGGTCCCGCCGGGTCGGAAGGATTCGACCATGAATCTGGCGTGTCATTATCTCCATGATAAGGAAAGATATGCTTGACATTAAAGACATCGGACGTACACAAGTGAGGAGGAAGTTGAATACGATAGGCATTGGGATTAATTCTCTAAAGAACTTGGACCGATCCAATCTTACGAGCTTTAAGTTTGTTATACTCTCTGGCTGGGAAGCGATCTTCGTGAGGACGATCCATACTAAATCTCCAGGCTGAAATATCAACTCCCTGCGTTTCTTGTCTGCATTTTTTTATAACGAGCAGTAGAAGAGATCAAATGCTCATGAGCAAGGCGATGGACATCATGTAGGTCGGTGACAAAGTCAATGGTCTCTCCATGAGTTTGCGTGCGATCTGGAAGCGTAAAAAGATCAAGAGGAGCTCGCGGAATCACGCCATACAGTACCTGAAAGGGACAAAAACCCAAGCTTCTGTTGTAGACATGGTTATGTGCGAATTCAGCTTGACAAAGTTTAGAATCCCAACTCTTGATATTATCTCCAACTAAACATCAGAGTAAATATCCAAGAGACCGATTAGTGACTTGGTTTGACCATCTGTATGTGGATGATACGCAGAACTAAGATCTAGATTTGTGCCGAGAAGCTGCCAAAGGGATCGCCAGAAATGTCCTAAGAACCACGTGTCGCGATCCGACACAATAGAAAGAGGCAGACCATGCATTTTATATATTTCACGAAAGAAAAGAACAGCGATGTTAACAGCATCCGAGGTCTTCTTACATGGAACAAAACGGGCCATCTTGGAGAATCTGTCGACAACGAAAAAAATAGAATCACTGCCTCGTTGTGTACGCGGAAGACCTAAGACAAAATCCATGCTAATATCCGTCCACGGTTGAGTAGAGATCGGTAAAGGGAGATATAAACCTGCATGCGTTGGACGCTTTGCCTTTAGAAAGTTGACAAACATGGCAACGTTCAACAAAGCGTTCAACGTCACGACGCATCAAAGGCCAAAAATAGGAAGTTGTCGGCAACTGGAGAGTACGGTCACGACCGACATGACCCTCATTATGTAGTTCTTGAATAATTTTCAAGCGCAGACTACAATCCGGAATGCAAAGGCGTAACCCTTTGAACAAGATTCCATCATGAATAGTATATTCACCATTAACCTGTTAGATGTCTCCGTAAATATGCGACTTAAGAACTTGTCAGTCGGATACAGATCAGCCAACAGAGAGAAGCCAGTAACCGATGTATGCATTAAAGTAAGCACGCTGTGACGTCGACTCAAAGCATCAGATACACGGTTAGATTTGCCCGACTGATGACGAATCGAAAAGGTAAACTGCTGAAGATATGCAATCCACAAAGCATGCCGAGCTGAAACCTTGGCTTGAATATCGAGATGGCGTAAAGCATCATGATCCGTGAAGAGAATAAATTCCTGATGGACCAAACAATGGCGCCAATGTTTGATGGCCTGAACGATTGCATAAAATTCCATGTCATAAGTACTATAACGAGATCGTGCACCAGCTAACTTCTGGCTGTAAAAAGCAATCAGACGGCCACGTTGACTAAGCACCGCACCAATTCCAAGCGTCGAGGTGTCACAATGGAGATCAAAGGTCTCGGAAAAGTCAGGCAACACGAGAATGGGTGATGTCGTGAGCTTCGTCTTGATCAACTCGAATGCTGAAGTAGCTTCCGGTGTCCAATGAAACCGACCTTCCTTCATGCAACTCGTAATGGGAGCCATAATAGTACTAAAATGGCTTACAAAACGTCGGTAAAAGGATGTTAACCCATGGAAGCTGCGAATCTTAGTTACTGTCGTAGGAACTGGCCAAGAACGGACTGCCTCCACTTTAGACTGATCCATCGCAAGAACTTTTCCAGAAACCACATAGCCGAGGAATAAAACCTTAGGAACTCCAATCGCACACTTGTGTTTAGCGGAAAAAAGCTGATCCCGACGGAGGACAGTAAGCACATCACGGATATGTGATAAATGACCGACCATGGAGGAGCTAAATATGAGTATATCATCGTAATAAACAACGACGAATTTCCCAATAAAAGGGAGAAGAGCCTGATTCATAATACACATGAAAGTACTCGGTTCATTGGATAACCCAAAAGGCATCACGAGCCATTCAAACAATCCTTTGCGAGTTTTAAACGCCGTCTTCCATTCATCTCCAGGCCTGATCCGAATCTGATGATAACCACTTTTAAGATCAATCTTTTAGAAAATAGAGGCTTTACCGATTTGGTCTAAGATGTCATCGAGAAGTGGAATCAGAAATCGGTATCGTAGTGTAATTTTATTGATGGCTCTGCTGTCAACACACATACGCCACGTGCCATCTTTCTTGGGAATAAGAAGAGCAGGAACGGCGCAAGGAGACAAGCTTTCTCGTATATGGCCTTTGCGTAATATCTCCTCTACCTGCTTACGAAGTTCCTCATGTTCATCGGGGCTCATTCTGTAATGAGGACGGTTAGGCAACGTTGCGCCTCGTACAAGATCAATCTGGTGTTGAATGTCTCGTAACGGAGGAAACGAAGTTGGTAAATCCGCAGGAAATACATCTTGAAACTCTGCGAGGACTGAAGCAATATCTTCATGGATTGGCGAGAAGAGCAGAGGAATATCTGGAGCCGTAATCAAAGCAAAAGCCATTCCTTCCTTGTGAAACTCAGATTTGAATGTTGCATAAGAGCAAATCAATGATGCTTGTTTTGACGATGAACTAGGCCCAGTAGGTGAGCTAGAGGACGTAGGTGTTGATGTAGCCGCATGTGTGTCTTTAGATAAAGCAGGAGAATTTTGTGTGTATCCCAAGTAATTTGGTAAGTGTTATCGGCGCCATAATGAATGATCTTGCGGTCATACTCCCATGGTCTTCCCATAAGAAGGTGACTAATATCCATAGGAGCGATGTCGCAGTAGATACAGTCTTTGTAGTATGGTCTGATGGAAAACGAAGCACGGGCACGTTGAGAGACATGGAGGTTGACGCTGTCGTTAAGCCATCCTAAAGTGTATGGGGCAGGATGAGCTTCACGAGTAATTCCAAGTTTGTCGACTGCGTCTTTGGAGATAACGTTTTTGCTACTGCCTGAGTCAATAACAAAAGAGCAGACACAGTCTTTGATAGTACAAGTAGAACGAAAGATATTTGTGTGAAGCCACTTGTTGTCTGGAACCCGCAGTGTGAGGAAAGTACGGCGCACAACAAAAAGGTGACCACTATCGCCTGAGGTAGAAAGGACCTCGTCGTGATCTTGGTCATTTTCATCTTGCGAGTCATAAACATCGCGGTCGTCTGCTACCTCGTCAATGAGAAAACCTCGCCGTGATAAATGTGGGCAAGCTGATATGCGGTGCCCAGCCTCTCCACAAGAATAACAACAAAGAGCAGAAGGTCTCGTTGAACGTTTAAGCTGTGGTTCTTCTTGTGCCGCAGGTTTATTTGTCGTTGATGACACCTCTGTTGCTTCTTTTGTTGAACTGGAGGTCGCATTGTTACCAGATTAATCTGCCGTTCGAGAACGAGATGAAGATGGCGTCATGTTGGACGATCTGGTTTGTTGTTCGAAAGAGGCTGCACATCGATGAGCTTCCCCAATTGTAGATGGATCAAGCTTAGCCATAGAAATTTGTAGTTGAGGTCTCAAACCCTCGATGAAATGCGACACAAGTTGAACTTGGCCGTCTTTAATCTCATTACGAGTTAATAATAATGCAAATTCCTCTGCGTATTCATCCACACTACGGTTTCCTTGGCGAAGGTTTTGTAACCTCATATACATGGTCCGTTCGTAGTTGTGTGGGAGGAAGGTTTGGAGAAGGTGTTTCGTCACTTTATCCCATGAGTTAATAGGGTCCTTACCCGTACGCGATCGAGTAGTCTTTAGCTGCTTCCACCAAGTAGCTGCGCTGCATGACCACGGAAACGCATAACCATGAGAGAAACACGACGATTAGGTGGGACTTGCTTAAACTCCAGGATTTCCTCGACGGTTATTAACCAATCGATGAGGTCATCGCCTTTAAGGCCACCATGGAATTCAGGTATATCGACCTTAAAACTTTGTTCCCATCGATGATAAATGATATCCTGTTGGCGCAGGTTCTCCAGATACACGCACCTATGATCATCCTCTTCCTCATAAAAATCCTGGTTTCGAGCATCATGAGGCTGGTATTGAGGCTGAGGTTATTGTCGGTGCTGTCGGGGAAGGAGTTGATGTTGAGGCTGTCGCATAGGTTGTGTTGCTGGTAATGGAGGAGGTAGTGCGTCTTGACGCGGGGTATCAACGACCGGTTGGGTGGGAGGGCCCACGTTTATTGTTAACGCGGTGGTTAGGGCTTCGAGACGATCTGTTATGCCTGTTAAAGCTGTGGTGAACACCTCAGTTTGTTGGTTTATAGATGCTTGTGTTACTGACTGCATATCCACGAGAAAATCTCGTAAATCTGTCATCTTGATAGTGCCTTCTCCTGTTGTCTTGGCCATGATAACGAGAAGAAGAAACTAATCCAGAAACGTACTGAATCTGATACCAACTGATGGAGAGTGAAAGCTATAAACTTCAAAATCAAGGGTTTGATCGAGAAGCTAGTAACGTGTTTCTGAAGGTAACTTCAAAAACAAGATAAGAGGGCGTGAATACTCTTCGCAGTGTTCGTTAGAACTCTTAGGATTGCAAATACTCTTCGCAGTGCTTGAGAAAGCTCTTTAAATAACTAAAAATCCTATTAATCGAAGTCTGTCTTACAAAAGCCATAAGAGAGTTCTTTATATAAGATTCTTAACCCGTCATTAAAATCCTTAACCTAATAGAAAAGGCAAAACATAAATCTTAAGTAAAAAAGAAATAACTATAAAAATTTAACTTGTCGTTTAAGCTGCTACGATGCTGCTGCATCAAGATTATTTTTTTCAAAAAAAGAAATCAACGATACAAAATTTGGAAAATAGCATTCGAAGTTTGAAAAAAAAAACATTTGAGTAGCTCAATTTGCTGCTTCCCAAGCAAAAGCTCTTCAGATTTTCATCACTATTAAACACATTCTTGTTAGTAGGATTCTTTAGAAAAACAACCAGTCAGTAAAGCGAACGTTCTTAGCAAATAACTAAATGACCACTTGTTCCAACTCGAAGGTTTTCGTCTTCGTATACGACCAAACACACATTGAAGTACCTTTTGTTTTTTTATCACACAATCGGTCGAAGGCCAAGTGATCTTTTGTGAACTTTGTGCATATGTAACACAGAAGACTCTTGCAGTTTTATAGAATTTATGAATTAATTTTTTCATTCTTAAAAATATTTGACTTCTCTGTTTTTATTATGTGAAGGTTACGTGTTTCAGCCCGTTCATCTTTTTATGCCATGAAGACACCAACAACATTAACCTGCAGTTATCTCAAGAATCTATTTATGACACACATAAATAATAATAGTATTTTTAGATTGTGTTTTAGTTATTAATATTTGTAATTTACTTTAAGTAAGGATAAGAATGTCTTATCATATATAATAAAGTGTAGTTTTAAAAAAGAAAAAAAATCTATTTTTCTAAATTCAAATCATAAATATTGTATTTTTCAAATTATCACTAAATTTTATAACAACCGAACAAAAAGGATGAACATGATAAATGTAGAGCCTTAATTATTTCGTAACTCTTCAAATTGAGTGGATCAATATTTTTACTTTTTACACATACACTTAATTCAAATAAGAAAACATAATGCATATTTTATGACATATATCTTTGCTCTAGATTTTTTACGAACATAAAAAAATATGATCGAAATTCTGTTATGATTCAATTCTTAGTGGTAATAGATAACAACTCTTAATGACTAGTTAGAACACCAGGATTTCAATGGTTATTGGCATTTGGATTGAACACAAGACTATTCAAAGAAAAACTATGGGTTATATATATTATCCCTTGCATAAGTTACATATAAGGCATATAACATATCGTAATATCTCGAACGGTCATATCAATGTTTATAATGTCTGATTATGTTTGCATATCTTTTACTGTTTCACCTAATATATGACATTTCTCCTTTTCTATAATCTTTTTGATTAAGGATGGGATTCTGATTTGCTAAAACTGGAATATAATATTTTGTTCGGACTTTATAGTTGATGTTACATGAGTTCTGATTCCTAACATATCTTGATTTTTTCCTTATCATAGTACAACATACAACAAAGTCATGTCTAATTAGTTTCAACAGTTGGCCGTGACTCTTAGTTTCGTGTTCACAACATAAATTAGGTCACACCAATATAGGTAAAACTGGATTCAAATTAGGTCACACCAATATAGGTAAAACTGGATTCGATTCGTTATGTATTTCGATTCAAATAAAACTTGGATATATGTAATTCTACGAAGCAATACAAAAACTAATATACAGAGAGCGATTAGTTTGACTGTAAATGTAGAAATTTTACTGTAGAGTTTAGCTTGTAAACTTTTTTGATGTATCTGCATCTAGTGTAGTTGTAGAAATTAAATAAACAAAAACTAAAAAAAAATAGTTATTCCTACAGCAATCATACAACAATATTTTTTCCTTTAGAAAATAAGGTTCTTACAACCACTTTTTAGTTTTTTTTTTTGCTTTAGCTTTAAAAATATGATTGGTAATTTATATGGTTGTAAATAGAAAATAAAGCTAAAATCACTAGTTAAAACCTAACCAATCACTCTCATAGTATCTGTAAAAAAATGAAACAAATTACATTTACTACTATTTTCAAGAACGGATATCTAATCTGATTCGTTATACGCATATATATACATATTTTTATATAATTATATATAATCATTATATTTTATGTAAATAAAAAATATTATATTTCTTATGTTGATTATTTTAGTTATTAAAGTTTTAAAAGTAAATATCCTTTAATTATGTAATCACTACAAGAAAACTAAGAATTTACTAGGAAATTTTACTAGGAAAATACTTCCTCGTAAATTTACTACGAAATTACTTCGGTTTTACGAGGGAAACTAGTTTCCTCGTAAGGTCCTCGTACAGGTACGAGAAACAGTTTTCCTCGTAAGACCGTAGTAACCTTACGAGGAAACTACGTGGCAAAAGTCCATTTCCTCGTAAACTCGTAGTAATAACTTTCTTCGTAAAGTCCTAGTAAAACTTTACTACGAAATTATGAGGAATGGATTTGTTACTATGAAATTAGGAGGAACTGGATAGAAAATATCGAATTTAAATCAAAAACGTGTTTTGTACCTATATTTCCTAGCAATTTCCTAGTAAATGCTCAGATTCAAAAATTTCTATAAATACCACTATTTGTGATTCATTTGAAACACACCAAAAAAATCAGCTATAAGCTTGATCAAACACAAAAAAATGTCTGGTCCGAGAAATATTTTCGAGTTGCGGAAGTGGATGTATTCACACAGAGATAATAACGGGAGGGTGACGAAAGAATTTCTCGAAGGGTTGGAGTTCGGATTAACAAGAACGGTGTAGTTGATGTCAATGGTGGAAGAAGTTACAACAAATTTTTTTCTTTTTATATCCAGCTTTCGAGTATTAATTAATTTTTACATTAATCTTTACTTTTGTAGGTACAACAATTTCGAGCCTTTCATATTAGCTTCCCAAGCAGATCAAGTTTGCTTCATTTCATACCCTCGGATTACTACCTCGGGAATAAACTGGTTAGCTGTTATCAAAGTTACACCTCGAGGACGGATAATCGCTGGAGAAGAACCACCATTACAAGAAGAAAACACCAATGAGATCGAGGAACCTGAAGCAGAAATTGATAACATCCTACTCATTGATCCGCATAATCGTGAATACGAAGATGTTCCTGATCACTCAACGGACGGAGGTGTAGAGGACGAGTTCTACGAAAATTATGATGTCTCAACAGATTACGAGAATGTATCCGAATGAATTATGTATATTTATAAGTTTGTTTAATCACAAAAATGAATTTGGATTATATATGTTTTAACTTTGTTTAATCACAAAATTAATTTGCATTTGGGGTTTATGTGTAGAAGAAGTTAGAAGTTTGGTTGTAGAAGAGGTTATAAGTTAAGGAAGTTGTGGTTTGGGGTTTCGAGTTTAGGGATTTACAAACCATTTCTTCGTAAAGCCCTAGTAACAGAAAACGCGGACATAGCTATTTCCTCGTAAAGGCCTAGTAATACCATTACTAGGACTTTACGAGGAAAAAATCGCGGGCATAGCTATTTCCTCGTAAAGGCCTAGTAATGTTACTAGGGCCTTACGAGGAAACAAAATTCCTTATATAAACTCGAGCCATCCGATTTCTCATTTGTAGTAAGCTTCTCTCTGAATCCTCTTAAGGTTCTCTCTATTTCCTAATTAGGTGATTAGATTAGGGAATTTAGATTACGTGGTTAGTTTAGGGAATTTAGATTAGGTGATTAGTTTAGGTAATTTAGATTAGGTTGGTTTACTTTTTTAAACTGTTTTTTTTAATTATACGGGAATTAATGTTTTGACTTTTAAAAAAAAATTTAGATGCCTAGACAGAACAAGATCGCTAAGGCTAAGAGGCCTCTTCAGGGGAGTCACAACGAAGATCTTTTCGGTCATCACCCCGGCGCATCATCTTCGTCTGCTCCCGGTTCTTCTATTCCGGATCATGACGCTGTTCCCGAGACTTAGGGAGTTTCTACGGCGTCCCGGTCTGACAAACAACCTCCTCCTCCTCCACCGGTCGGGGTTCATCCCGATTTGCAGGTGCCGCCAAACGCACCAGCGGTGTACACGGTGGAGGATATTATGGCCCTTCCAGGCAGAGAAGGGTTGCCAGAGTTAGATCATATCCGACGGGATGGCCACAACATATTATGGTATGTTTTAATTTTTTCAAAGCGTTTTTAATTTATTTCTTAATTAACAAAATATTTACAAATTAATCTAATTAATTTTTTATTTTGTATCTTTCAAGGTTTGGTTTTGATGGATGTGTCGCTCAGAGCGTCACGGATTGTATCAAGGATAATTTTCTGATGCAGCTCCAAACTAGAAAAAGACGTCCAGCCACACAAAAAGACGTGGTTCAAATCATTCGCTGTAAGTTTAATTAATCAACTTAATTTATTTTTAATTATTTTAAATTATTAATATTATTGAACTAATTCGTCTCTTATTTTTTCAGATTACAGCAAAAATATCGTTGGTCTATAGGGATTCACCAGCAGGTGAAGACGGAGTTTGAGGTGAAGGCAAGAGCACGATTGCTCGACATGGTCTACAACTGGAAGGACGACTTTCAGGTATGGATATATAAATTATATATATATAGTTTTAAATCATTTATTGATTTTAATTAATTCTAATTTTTGTTTTCAGTTGGATGGTTACGAGGACGGGAAACCCGATTGCCTCACATTCGACGTGTGGGATGGCCTCATCAGATATTGGAGGTTGCCGGACTCGGTCAGAACCTCCCACACAAACTCCGAGAACCGCATGACAAGAGACGAACATGGCAACACGAAGATACTTCACACCACGGGTTGAAAACCTCACGGGGGAGTTCGTCTAGACACGGTAAGATGATTTTTAATAACTATTTAATTTCTACTCTATTTGAATATTTTAAATTAATATTTAATTTTAAAAATTATTTTTAGGCTAAAGAGACATGAGTTCTTCCTTCTCTGAAAGACCTTTACGAGAGGAACCACCGGAATAAGGCTTGGCAGTTTGTAGATCGTAGATCGTAGATCCGAGCGGATCTACAATAAGGTTGTGCCCGGGTTGACGAACGCCAGACCTAGCTGACTCAGCAGACGAGGAGGTAAATAATTTGCATACTTGACTAGTAAAGCCCTACTTTAAGAGTGGATAAAATTTACGAGGAGGTAAATAATTTGCTTTTCTATTAATTTTTATTCTTTATTTAATTTTTTAAACGTTATTCATTTTTTATTTGCAGGTCGCCCCTAGGAAAAATGAGCGTATCGTCGGGATTGGCTCCGTTAACGATGTCCCCACAGCGATATCATCCTATGCTCAGGAACAGCACGATGTCAATGCTCAGCTGCGCTCGGAGTTGCAGGCGACACAGTCTCATGTGAGTTTGCTCACCGATCATGTGAGTTCTCTCACCGATGTCTTGGATATTTTGGCGGTTGGAAACCCGCAACTGGCGGAGATGTTGCATCAGATACGGGAAAGCGGTGGGCTTCCAACCCAACAGCCTCCACCATCACAATCACAGCCGACAACCAACTTGGAAGAGGAGGATTTGGCAAGCCATGACGATTTTATTCGGCAATTTAACGAGCACCATCCGTAGTTTTTTTTATTTTTAATTGTATATTATGCATTTTAAAATTTAATTGTATATTATTTAGTTATTTATAAAATATATTTTTTTTTTAATTTATAATTTGGTTTTTTATTTTTTTTAAAATATATTATTTATATTTATAATTAATATTTTTTTTAATAGGGAAAAAAATAATTCGAAGAAAAATCCTCGTAAATGATTCGAAGTAATGTCCTCGTAAAGTATTCTAGTAAGTTCCTCGTAATGTATTATTAGGAGCTTACGAGGAAATGATTTATTATGGCTTTATGAGGAAACACTACGAGGACCTTACGAGGAAAAGTTATCCACGCGTGTATGAGTAAAAGTTTCCTCGTAAATTAGCTAGGACCTTACGAGGAAAAATGCTTTACGATGAACGTGTTTCGACGAAACGTGTTTCCTTATAAGTTCCTAGTAAATGGTCATTTACTAGGAAATAACGAGGAAAAATCGTCCTAGTAAAAGACGAGTTTTCTTGTAGTGAATAATAACATATTATTATTTTATACTTCCTCCGTTTTAATATAAGTGTCATTTAGACATATTTCACGCAGATTAAGAAAATTATCAAATATTCTAGTTTATCCTTATTTAATGTATAACTATTTAAATAAAAAAGATTTTGAAAAACATCTATTGGCTAACTAAAAGGGTAATAAAGAGATAATGTGTAAAATATTGCATTAAATTTGTAAAGTGATATTTATTTAAAAAGAAAATGGTAGAATGACGCTTATTTAAAAACAGAGAAAATGTTATTTTAAATTTTTATTTTGTTTTATATTTTTACATTTTATTTAATTTGTACATATCGAATCAAATATCTGATTAAAAATAAAGATTTTTCAGATTTCTGGACATTAAATATCCGTGTAGATTGAGTTTAATATCTACAAAAATCCAGATATTCTATTTGTCCACACCTAACATAAATGGAAAATTACTTTTGGTTCAAGAATTCTCAGGTCTTGATGTGGTGAGTCTATGATGTCACAGGATAACAGCCAAGTAGAACGTCCTAGTTGATAAAACTAGATTTTATAATTATGAAGAAACCAGTTTTTGCTCTTATTTAAAAATTATGTTTCAAATAAGTTTTAATTTAAGGCACATATCCTTAATTTGATTATTTGATACACAATGTTATGATTACAGTAAGCTTCTTTTCCAGGTTTGACTAGCCAACTCTAAGGTATTTTTAGTCAAATATAACTCCTTTTGATACGATCATAGTTTATCTTTAAATGTATATGGTAAATGTATAGCAAATTTTAGTAGAGTTTCAGCGATTAAATTCACAAAAACGAAAGCTATACTTCAAATCTTTGAGAAAATAATTAAATTAAGATGAAAAGGAATCTATACTATTATTTAAGAAGTAAATTTGCTTAGTTGTCAATTTCTCCATGATTTTAGGTTTTTGTTTATTTGTAAGTTTTATATTTTATAAATAATTTATTATAAAACTAAAACGAATTTATATTAAAATTATTATATATTTTAGACAAATAAGATAATTATTACATATTTTTAATTATCTTGAAAATAGATTTTAATTAATGTTTTTATTTGTCATGTTATTATAATTCTATAAATATTTATTATATAATTAAAACGAATTTTTATTAATAATATTATATTTTTAGAAAATAAGAAAATTCTTATTATTTCTGTTGTTATCTTAAAATATATATTATAATATAAATTCTAAAATTAAGATATAATAAGTTATAATTAGATATAAATCAAGCAAACATATTTGTATAAAAATGTTTTTGATATGGGAGTGTAATAAAAAAATTTATTTGTCAACTTCTCCATGGTTTTAGATAATTTTACTTATTTTAATGTTTTTAATAATTTTATATACCATTTATTATATAATTAAAATGATATTATACTAATAGTAAAATTTGCTTAGTTGTCAATTTCTCAATAATTTTAGGTTTTTGTTTATTTGTAAGTTTTTATAATTTTAGAAATAATTTATTATAAAATTAAAACGAATTTATATAAACATTATTATATATTTTAGCCAAATAAGATAATTATTACATAATTGTAATTATCTTCCAAATATATTTTAATTAATTTTTTATTTCTCATGTTATAATAATGATATAAAAATTTATAATATAATTGAAACGAATTTATATTAACAATACTATATTTTTAGAAAATAAGATAATTCTTATTATTTCTGTTGTTATCTTAAAAATATATTTAATAATATAAATTCTATAAATCAAGAAAAAATATTTGTATAAATTTTTTTTGATATGTGAGTGTAATAAAAAAATTTATTTGTCAACTTCTCCATGGTTTTAGATAATTTTATTTATTTTAATGTTTTTAATAATTTTATATACCATTTATTATATAGTTAAAATGGTATTATACTTATAATAGTATATTTGAGAAAATAAGATAGTTCTTATGTATTATGTTGTCACTTTGCAAATATATTTTCTATTATAAAATTTAAGTATACTATTATTTGAAAAGTAATGCTTATTTATCATTTTCTCCATAATTTTAGATAATTTTGCTTATTTATCATATTTTAATAATTTAATATATAATTTATTATATAATTACAATTAATTTATATTAATAATATTATAAATTTAGTAAATAAGATAATAATAAAAACGAATTTATAACAATAATATTATATTTTTACAAAATAAGTTAATTCTATGTATTAGATTGTTATCTTAAAATATATTTTCTATCATAACATTTAAATAAATTTTCTGATTGTTTTGTAACTTCTCACAATAAATTTGTTTAGTTGTCAATTTCTCCATAATTTTAAATAATATTGTTTATTTATCATGTTTTAATAATTTTATATATAATTTATTATACAACCCAAAATGAACTTATTAATGATATTGTGTTTTTAGAAAATTAGTTAGTTCTTATGTATTAGATTGTTATCTTAAAAATATATTTTTATTATAAAATTTAAGTGAATTTGCTGATTAATTTGTATATTCTCAATGATTTAGACAGTTTTGTTTATTTTCCTTGTTTTAAAATAATTCACATATACTTAATTATATAATAAAACGAATTTCTATTAATAATATTATATTTTTTTTAAAAATAAGATAATTTTTACATATTATATTGTTATCTTGAAAATATATTTTTCTATTATAGAAATTAAAAATTAATATACAAAAAAAATTATAATTAAATATAAATTAAGCAATGCTGATTTGTCAACTTCTCCATGATTTTAGGTATGTTTTCTTATTTATCATCTTTTAACAATTTCATATATAATTTATTATATAATAAAAATGATATTATATTAATAATATTATATTTTTAGAAAATAAGAAAATCCTTATGTATTAGATTGTTTTCCTAAAAATATAGTTTTTATTATAAAATTGAAGTGAATTTGCTGATATATAACTTTTCTATGATTTAAGTAATTTTGCTTATTTGTCATATTTTTGATAATTTCATATATAATAAAAGAAAATTTCTATTAATAATAATCTTTTTGGAAATAAGATATTCCCTCCGTTTCAAATTATATGATGTTTAGATTTTAAGGTTTGTTTTGAGGTTTTAAAGTTTGTTTCAAAATATAAGATGTTTTGAGATTTTAAGGTTAACTTTAACTTTATTTGAAACTGTTCAACCAATAACATTTTACAGTCTTTTTATAATTAGTTGAATGACTATAAATTATATCTTTAAAAGTATGTAAATTTCTTAATTTGTGTGCATTAACTTAAAACATCATATATTAAAAAAAAAGCAGATGGGGTACTTCTGATGTATTATATTGTTATCTTAAAAATATTTATCTATTATAGAACCAAAAAGTTAAGATATAAAAAATTATAATTAATATAAATCAAGCAAAAAATTTGTATGAATATATTTTTAAAATTCTGCTGTGTAAAGGTTGTCATTTATAATTAGTTTTTAAAAAATAAATCATCACTTATAAAATTGTTTTAAATTAATAAAATAAAAACTAATAACTATTCGTAAAACAATTATGCCCGCATGTGCGGGCAAAACACCTAGTTGTTTGTAATTTTAATTGCATGAAAGAACAATTGTAATATCCGTGTAAACTAGGAATAAAATCATCAGATGTCGGACAATTTTCAAGAAACACAATGGATAATCATTAGATAAAAAATACAATAAAACTGTTCTATAATTCTGAAATACTAACGTCAATGTTATAAATATATGAAGACTACTTCATTAAATTCAACTTTACTTTTACACTTTGTTTAGTACCACTATTCACATATACATTTAGAAGAAGAATATTTTCAGAAATACCTAGATCATTAAGAGGTAAAAAACAAAATAACCCTCTCATAAATTGATCATAATTTCCCAACTCTTTCTCGAGATAGAATGACGGCGACGGCTATGTGACAACGGCGAGGAGATCGAACGATGACGGCGACGAGATAATCAAGAGTTCCAGAGAAGGAGATCAAGTGGAACCAGAGCAGCTTCCCACGGCGGAAGATGGTGGCGAAGGAGGACGTGAAGAGGAAGAAGAAAGGATTTCAAGTGTCCATGTTCCTCGTGAAAAGTACATAAATGTCTCCAAGTCTGATCTCGTCAACTCCATTGTAACAACATTACTTGATTCGCAAGATGGAGATTCTGATATCTTTCTCCTCCTTGCCTCGTAAGCCTGACTTTATATAGTTAAACGCCAATTGCATCGTACTAGTAACTAATTTGAAACTCTCTCTCTCTGTAGGTGCTTGGACTCTATCCTCCACGCGGAGCACAAGAGGGTTTTAGAGCAAATGAGAACCGATTTCGTTGCCACTCAATCTCTTGAGAAGGTAAACATTGGTGTTGATAATGAAGAAGAAAGCTCTACTTCAGGTAGAGAGATTGACTCAGATGAGGAAGCTAACTCGAAAGCTAAAAAAACTGAGAGTGTTGTTAATGGATCATACGAGGTTTTATCATTCCCTTTGGCTGATGGTTTCGACATTTGGAACTTTTTGGTTTCCACTGGCAAACAAGCTAAGAGACGTTCTGCTCAAAGGTAATTAGAATAAATTGGAAGATTTGAGGAGGATCACTATGACATGAAAGTCTGAATATAGTTTGGTGATAATTTTTGTACTGCAGTGTTAGTGCTGCGACCCGGTTCCAGCGTTCTTTTATTCAGCTTCTAGACAATGCCGGTTTTGAAGAGCTTTCTAGACAATGCCGGTTTTGTCTATTAATGGTTAAGTTTGAAGTCTATTGAGTCAAGTTCAGTCAATTATAATGTACAAATGTAGATTCTCTATTTTGGTGATCTTGAGCTTGGTGTTAATAGCTTCTTTACTTTGGTGATCTTGGGCTTGGTTTCAAGTACGTTTCTGGTGTAGATTTGATGTCTATTGAGCTAAGCATTTGAGTTTTGTGATGTATGTGTTTAGGTTGAAAATCTCAGATGAGGAAACATATTATATCCTAGCTACACCGTTATTTAACATCTATGTTCAGGTAACATATACTTTTGTTTTAGCTGTGGAGGAATATCAAGTTTTTTAAGCGTCTTTGTTTACCTGTTCAGGGTAAGTTGATTTGGGAGGATTTCAACATTAGAGTAGAGGCTAATGAAACACACAAGGAAGTTATAAATGAAGTGGACTTGACGGTGACTGGTAACACTTGAGAGATAAATGAAGTGAACACGACGGTGACTCATCCATCAGATGCAAGAGCCTGAAAACATTTTAACAATGTACATCCACATTTCGCTAGCAATAGCCGGAATGTGTATCTTGGATTATGCACTGATGGATTTAGTCCATTTGGAATGTCTGGGAGACAATATTCATTGTGGCCGGTCTTTCTTACACCGTATAACCGGCCACCGGAGATGTGCATGCGACGAGAGTTTCTATTCATGACCATATTAATACATGGTCCAAAACATCCAAAAAGATCTCTCGACGTTTTTCTACAACCACTGATAAAAGAGTTGAAAGATTTGTGATCAACAGGGGTGAGGACATATGATTGTTCAACGAAAACAAACTTTACGATGCGAGCGATGCTTTGGTGGACCATAAGTGACTTTCCTGCATATGGGATGTTGTTTGGGTGGACTACACGTGGGATATTAGCTTGTCCATATTGTAATGGAATGACATATGCATTTCAGTTGAAGCATGGTAGGAAGACTAGTTGGTTCGTTTTCCACCGTCGATTTCTTCTCGTTTACCACCCATACCGAAGAAACAAGAAAATTTTCAGGCACAAAAGGGTTGTCAGAGACACTCCTCCTCCATATTTAACTGGAGAACAAATCGAAGCGCAAATCGATTACTACTGTGCTCTAGAAACAGCTCCTCGTGGGGGGAATTAGCATGTTCCCAGTAATATGCATGATTCTTATGGTGTTCAGCACAATTGGCACAAAAAGAGTATATTTTGGGAATTGCCATATTGGAAAGATCTTCTTTTGCGCCACAACCTCGATGTGGTGCATATAGAGAAGAACGTTTTTGAGAAGATTGTGAACACTATATTGAATGTCCTAGGGAAGACGAAAGACAACGTAAAATCAAGGTTGGACTTACAAGAAGAAAACACCAATGAGATCGAGGAACCTGAAGCAGAAATTGATGACATCCTATTCATTGATCCGCATAATCATGAATACGAAGATGTTCATGATTACTCAACGGACGAAGGTGTAGAGGACGAGTTTTTAGAAAATGATGATGTTTCAACAGATTACGAGAATGTATCCGAATGAATTATGTATGTTTAATCACAAAAATGAATTTGGATTATATATGTTTTAAGTTTGTTTAATCACAAAATAAATTTGCATTTGGGGTTTATGTGTAGAAGAGGTTAGGAGTTTGGTTGTAGAAAAGGTTATAAGTTAAGGAAGTTGTGGTTTGGGGTTTGGGCTTTCGAGTTTAGGGATTTACAAACCCTTTCCTCGTAAAACCCTAGTAGAGAAAAACGCGGGCATAGCCGTTTCCTTGTAAAGTCCTAGTAATACCCTTACTAGGGCTTTACGAGGAAAAAAATGCAGGCATAGCCATTTCCTCGTAAAGCAGTTTCCTCGTAAGATGCTAGTAAAGGTATTACTAGGACTTTACGAGGAAATAAAAACGTGGGCATAGCCGTTTCCTCGTAAACGCCTAGTAATGTTACTAGGGCCTTACGAGGAAACAAAATTCCTTATATAAACTCGAGCAATCCGATTTCTCATTTGTAGTAAACTTCTCTCTGAATTCTCTTAAGGTTCTCTCTATTTCCTAGTTAGGTGATTAGATTAGGGAATTTAGATTATGTGGTTAGTTTAGGGAATTTAGATTAGGTGGTTAGTTTAGGTAATTTAGATTAGGTTGGTTTACTTTTTAACTGTTCTTTTTAATTATAGGGGAATTAATGTTTTTTTTTCTTTTTTTTAAAAACTTAGATGGTCAGAAAGAGCAAGATTGCTAAGGCTAAGACGCCTCTTCAGGGGAGTCACTACGGAGATCTTTTCGGGCGTTTGTCTGGTCCCGGTTCATCTTCGTCAGCTCCCGGCGGTTCATCTTTTATTCTGGATCCTGATGTTGTTCCCGAGACTCAGAGAGTTTTTACGGCATCCCAGCCACCTCCTCCTCCTCCTCCTCCACCGGTCGGAGTTCATCCCGATTTGCAGGTGTCGCCAAACGCACCATTTGCGGTGTACACGGTGGAGAATATTTTGGCCCTTCCAGGCAGAGAAGGGCTTAGATCCTCTCCGACGGGACAGCCACAACATATTATGGTATGTTTTAATTTTTAAAAAGTGCTTTTGATTTATTTCTTAATTAACAAATTATTTACAAATTAATCTAATTAATGATTTATTTTGTGGCTTTCCAGGGTTGGTCTTAACGGATCTGTCACAACTAGCGTCACGGACTATATCAAGGGATACTTTCCTGATGCAGCTCTAAACTAGAAGAAGACGGCGAGCCACACAAAAAGACGTCGTTCAAATCGTTCGCTGTAAGTTTAATTAATCAACTTAATTTATTTAAAATTATTTAAAATTATTAATATTATTGAACTAATCCGTCTTTTATTTTCTCTGGTTACAGCAAAAATATCGTTGGTCTATAGGGATTCACCAGCGGGTGAAGACGGAGTTTGAGGCCAAGGCAAGAGCACGATTGCTCGACATGGTCTACAACTTGAAGGGCTACTATGAGGTGTGGATTTATAAATTATATATATATAGTTTTAAATATATTATTGACTTTAATTCAAATTATTTTATTTTTTGTTCAGGTGGATGGTTACGAGGACGGGAAACCCGATTGCCTCACAACCACGGTGTGGGATGGCCTCATCAGATATTGGGGGTTGCCGGACTCGGTCAGAACCTCCAACAAAAACTCCGGGAACCGCGTGACCAAAGACGAGCATGGCAACACGAAGATGCTTCACACCACGGGTCGAAAACCTCACGGAGGAGTTCGTCAAACCGTTCAGAATACCCCTTCTCAGGACTTCTTTCATCCGGTGCTCGCTAATGTGACCCATACGCATATGTCACAACGTTGTACACGCCGACTCAGAAACTGCAGCAGC
Source organism: Eruca vesicaria subsp. sativa (assembly GCA_932364175.1). NCBI lineage: Eukaryota > Viridiplantae > Streptophyta > Magnoliopsida > Brassicales > Brassicaceae > Eruca > Eruca vesicaria. Next base: position 35,504 of record CAKOAT010609599.1, read on the forward strand.
TGAGGCTCCACCTACAACCATGTTCCCTATCAACCGATACACATTTCCTTCATCACCATCATATCTCCATAGATTACCTTCAATACTTCTTCATCATCGGATTTGTACTTGAACCCGTTTTTATGAAGCGTCCCTAGAGATATTAGATTCTTCTTCATGATTGGAATATATCTCACATTAGTCAATGTCCTGATAGTTCCATCATACATCTGAAGCTTGACTTGTCTAATGTCCACAACACCACACACCTTGTCATCCGGATGTCGAATATGGTATATGTTTCCAGCCTTATACGTTTGAAACCATTCCTTGTTAGGAGTCATGTGGAATGAAGCGCCTGAATCCAATATCCAAGAATCGATGTGATCCCATGTCGTAACAGCTAACATGTCCAAATCAGTTGATCCTTCTGAGTCTTCATTCTTCTAAACTATGTTAGCAGAAATCGATCCGTCCTTCAAGTTCTGCCTTTTTTCAGGACAGTCTCTTCTATAGTGGCCAGGCTTGCCACACCCATAGCAAACCACTTTATTTTAGAATTTTGACTTTGATCTCTTCTTGCTAGAACTATCTTGTTGTTTCCATCACTGCATTCCTCTATCCTGACTGACATACAATCCATCACCTTGAGAGTTTTTAGTCATCCCAGTATTTTTGCCTTCTCTCATGATGTGAAAGCAGCGCAACAGTAACCGTCTCCAGGTTTATAGTCAATTTATCAACTGTTAGAGCTGTCAACGTCTCATATTGAGGAGACAGAGAACACATCAAGTTCATGACTTGATCTTTGTCCTCAATCTTCACATCCACACGCACCAGGTCTCTGATGATTTGATTAAAGTTGTTGAAGTATGCAACAAGATCTCCGCTCTCAGACATCTTCAAACCAAACAACTTCTGTTTGAGGTCCAGTTTTCTAGATAACGATTTAGACATATACAAGTTCCAACTTATCCTACATCTCTTTATAAGTTGTGAGATCCATCACCTGATGTGTTATGTCATCTAACAAACAAAGTCGAATCGTTGAGACAGCCTGAACCTGCATCAATTCCTAAACATCCTGATTTATGGCTTCCGGTTTTAACTCCAACATAACCTTCTTCATCCCTTGTTGCGTAAGCAAATCTTTAACTCACCGTTGCTAGAGACCAAAATTCCCTTTTCAGTCGAACCTAAGAACATCAAATGGTAGAGAACTTCCTCTGGTCATCCTTTAGGGTTTCATAACCTAATGCTCTGATACCAATTGTTGTGAACAAACGCCAATCATCTCGAAGAAAAACAAAGAGAGCAAAAATGAATTGAGGCAAATATCCGTTTAGGGTGTGTATACTATTGTGCGAATGAATAACTTTAAAATTCCTTAGACCCATATTTATAGCAGCCTCAAAAACGGATTTCCTTTTCTGGATAGGAATACATAGTTATCTATAAAAAATAAATTTTCCTAAACCGAAAAGGCATAACATACCATTGGGGTATGTGGTCCCCGCACCTTCAAAATGTCAACCTAGATAGTGTCTACAACGTCCGCATTCGGTCCGGTCCAACGAATGTTGAGCGTTTATTGATGCACAGAGATTTAAAATACATCCAGATATAACAGAATCCAATCATCATCATCGTAAAGATAAAATAATATTAGATCTCCAACAATTTCTTTATAAATAATTTCTTCATGTTGAAGAAAAAGACTTTCTCATGAAGATGGATATATGTTTATATTCACCATGATGGCTCCACAAACAAAATTTTATTAAGAAATTCCGATACCATAGCTGATGTAGTGGAAATCACGATACATAAGAATTATATCCATTAATTCTAAAAATATCTGAAAATTAAGTACTTTTTTCAGTGCTTAATATCCTTTTTTGGTTAGGAGGTACTCTTTCCATGCTATAAAAATCCGTTCAGATATGAAAACTTAAAACTTATTTAATATCAAAATGTGTCTACAACTTTAGGTATAAGAAACCTATTTATACGAAAACCAAATAATTTTAAAATAATTAAAACTATTTAAGATAACTCCAAATAATTAGATAAATGTCAAAATAAATGATAAACTAGATAACTAAAATTTCTCTGCATTAACACACGACCGAAAACCTAAAAAAGACTTGAGAAAACTAAATAATATAATACACATAAAATTTGATAAAGCTCAAAACAAATATTAGAAACCGGTAAAAAACAGTTTATACTTCCTCCGTTTCAGATTATTGCCGTTTTAGTATTTAAAAATAGTTTCATTTAAATATTATTTTATATTTTAATGTATTTATTTAGTCATTTTTCAATTTATCTCTATTTTTTAAACTTATCAATTAACATAATTGAATAAATTAAAATAATATATTTTAAGGGTAAAAAAGAATTTTATTAAATTTTTTAATCTGTGTTAAAAACATAGAACGACATATAAAATAAACAGAGATAATATGTCTTAGATCTTTATAGTTGGAGTTAACAAAATATTTGTGGATATTTTAAATTTCCAATAATAAATTATTGATGATAATTTTACATAAATATTTTCTGTCTTTCATTGAAAAATACTTTATAATTATTTGAAAAAACTCAAAAGTAATAGATTCGAGGGTTTGGTGTTGACTAAATGGTCAAATATTATTCTATAATTTTTTTCGTTTCGGTAAAAAACTTCTTCTAAAAAGCATGATGACTATAGTATCAAACTGACTGCAGCTATTGTAGAATCTAAACATGAAATTTGGTCGATGTGGATATCTTAAAAGTGTCGTTTAGAGATAATACTTTTAGATTATAATATAATCTTAATCTTCGTCAAAACGATGCCAGTTTTCAATAAATTATTCAATCGGACTCAATTCTTTGGACAAAGTACAAATAAATTATACGTTCTTGAGTTGAGCCTGACCCAACAGTATTAAGAAAAACCCCCACCTTAATTACTAGAAATGTCTTGACCCATCGTAAATCCAAGATACTGCATTTAGTAGCAGAAAAAAAGAATCAAGCAAGAAAGAATCAGACAAAGAAGTTATTGCAGTTAATGGATTCGCGAGTTAAGAGGATATTTATAAGCACAATTTTTGATAACATCCAAAATTTATTAATAAATTCTTAGTTGTAATTATAGAACTAAGGAAATAAAATATCCTCTGTTTCTAAATAAGTGTCACTTTAACATTTTCACACAGATTAAGAAATTAACAGGAATATATGTAAGATGTTATTAGTTATACAGTAAAACCTCTATAAATTAATAGTGATGGGACTTTGAAATTTTACTAATTTATAGAGATATTAATTTACGAAAGTTTCCATATTTAATATTTTTTTTTCATTTTTTTCATTTTTATTAATAAAATAAAAAAATATTTGATTTTAGCATGTATGTACATTATTTAAATTTTAGAAATTTCACTTTTATATTGTTTTATTATCTTATTTGGTGTATATTTTTATGTTTCATAGAATTGTTACATGGTTTTCGATATAATTTAACTAAATATTATCAAAATATACTAAAATATTTAAAAAATAAAAGTATTTTTTATAGTCAATATAAGATCCCTAACTAAATATTATCAAAATATATTGAACTGTTTAAAAAATAAAAGTATTTTTTGTTAGATTGTACTTATATAAAATTATATATAGCTAGATTATTAATTTATGATTTTAGTGGGACCATATATTTACATGGAAGTTTTAAAAATATTATTATCTTATTATTTTATCGATTTGTGTCATATTTTACACCGGCCCAAGTTGGGACCAATGAAATTTATTAATTTATAGAGATTATTAATTTATCGAGTATTAATTTATAGAGGTTCTACTGTATCTTGCTGACCAATAATATTTGAGATAAATCAAATTATTTATAAAATCAATGCAGTTTTCAATTAATTTTCAGCTGAAAATGAATATAATTTATATTAGAATTATAAAATAACACTTTTTGATATTAAAAGGACACTTATTAAGAAATAGACGAAATATTGTAAATTATTTAGTAATGCTAGTTGAGAAGCAATCAAAAATATTTTGTTACCCTAAGCAAAAGTTTCATATTTGTTTCAGTAGGCACGGCTGTAGTTGTAACTTGTACTACATTATTTATTAGAATCCAGAGCTATATCATACTGTTTTCTTTTCCCCCCCCCCCCCCCCCCGGGTTAAATGTCAAATGTATCACATTGTTGATAAAAAAATAATTAAAATACAACAAAAAGATCTAACAATGTAAGAAATAGTAAGACAACCCTTGCAGTTTTTTATCGTTTTATTCACGTATAAGTTCATAACCCTCAGCTCTTTGGGATATATTATTGTAATAAACAAAAATATTTCAAATTCGATGAAAAGCATTTAAGCTATAAAGAAATAAGTTGAAACAAAATGCAATAATGTTGAATAAAAAGTACAGAAGGCAATTATGGATCTGGACCGCGGGCCTAGTCCGTAAAAAATTGTCACGGGACGGTATTGGGATGAAATTTTCTAGGTCTACAAATTTGCGGGTCTCGTGGGATGGGTCTTTACGGGACTGGTTCTTTTGCGGGATGGGCCGAAATGGGTCATGTGGGATTAGAAGGACCCGCATTTTTTTCTTTATTTTTTTTGTTTTACCTTGAGAAACGAGAGAATTAGAGAGAAGAAGACGATTTATGTGACTTCCCCTGGGAAAACGTAAAGAGCTCGGGCAATGATGATGATTCGAGCTTCGGTGATAATGATTCGAGCCCCGGCGATGACGAATACAGCTCCGGCGGACGATCCGAGCTTTAGTAGTGTTTTGATTTGGTTTCTCTTTTTATTTAATTTTGGATTGACATTTTTGATTTGGTGTTTCATTTAATTTAATTTTTGGATTCAGCAAACTAAAATAGTGGTTATGAACTTATGAGTTATAAGATAATAAGAAATATCTTCTGCAATTATTTTTACTTTGTATGTTAATATGTTTTGGTTGTGATACAAATAATTACAATTATTGTTTTCAATAAAAAATAAGCAAAGCAGTGATTGATAAATTATGTCAGTTTAATCGACGATTTGAACTATGTCCTAGAATGGCTTGAATCGTTTTGGAGTGACCTACGTCATCCTGCTGCGCGTATTATCACATATTCTGTGGGACGGTCCGCGAAGGTCTATAAAAAATGCGATATGGAATTGGGCAGCTGTTTTAAAAAAGCTGTTTTAAAAACGGCATCTCGCACGGTCCTGATAGAAGACGAATCCGCAGCGGTCCGGGACGGAAGAGCCCAATTGCCATCTCTAATAAAAAGAAATGATGTCGTTGTTAACCACAGTAAAAACCAGAAAAAAAAAAGACATCGTTGATATTTTGGTCCGACATCAGCATTCAACAGTTTAATCATGTTGTTTGTTTAGATAACATATACTGGGCCTGGGCCAATTTGTTTTTCTTTTTGTTTTTAAGTTCTTAAGTCATTATATTAATTTGCAATACATGTTGAAACGTTTTTTCTAACCAATCATTCTGCACACTAGTTGAGCAGCAGCCCTTTGTTTTTGTATCTGATTGCGATATACAGATGCAATATGCAGACAATGTTCGTTTTAACAACTAGACATAATATATGGATAGGAATTTATTGGTTCATAGCATTGGGACAGGATTTATAAAAATGACCGAACCATAATATGTTAATAAACCTTTTTATGATCTAAGTTATATTACAATTTATATACTTAGCCACCAAAGTAGTTCATAACAAATAATTCGAACTATAAATAACAAGATGAATTAATGTGGGAACCAAAACTCGTCGATTTTAGTTGATGGAACAAAGTAAATAATTGTCAACTTTCTTTGACGATTCAGATTTTTATGAAAGTAATCAAATTACGAGTAACATACACAATAAAATAATATGAAATTAAAAGCAAAGAGAGTATAATCTTATTTCGAATCCGCATCAGATTGTAGCGATTAGTACAACATGTTGTAAAGTTTTGTCAGTAAGAGCTGTCAGCGAGTTCTCTAGTGCTAACCACCTAAAACCTTAAACCTAATTGACTCACAACTCGATACTAAAAAAAGAAATTTCCTAAAATTGTTTTAAGTATGAAAGTTACTATGAATATTTTTATTGTTCTTGTGTTCCGTGCACTAGTCCTCTTTATAAATGTCTTCAAGGTTGATTGTTTTTCATTTTTTGCCCTTGATTCAAATTTATTCATTTTCTAAGATAAAGTCAATATTTATCTTAGAAACTTCACATTTATCCTCTTCTTCTATTTTTCTTTATCTAAGTCGAGTAAATCGAATTTTTTTGGTTTTACACAAGTGTTTCTGCAAATATTTTTTGAAATTGTTTTTCTGAAATTATCTCGTAGATTTTCATATGAGGTTTTTCCGAGAATATTTTCTGAATTTTGATTAAGGAGAGATTGTTTCATAAAACTCGTCATTTATCACAAAAGCCTTTCGCATTAACTTTTTCCAACTATATTCATATTTGGATAGAAACTCTTTCATTTCCTATTTGAGATGAAAGACACTAAATTTTGTTCTCATATTCCTATTAAATAGTTTGGGCTTATGTGTATAGTTTCTTTGAAATTTCCAACTCATATTTATTTAAGGCATATTTTTTAAGAGATTTTAGCCGTTGATTACATGATCGATTTTGACCCCGAATAATTAATTTGAGATGACCCGGAAATAAAAAAAATGTGCATGAGTTGAAACAGTTATACAAAATTCAAATATATCATTCAAACTAAAGCTTTAAGGCAGATTTGAGGAATTGTTCGAGTTCAGAAAAAAACTTGTAATAGAGAAGAAAATACCATAACTAAAACTTGACTCTTCCACAAAACTTTTTTTTATTCAAAAATTTGCGTGAATAAATAGGATCAACTGTTGCAAAGAAAAAAAATTAAAGAAAAGCTAAAGAGCGAACTAAAATATGAGGAAATTGGAAGAAAAAAAAAAGACACTTTGAACTAATATTTGGGAAAGTAGGATTTGTAAAAGATTATTTAGGTAACTAGAATTTATATTCTTTTAATACCATTATACCCTTGAATTTTCATAATTTAAAATGAATATTTGTAATATATTTAAGTTTTTATTAAAAAATAGGAAAAAAGTAAAGTAAGGAAGTAAAAATAAAAATCGTGAAAGGGTAAACAAAGCTAAGTCATATTTCACTTTTTATTCTAATCTTAACTTTCTTTGCCAAAATGTTCAAGCGGAGAGGAAAAAATCGTGGGGAGAAGATATTACGAGAGATTTGGGGTAGATTTAGGAAAACAAATCACGAAATATAGAAGTTTCCATATTTTTGTGATTTACCTACAATATGTATTATACGTAGAATAGATCAGTGGATAAAGGGTATGAGGTTTATTCTGCGTTTCGCATATGATAACATAAAATGCAGAATTAGTTATGACATATATAAGGGTAGTTCACAGAGTCTTTTTAATAAATTGTAATAATGCTAAAAGTAGACTAAAGACATCTTGTTAGAATATCACATGACTAAATATAGTTAGGATAGAATATAGAAGAAATTTTTTTTTGTAATCTATACTCAAGATAGATCTATGTGTAAAGCTTAGTATCCGATTTCTAACTAAGTAGATAGTTAGAATGAATATTCTATCTGTGCTAGAACATAAATTAAAACATGATTCCATAAATTTTTTTTAAAAAAAGTTAAACATATAAATAGTCATACTAATGTTTTCAATGGTTTTCATATTTTTTAAACTTAGTTTACTATTTTTCTCATTACAGAAAGGTAAAACATGTCCAAACTATCCAAAAGTATCAAAAATCTTATTTAAGTAAATAAAAATTAAAAATGTCTCTTTTTTCAATTCTCCTCTAAAATATCTCACTAAATGTCCCTAGTTAAATGATCCACGACTGCCACAGCTTCACGACCCTGACTACCAAGCCTTCCGCCATTGTCCAGTGTCCACTGAATTTCTTGCATCTTCTTAGTAAGCTATATTGGTCTTCCTCCGCATAAAGAGATGGACTCCACTCATCTCCTATAAGACCCTACTTTTTATCAAAGCGAGGACTAATTAAGAGAGTTTTTCCACCTTTGATATAACCATTAATATCTACTGCGGGAAGGAACTGAAACATTATCAGTAGCAGGAGAGTCAAAATATATCCTATATTTTCTTTAACCATATACACTCTTAGGTTGATAAAAATTATAAATATTGAAGTTCATACAAAAACTCATGAGTTAGCTCATGATCATTAAAGATCGACTATATAACTTGTGATCTATTTTAAGTTTGGTCATTAAACTCATTTATTAAAAAAGCTTAAAAATTTAGATCATCCTCATGAAAAAAATTGAGCTGAGCTGAGCTATAGTTCATTTTGACACCCCTAAATGAAAGTGTAAATTTCTTGAAAAACTAAGAGATATTTTTATTGGTATTTCTATTTTAATAAAATAGATTTTAGAACGTTTGTAAATCCAACCCCAGCCCATTAATAATAAATTATAAACAATAATTACTAAAGCCTAAACCAAATGTTAATATATTTTTTTGATTGGTGGTATTTTTGAAAAGTGATACTTAATTTGTGGAATTTCTAACAATTTCTCAACAAAATTTAAATTTTTGGCATTCTCCTAAAAATTCTCCAAACTTTAAATTTTTTTTGAGAAATTGTTAGAAATACCACAAGTTAAGTATCACTTTACAAAAATATCACAAATCAAAAAATATATTAACATTTGAGTTTAGGTTTTAGTAATTATTGTTTGGAGTTTAGTATTAATGAATTGGGGTTGGATTTACAAATGTTCTATAAATATTTTAAAAAATTAGCATTGTGTTATTTTATCATAAAATTAGTATATTTGTGCAAATAGTCATTAATGATGAATTTGAAATGTGGTAGCAAACATGTGGTAGAATTGAAATTTCCCTAATTTTGTTTTCTATTAAATCCACATCTTCTCTATTAAAAGAGAAGTACCATTTATATCTACTACAAAAAGTCATGTTGGACTATCTCATTAATATGACATATTTAAGTATTTATGTTAATCAATCAAATATATATAATTGGATGAATATTTTAATAATAATAGGATATTAGTAATAAATTTGTTGAGAAAATATCTAACAAGATCTTACTAAGAAGTTTAAANATTTATATCTACTACAAAAAGTCATGTTGGACTATCTCATTAATATGACATATTTAAGTATTTATGTTAATCAATCAAATATATATAATTGGATGAATATTTTAATAATAATAGGATATTAGTAATAAATTTGTTGAGAAAATATCTAACAAGATCTTACTAAGAAGTTTAAATATTTTTATAATATATGCATTATTTAGTTTCGTGATTAATATATATAAATATTTATATTAATGTTAATTAAAAATAAAAATTGTTATATTTTATAATTTAGTTATATTCTGTATTATATTAAAATAAAATTCTATTTGAAATGAATATAAAATATATTAAATTGGTAAAGAAAAATATTTTATTTTAAAAAAATTTATTTTATTCAAATAAATAAATAAATATCACTCCCTTTTAAAACATATTAAAGTTTTTAAATTATATATATTTTTATACAAAAATGTTAACATATATTTTTGTAACTCACAACAATTTTTTATGAATATTTTTTTTTTATTTGAAAACTTACAACAATATATTATATAAAAATAATTAAAATTATAAGATTATACAATTATACAATATATACAATAAAATATAAATTATATATATTTGAAATGTTTTGTTATATTTTTATAAAATGGAAAAATACCCGCACGAATGTGCGGGTTCAAAATCTAGTTTCTTGTTAAAACTGTAAAGTTACAGTATCCTATAAACACCACAGCCATCTTCTATCAAAATATTAATATTAAATTTGATAAATACTTATTTATAAGTAATTTTAGGTTATATTTCTACTAACTTGATTATAGATTCAAATATCTAATTGAGAAATATAATATATAGTTATTTGAGATATTCTGCTACCAGCTTTATTTTAAAATTCATGAAGGAATAATGTTACATCATACTGCAGTTTCTTGATATAAAAGCTGGTCTAAAAACAAATAAAATCTTGATGCAACATCGAGATAAAAACGAACATTGGTTTAAAACTAAGTCTTTATTTTGAACGAAAACTTTCAGTGATCATCGTTATTCTAATTAGCTTCTTTTTTACCTCTAAGATGTAAATTACTAAATTAAGATACTGTATGTTCATTATGTGCACTGCATACAAACAAATATAATGATTTAGTTCGTAATGTTCCACTTCCAGGCATACGTTCAAAAAATATTTCTTTCTTGGCCGGCCCTATAGAGAGTTTAAAATGATTTTTAAACGATTTCACCTAAATCATTTTGTTTTACATATTTGGAGATTTAAAAAAAATTAAAATCTATGTACATATAATTTTTTTAAAAAAAAATTAGAAGTCCAATACCAATGATTTAACCGGCTTGGTCGAGGACTGGGTTCCCCATCACTATTATTTTGTTAGAAAAAATATTCAGGATAAATTTCAAAGAAAAATCTAAATAGAGAAAATGTTTATTTTATCAGTAAAATGGCTCTTAAAAATACGAGATATGCCTAGAAAATTTTGGATGTAAGATAGAAATAATATGACCACGTACCATGAACGTGTAGCTATCGCCTTACGCCTAACACCTTAGTCAAAATTGAATGTTTACTGGACTCCGTTTTCTTTCGTTGTTGATTTGACAAATAGACTCTTTTTAAATTTTCTATTTTTTTTCTTTTTTTCTTTTCCTATTTCTCAGCTTTTTAAAAAACTAATATTTCTCAGCTTTATAAGGTTATTTAATCCAGTTTGCCTTTCGCTAAGATGTTCTTAATTACTTTATTCTATGAAAAAGGAAATTTAATAGTCATCTAAATAGTCTAATACATAAAAGTTTAGTTAAACGTTCATCGAAAACTGATTGTCATAAAAATTTGACCAGTTGTTTAGCAACGGATATGAATCATAAATTATTTTTGGGTTTCGCTTTCTGTAAGTCAATATCGAAATTAATTGTTTTCAACGTTTATGTACATATAAGAAGTATGCAAAAAGAAGAAGTTTAAGAAGTTTAATAATAAAGCCAAAAATGAACGCATATGAACACGTGCGGTTTATCATATAAGTCAGTTCGTGACTTGTTTCTTTTTACAAAGGCTATTCAAGTTAAAATGCATGAAAATTATACACAGATGTGACTAATTGTTAAGATCATATAGTTTTACAGAGTTTCAGAAAGTAGCTATTACAGTTACAAAAAAAAAAAAAGTAGCTATTAAATACGAGCAAAAATCCAATTACGTAGGAGCTAAACGGGAGAGAAGTGGTACTACAGATTTGTGTATCCTGTATGAGTCGTAGTGTATTGTATAACAGTTTGATTGTCTATATATATAAACAAACCCACATAATTAAATTTGTACGTAAATTTGAATTATAGTTTTCAGTACCTATTATCTATTATTATCAATTTCAAGAGAGAGAATCGAGAAAAATTCTAAATATTATAATTATTTCATATATCTAACATATCAGGAAATATTCAGTATATACATCATTTATATGACTATGCAAACACATATATACATCCTCAGAAAAAATCAAATATAATACATTTGATCTAACTTTTTGGTAACATCATACATCACCACATCAATTATCAAACATCTAATTTTACAGAGAGGATGCCACATTTACAAAACTTTAATATTAATAAAAATAAGATTATAGTTTTATAAAATCTTTTTTAGAATATATAACTATTAAAATGAATTATTTTATTAAAATTAGCTAAATGAATTAAATTTGCAAGCTACACAGCCAAATAAATAGAGAGAGAATTTTTGTTTGTCAGCACATTACTATTTTGTTACATTATTTGATATAACTAATAAAGATATAGAGGTAAAAACCTATAATTCGAATAAGTCAATTTCCTAAAATATTGTGCTTCGAATATTTTTGAGTCAACAGTTTTGACACTTCAATTTGGTATTTATTTGCACTATAATTTAACAGCGTCTTAAGTTATGATAATTATACTCTCTTCCTATCTCTCTCTACTCTCTCTCCTAAAAATCTAATTTTCTTTTTTTTCTTGGCTATATGGCAAATAAGCCCCAAAAATTAGGAGAAAGGAAAAAAAAGATGATACACGAAAGTATTGTTTTTATTTTGGAGAAAGACGTTGAAAGCTAATAAAGCTAAATAATCTTTATCATGAGATTTTATTTAATTTTTGATAAAAGAAAAACATGAGATGGCTCGAAGTAATTTGTTGTTTGCGGTTCAAGGGGGCATGTATCTTGACTCCTTCCAAGCAACCATTTTCTTTTACCTTGCTTTTGGCCACAAGTGCGAAAGTGAAAAGAATGAATAAAATATAGCCTCCTAAGGTTATTGGATAACGATTTGATTAATGTAATCATATTTCCTACGCCAAATTATTAAAGTTGTCTAGTTGAGTTTGATCCAGCAGTTTTCCTGGATTTTGGCTTCATCATTTTCACATCGATCTTGTTATTTATACGAGTGGAATGCGAAATTCCACATTAGTAATATATTTACTTTTTTTTCATATAATTAGGGATGTTTGAACCGATGCTCAAATAATCTCTTATCCCTTATATATTATTTGAGAATCATTTAAAAAATTGTAACCTTAAGTTTGTATTAATTAAAAATAACATCAATCCTATTTGGCATATTTTTGTGCCTTCTAAATTCTATTTAACACAATTCTATAGCACCATACATATATCATAGTTTAAACATATATTTACTAGAATGATGTTGGTCACATAACTTATTAATGTTAAAAATTTATTATTTTTTATTTAAATAATAACTACCGAATTACCTAATGTGTTTAAAAGATATATGACAATTAATAATTTCAGTAATAAATATTTGCTAACAATTTGTATACCCTCTACCATATTTGTTTAAATATTTGTTATCAAAATAATTTACACAGTTACATTATTTATATAAAAAATTCATATTTTTCGTATATATTGTACTTTGAATTTTTTTTAAAGGGGTATAAATTACTAAATTCATAAATCTCTCAAATAAAATTTTTGTGATCAATGGTTTAAATTTTTATTATAATAAAATACAAATAATTATAAAATACATGAGTAAGACGTCTTATTTAATAGGTTTATATTAATACATATATATATATATAATTTAAATTATATTACATACCATATAAAGTACATACTTATATTTTGATATTTTCATTGAAAAATATTTAGAATTTAATATTTAATTTTAAAATTTGCATTCAATTTTTAATAGTTCAAAATTTTGTTATAAATAATATATTGATAATCATAAAATTATAATGAAAAAATTCATTTACTAAACATCCATATTTAAAATATATTATAGATATGTTTAATGTCATTTAAATTTAATTGTATCTAATATATGATGGATAAAATTGATTGTGTTGATTTATTTACCATAAAATGATTGTTAATAAATAAGAATAATCGTTTGATTTAAATGCACACACCAAATCCCTATATATTAATTGAGAATCATTTAAAAAGTTATAATCTTAAGTTTGTACTAATTAAAAAAATTTCATCTTATGTGGCAGTTCTCTATGAAATTCTACGTGGAAGATTTCTAAAGCACCTCATATAAATCATAGTTCTTAAACAAAGTCCGTTGGTGTCATATAAGACATCTCAAACGAAATAACATATCAAACTAAATCTCCTCTATATTCTTTCTTTAAATAAAACTTACGGAATTACCTAACGTGACTAAGATATATATGACTATTAATGATTTTAAATAATAAAGATCTGTTAAAAATATATATACTTTGTATCATTTTTGTTTAAGTTTTTACTATTAAAATAAATTACACAACTACACTAATCATATAATAAAAATTTAGACTTTTTTATATATGTTGTATTTTGAAATTTTTAAAACGAGTATAAATTACTAAAAATGTTAAAAATCTCACATAAACTTTTGTGATCAATGTCTAAATTTTTTTTCTATAATAAGTTAAAATGATTACAAAATCATATGAATAAATAATTTTATTTTAATAGGTTTTTATGTTAATATATATATATAGATTTATATTTATATGTATATATATATATATCTCATATGTTAATAAATAATTTTATTTTAAACATAATTATAATTTAAAATTTAACTTAATTTTTTTTTTTAAAATTAACTTTTATTTAAAAAATAATTTTTTAATAGATAATTTTCTGATATTATTAGACAAATAAATAAATTATATTAAATTAGTTTTGAAATTTTATATATTCTAAATGTGAATATTCTACCAACTGCTTCTTAAGAAAGCATTAGGGAACTTGATAATGCTCTACCAATTAAACTATGTTACATTCCTTTTATTTTTCATCTCTCAAACACTGAAAAGTAAAAAGTATATGAACCGGATCTATTAAATTATAAGTTTTGATCTACAATTCTAATTACAACTGTTTCTGATCTTACGTATAGATAATTATATAAAAATTCTAAAATTTCAAATACATATAAACAATCAATGTAAATTTTTAATTTGTGAATACTAAAATCTTATATTTTAATTATATATACTGAATCTGCACAAGACGCATGTCTTATCCTATTAAAACTAATAATCGATAAGTCATCCAGCTCCTTGTTTTCTAAATGAAACCTTAGATCCAGTCTCATATTCCTCTAAGTAACCAATAACAACTTAGTCCGTAATAGGTCTTGCCATTTTACCTAAATCCAAAAAACTAATTTGGAATTGATCAAAAATAGGTCTTGCCATTTTACCTAAATCCAAAAATCTAATTTGGAATGGATCAAAAATTGCAAGTTCAGTTCGGATTTAGGTCAACATTTGATAATCTATTAATTTTTAAAAGGAAAAAAAATTAAACCAGTGAATCTTGTTTTAGGACGGACCCTATTTATCAGGTATTCAAATTATCTGAATATATTGTATAGATGAAATATTTTGTATTTCGAATATATTTTATGTATTACATATAACATAAAATATGTACAGTTTTAAGTTTTAGGTTTGGGGTTTTAGGTACAGTTTCACGTAAATTTTCAGAACCTTAAATATATAGTTTAGTTTATTTGTATTTATTCAAATAATAATTCGGATACTTAAAAAATATTCGAAACATAAATATCTGAACCGACATAAATGTACGACATAACCAAAATACATCGGTTCATTAAAAGTGTCAAGTTTTGTGACTCGAATTTATTCAAACCCATTTGGAATTGATCAGAAGCCGAACAAAAATATATATAAGTATTTTTATAGATCTGAATATCTAAGATCCAAAGGATCCATAACTGATGGGAAAAGATCTGATGAGCCGATTGTCAATGCCTAATTCGTAACTGGAATTTGAACGTATAACTGATAGATTTATGATGCTTGGTTAATAGATAAGATACATGGACTCTACTTCACAGAGTTACTCATTACGTTTACTAAATATGGATGCAAAAGTGTCAAAGTTTCGATGATTCACGTGATGATATTTTTGACAAAATGATACACTTAACCAGTTAACCTAAAATGCTCATTCATTTACATCCCTGAGTTACTCATTACGTTTACTAATTATGGATGCAAAAGTGTCAAAATTTCGATGATTCACGTGATGATATTTTTGACAAAATGATACACTTAACCAGTTAACCTAAAATGCTTATTCATTTACATCCGAAGACCAAAAGACTTTTCCCATATTAAAGTAAAGAATATATCCCTTATATATTAAAAGAGAAGCATTGTAATAAATGCACACATTATAACTAACACGTATCGATCTCACAGTCATTTGACAATAAATGCGTTCACACACTATTTTTTTAATTCATTATTTAATTTGTTTATATACTATTTTTTAATTAATTAATTTTTCCTACATTTTTAGCTTTTGTATTAATAAATTTAAAATTTCTACGTGAGACTAATGAATAAAATCTTAATTGTAAAAAAACTACAAAATCATTAAGATTCGCATCAACTAAAATGTTGTGAATGAAAATATTTGTAAAAATTGAAATTTTTGTACCTTGCCGAAGTTGGTCATGGTTGTGGCTTCGGTACACAATAACAACAAATAAGGTGATTGATTATGAATTAAAGAAGCTGGGGTGAAAAAAACACCACACGTAAAGTCGGATCTTTAGTTTAGTCAGATATTAACATTTTTCTAAATTTTTCATATCAGACCAAGAATTAGAAACAAAATCAAATTGGTAGAAAAAAATCAGAAATCAGAAAAGCTTTAAAAGAATTAAAAATCATAAAATCGCTTAAAAACAGAATTCATGTACCAAGTGAAGATATCATAATATATATATTATTTTTATTATTTACGGGTACAATTTGATTTTTTCATATGAAAAAAATCTTATTAATTTCTAGGTTTGTTTTATTTTTACTTAATTTTATTTAAGAATTTACTATCATGTGTTATTTTGAATAAAATGTTTTAAATCTTAATTAACGGTATATTCATATATTTATCATCACATTTATATACTTTGACATATACATACATGTACACATTGACATGAGCGACTATATAACTAAATATTCACCATAAGTGAGAATTTTAATTCTTATTGAAGTTGAATTTTTTTAATGTTTTCTTTCACTATCGCTCAAATTGTAGTGAAATGTTTTATGTTAATAATTTTCTTTTCTTTTTTTGTCAAATATTATTTAGATTTTATTTGATTTTACATGTCTTTAGAAATTATAATAGGAAACTATTNGAAATGTTTTATGTTAATAATTTTCTTTTCTTTTTTTGTCAAATATTATTTAGATTTTATTTGATTTTACATGTCTTTAGAAATTATAATAGGAAACTATTAGTTTGACATAAAAATGTCTAAAATTTATATACAAACAAATAACAATAGTTTTTGGTTATCATCTAATAAATAAAAAACATCAAACATTTAAACCAAACAAACCAAAATAAATATAGAGTTAGAATGATAGTTATATATATTTGAGGAGATTAAAAAAACAACGTAAAACTGAACCAATATTCATGCTAAACAGACATAATATAATTTTTTAAGACTTATATATTAAAAGAGAAGCATTGTAATAAATGCACACATTATAATTAACACGTGTCGATCTCACAGTCATTTGACAATAAATACGTTCACACACTATTTTTTTAATTCCTTATTTAATTTGCTTATATACTATTTTTTAAATATTTCATTTTTCCTACATTTTTAGCTTTTGTATTAATAAATTTAAAATTTCTACGTGAGACTAATGAATAAAATCTTAATTGTAAAAAAACTACAAAATCATTAAGATTCGCATCAACTAAAATGTTGCGATGAAAATATTTGTAAAAATTGAAGTTTTTGTACCTTGCCGAAGTTGGTCATGGTTGTGGCTTCGGTACACAATAACAACAAATAAGGTGATTGATTATGAATTAAAGAAGCTGAGGTGAAAAAAAACACCACACGTAAAGTCGGATCTTTAGTTTAGTCAGATATTAACATTTTTCTAAATTTTTCATATCAGACCAAGAATTAGAAACAAAATCAAATTGGTAGAAAAAAATCAGAAATCAGAAAAGCTTTAAAATAAATAAAAATCATAAAATCGCTTAAAAGCAGAATTCAGGTACCAAGTGAAGATATCATAATATATATATTATTTTTATTGTTTACGGGTACAATTTGATTTTTTCATATGAAAAAATCTTATTAATTTCTAGGTTTGTTTTATTTTTACTTAATTTTATTTAAGAATTTACTATCATGTGTTATTTTGAATAAAATGTTTTAAATCTTAATTAACGGTATATTCATATATTTATCATCACATTTATATACTTTGACATATACATACATGTACACATTGACATGAACGACTATATAACTAAATATTCACCATAAGTGAGAATTTTAATTCTTATTGAAGTTGAATTTTTTTAATGTTTTCTTTCACTATCGCTCAAATTGTAGTGAAATGTTTTATGTTAATAATTTTCTTTTCTTTTTTTGTCAAATATTATTTAGATTTTATTTGATTTTACATGTCTTTAGAAATTATAATAGGAAACTATTNGAAATGTTTTATGTTAATAATTTTCTTTTCTTTTTTTGTCAAATATTATTTAGATTTTATTTGATTTTACATGTCTTTAGAAATTATAATAGGAAACTATTAGTTTGACATAAAAATGTCTAAAATTTATATACAAACAAATAACAATAGTTTTTGGTTATCATCTAATAAATAAAAAACATCAAACATTTAAACCAAATAAACCAAAATAAATATAGATTTAGAATGATAGTTATATATATTTGAGGAGATTAAAAAAACAACGTAAAACTGAGCCAATATTCATGCTAAACAGACATAATATCATTTTTAAAGACTTATATATTAAAAGAGAAGCATTGTAATAAATGCACACATTATAATTAACATGTGTCGATCTCACAGTCATTTGACAATAAATACGTTCACACACTATTTTTTTAATTCATTATTTAATTTGCTTATATACTATTTTTTAAATATTTCATTTTTCCTACATTTTTAGCTTTTGTATTAATAAATTTAAAATTTCTACGTGAGACTAATGAATAAAATCTTAATTGTAAAAAAACTACAAAATCATTAAGATTCGCATCAACTAAAACGTTGCGATGAAAATATTTTTAAAAATTGAAATTTTTGTACCTTGCCGAAGTTGGTCATGGTTGTGGCTTCGGTACACAATAACAACAAATAAGGTGATTGATTATGAATTAAAGAAGCTGAGGTGAAAAAAACACCACAAGTAAAGTCGGATCTTTAGTTTAGTCAGATATTAACATTTTTCTAAATTTTTCATATCAGACCAAGAATTAGAAACAAAATCAAATTGGTAGAAAAAAAATCAGAAATTAAAAGAAATAAAAATCATAAAATCGCTTAAAAGCAGAATTCAGGTACCAAGTGAAGATATCATAATATATATATTATTTTTATTGTTTACGGGTACAATTTGATTTTTTCATATGAAAAAATCTTATTAATTTCTAGGTTTGTTTTATTTTTACTTAATTTTATTTAAAAATTTACTATCATGTGTTATTTTGAATAAAATGTTTTAAATCTTAATTAACGGTATATTCATATATTTATCATCACATTTATATACTTTGACATATACATACATGTACACATTGACATGAGCGACTATATAACTAAATATTCACCATAAATGAGAATTTTAATTCTTATTGAAGTTGAATTTTTTTAATGTTTTCTTTCACTATCGCTCAAATTGTAGTGAAATGTTTTATGTTAATAATTTTCTTTTCTTTTTTTGTCAAATATTATTTAGATTTTATTTGATTTTACATGTCTTTAGAAATTATAATAGGAAACTATTAGTTTGACATAAAAATGTCTAAAATTTATATACAAACAAAGAACAATAGTTTTTGGTTATCATCGAAAAAATAAAAAACATCAAACATTTAAACCAAACAAACCAAAATAAATATAGATTTAGAATGATAGTTATATATATTTGAGGAGATTAAAAAAACAACGTAAAACTGAACCAATATTCATGCTAAACAGACATAATATCATTTTTTAAGACTTATATATTAAAAGCGAAGCATTGTAATAAATGCACACATTATAATTAACACGTGTCGATCTCACAGTCATTCTACAATAAATGCGGTCCCCCACTCTTTTTTTAATTCATTATTTAATTTGTTTATATACTATTTTTTAATTAATTCATTTTTCCTACATTTTTATCTTTTGTATTAATAAATTTAAAATTTCTACGTGAGACTAATGAATAAAATATTAATTGTAAAAAAACTACAAAATCATTAAGATTCGCATCAACTAAAACGTTGCGATGAAAATATTTTTAAAAATTGAAATTTTTGTACCTTGCCGAAGTTGGTCATGGTTGTGGCTTCGGTACACAATAACAACAAATAAGGTGATTGATTATGAATTAAAGAAGCTGAGGTGAAAAAAACACCACACGTAAAGTCGGATCTTTAGTTTAGTCAGATATTAACATTTTTCTAAATTTTTCATATCAGACCAAGAATTAGAAACAAAATCAAATTGGTAGAAAAAATCAGAAATTAAAAGAAATAAAAATCATAAAATCGCTTAAAAGCAGAATTCAGGTACCAAGTGAAGATATCATAATATATATATTATTTTTATTGTTTACGGGTACAATTTGATTTTTTCATATGAAAAAATCTTATTAATTTCTAGGTTTGTTTTATTTTTACTTAATTTTATTTAAGAATTTACTATCATGTGTTATTTTGAATAAAATGTTTTAAATCTTAATTAACGGTATATTCATATATTTATCATCACATTTATATACTTTGACATATACATACATGTACACATTGACATGAGCGACTATATAACTAAATATTCACCATAAGTGAGAATTTTAATTCTTATTGAAGTTGAATTTTTTTAATGTTTTCTTTCACTATCGCTCAAATTGTGGTGAAATGTTTTATGTTAATAATTTTCTTTTCTTTTTTTGTCAAATATTCTTTAGATTTTATTTGATTTTACATGTCTTTAGAAATTATAATAGGAAACTATTAGTTTGACATAAAAATGTCTAAAATTTATATACAAACAAATAACAATAGTTTTTGGTTATCATCGAAAAAATAAAAAACATCAAACATTTAAACCAAACAAACCAAAATAAATATAGATTTAGAATGATAGTTATATATATTTGAGGAGATTAAAAAAACAACGTAAAACTGAACCAATATTCATGCTAAACAGACATAATTTCATTTTATCTTAAAAGTAACAAAAGTAATAATCTCATTCCTCGCAAGGTGCGGGTTATTATCTAGTCTAAATAATATTAGGGATGTATTTGAGATGTTGGAAGTCCTAAGCAATTTAGTAAAGGTTTTTAAATTTTCCTTTTTAAAAAAATTTGAAAGTCTATTTCGTTGTACTCTTTTTAATTTATTTAATAATTATATGTCAATCTTTCATTTTGCTATGATTAGGACCAATCTTGCTAAATACACATCCCCTATATATTAATTGAGAAACATTACAATATCTTTTGGTAACCACGTGTCAACACCACAATGATTTTTAAAATCCTTAGAAAAATGGTTAGTCCACATAAAAATATCTTATAGTTTTTTTATTAAACTAACTATCAAACTATTTAGTAGTGTACAAAAAAATATTTTATATTATTTACTTAAATAAAAGTAATGGAATTACCTAATGCGGTTAACATATATATAATAATTAATGATTTTGAATAATAAATATTTGATAACAATTTTTGTATCCTCCATCATTTTTATTTAAATTTATATTCTTAAAAAATTAAACAATCACATTAACCAAATAATTAAAATCTAGATTTTTTTATATGCTATATATTGAACTTTTTAAACGACTATAAATTACTAAGACTATTAAAATTCCACAAAGAAAACTTTGTGATCAAGGGTTTAAGTTTTTTTGTTATAATAAAATACACCAATTATAAAATTATATAAATATGAAGTCTCATTTAATATATAATCATATTATATATATATATATATATTTCAGTAAGATTAATATCATATATAAAATACATAGAAATATTAATTTCAAAATTTGCATCGAGTAGGAAACATCAATTAATAAATATTCATATTAATAAAAATAAAAATAATTTCCAGCAAATATAAAAATGTTAATCATAGGAGTACGAAACCTCAATAATAAATATTACTATTAAAATATACTATATATCTATGTCAATATTTTTTTTGTATGCGTTTAATTGTATACATTATAGGTACTTAATTTTTAATTATTTATTATTGCATAATACGTAAATGAATAAAAAATAATTTTGTGTAGAAATAATTTGTATACATAATTAATTTTCTTTTTGTAGCAAAACTTAATTAATATTCATTCCGCCCAAGCGAGAATCTCAAATGTTATTTGATCATATCATTTCAGAAATAAATTTTTTTATACTGAAGTAAAAATGTGAATGGTTAAATCTCATTGAGAACATTGAAATCTAATGTGAATTGAATATATTAAAAAGTTATCAATATGGCCCGATGTTCAACAACTTTATATTAACAGTCCATGAATATATATATTTGAAAATTTATGAAATGATGGTTCAATAATCAAAATTAATATTCAAATATATTTTTTTGTAAGTAAATTTCACTCCACGCTTATAAGCGGATAATCACCTAGTATAACAAATATAACAACAACCACATGTCCACATATATTAACCAAGGTCATGCAGTGTAACCGCACAAATACACAGGTCAACCCAGATTCGATCATTGATTTAAGGCAGGAGCGTTTGTATATGAATTTCAACTATAAAAACTAGATTTTGACCCGCGCAACCGCGCGGGTGTTTGTTTTCGTTTATAGTTAGTTATATAAACATTTTGTTTTCACTTGTAAATTGGTATATATTATAATAATCACATACTTACAATATGTATAGTAAATGTTTTTCAAACATAATAATATTATATAATACGTGTTTTAATCAAATAGATTGTTTCAAATTTTCTATATTATACATATTTTTCAAACATGTGTCTGTTTCTTCTTCTATATTTTATTGTTTGTTAGATTAATATTTCATTTTTAGATAAATTAATATAAATAGAGCTTGATTAAATATTAGTATTCTTTAATTTGCAAAGATAATATAAACTTCGAAGAAATTTTTTCTAAAAACTAAACTTATAGCTTCATAAATTAATATTATAAAGAATTTTATTAAAAATCAAAACAATTTATTTTTCTAAAACAATAGAATTTTAAAAATTTACATCGAAATAAATTTATCTAGTATATATAGCGTGTAAATTCTGTTAAGGTATATAAATATTCCATATTACGAACCTGTGATTTTTGTTAATATATTGTGGATGCATTTAACTATTATTAACATATTTTCTTATAAGTAATAGAAAATTCCTAAACTTATATCTATTGACATATTTTGTGTGACTAAGTTGGAAGGTGTGAGGTAATTTACCAAAACCAAATTGTTAAGTGTATCTTTGTTATTATAGCTATGATTTTGCATAAGATATAATAATGATAAGATTATTAGAGAGTTAATGTAACATGACTTTCTAGTAATAGTCCATTTTAAAAAAAAAAATCATACACGAAGTCAAGTCATGACTTCGGTTTTAAGATATAAGATTTAGATTGTCTCGAAACACAAATATATTGGTCTCAGACTATTTTGGAATTTTCTTAGGCTTTGACTAGCATAGCATTAACATAAAAATTATCTTCTTATTATTCAATCAATCATCATTAAAATATTTAAAAAGTATTTAAATGATGAAAATGCTCTTTGTCCAATGTTTTTATATGAAAATTTTAATAACGCATTTGTATTTAAAATATATAAATTTTGGAAATATTTAATATAATGATTTATTTTATGTACTAATATCAGAAACCAATATTTATTTTAAAAGGTTAAATTTCTATTTTTTAGATGAAATTTAAAATTATTTTTATTTAAAATTTAAAAGAACAATAGTTCATTAAATTATAAATAAATATAGTTCCTGAATGTGAATAAAATATAAAAACTAATATACACATATATATTATAAATATAATCTATCTACATTTTCTTAGAAATAAATGAATTACTAATTTTATAGGATTATTTTATATGTGAAGCATTTACTCTTTTCTTAAAAACACTTAGAGTTTGATTGGCAGAGCATTAGCATTATACTCTACATTATCCAATTAACATTTACCAAAGAAGCATTAAGAAAAGCATTTACCAAATGCTAATACTCTCCAAAGTCTCTTTGTTCAATGCTCTCATATGAAGCTTTTGGGAGAGCATTTACAATTAGTATATATAAAACTAAAAAAAGTTATACATAAACAATTTATATTTAGTTACTAATATAAAAAATATTTTCTATTCAACAAAAAATTTAAAATAAAAATTGCAACTACAAATTTTAAATTTTTTTTAAAAAAAATATTTAACATTTAAAATATAATAAAACTGTATAGTTACACATATCTTTCATATTTTTAATAACAAACATAACATACTATTTATTTATATATTATAGATATAAACACACACACACATATATATTACTTGGACAATAATAAATAAATTATATAACATATATTATTTTTTATGACAATTTTATATATGATTCATTTACTGCTCTACCAATAAATTTATATATAATTTCTTTATTTAATAATATTAAAAATTATGTTTATATCCAAAATATAATATTTTAGATTTTTAAAAATAACATTATTTCCCATATAAACTATGATATAATTTATATAATGACTAAGATTTATTATTTTAATAAAAAATATATTATTAATATATATTGTTATACTAACTATGATAATAATTTTAAAATTTTATATTGCTACTGCTCTACCAATCACTTTATTAAATTTTTTAATGAAAACATACATGTTCTGCAGCATACTGCTTCTACAACATACTGCTACTACTTTATTATCTGTTGTACCAATCGAATCCTTAGAAGAGGATACTACTTTTGTAGCATACGGTTTCAATAACATATTGTTATTGTTTTGTCATCAGTTTTACCAGTGTAGACCTAGATACATTTATGAGAATATATTGTTTCAGTAGTATACTGATTCTATAGCACATTGCTAGAACTTTTCCATATGCTCTACCAATAAAGACCTTGGATCTATTCTAACAAGTTAATATAAAATCTCTACATGATTTGCAGCCTTCATTTTCAATATATTTTGTTATTTTTCTTTCAAATTAGGATAACTATATATGAATTTTGATCTACTTTTCTGTATTCTTGTAAAACAATACTCTTTAATGTGTATGATATATTCCTGAATATAAGTTTAGGAAGACCTTTTTGAATAAGTATAATATTTTCTTAAATTGTAGGAAGATAATAATAAATATTTATAATATCTTCATAGCATTGAGGAAAAATTTCATATATTTGTATTTAAAATATATTTTCAAATGTTAGGAAGACTTCTGTGAATATATAGACATATATATATGATTATTTTACAAAATTTATATCATATGTATATTAAGATATCCTTAGATATATTTTTATCAACATATATTCGTAAATATTTAAAACTAGGTGATTTTCCCGTGCTCATGCACGGGCATGTATATTATAAAATAAATATACAATAATAATTGATTGATCTTTACTTTAATTTTTAAATTAGTTGATAGTTTGTATGTCTAATTTATATTCTAATATTATATTACTTTAATTATATATATAATTTTAGATATGTTATATTTAGTATGTTTTATTGTTTTTATGGTCGATTTAGTTATCATTTAGATATATTGGATTCTATCTATTTCTCTGAATTCAACTATAATATTTTATATTTTAAATATATTAATTTTTTATTAATTGTCTTATTTGCATTTATGCTAGTTGTTGTCTTAGAAATATAAGTATATTTAGTAAGATTATATATAACTTAAGATTTTTTTTTGTGCTTAGAAGGAAAAAAAATAAAAACTTTAGTGTCTAATTCTAAATTACATACATAAGTAACTAATGAATTTTTAGAAGCTTCTGAACACATATCAATATTTATAATAATTAAAATATTTTATAAATTCTAAATAAATTTATGCTTTAGATTGATTGGATGGCAAACTGAAATTTATTTTAAATAACTTTAAAAATAAAGATTCTGATTTGCTTAAGTATTTTGACTATGATTATATTAAGTTTTACAAACATAAAAGCATAAAATTAAACATCAAAAGATTTATTAAGAAAACATATAATTTTAACTATTAAAATATAATATATCTACCTTGTTAATTTATATAGTGTTATGGTATTTTAAAATAATTGTAGTTATTTTCTTTTTTTATGTTTGTGAAACTTAATATAACCATAATCAAAATACTTAAGTAAAATCAAAATCCTTATTCTTAAAACAGATAATTTTAACTATTAAAATATAATATATCTACCTCGTTAAATTATATAGTGTTATGATATTTTAAAATAATTGTAGTTACTTGATCAAAAGATTTTTATTATTAAATTTATTTTTAGTTTTATTTTTAGTATCTCTTAAAGTAGTCAGTAAAAGTGATTGTTTTTGAGAAATTATACTATATAAGTAAAATAGAATTTATATTTTTACTGTAATTGTAAGATACTATAGTCAAATAAATATACTAAAAAAATAATTTCAATAATACTAATTATAAAAAATGTCAATTAAACATATATTAGTTTATGTTAGTTGATTATTTTATGTAATCATCTAATAAAATAGATAGATATATACAAAAATAATTATTTTGAAAATATATGTATTTTATTATTTAAAATTATTTTTTTAAGAAAAAATATTTCTTTTTCTAATAGCAATATATTTTGTGTGAAATTGTTTTACGAAATCACATTATATACATATATTGTTTTTTTTATCTAAGAAGATATAGATATAAAGTATTTTATTACTTCAAAGGTATATTTTATGTTATTTAAAATATATTTAAAAATATTACTATTTTGTGAATTTTCCTTTTTATTAAACATATTATATATACTTATATTTTCGTTTTTAAATAGTTTTGTAAATTTTATAAATGTTTCCTTTTTATTTTATATTGTTATTTGGAAATTTTTAAGAAAGGAAATAATAATTAATTGTATTTTTAATTCATTAGGGGTATCATAGTAATCAACCAGCGTGAGAGTTAACGTGAACGCGACACCTAAGAAATTGTCTTCTCAAATAATATTATAGAGATATCTTTTTAAAGTTTTCGGAAGTCCTTCGTAAATTTAATAACTAAATTTTATAAAATCTATTATAAATATTTTAAAGCATCTTCTTAACCTTTTTTGAAAGATGTTATATATTAAGTAATATTTTCTATATTTATAAATGAATTGATTCATGAAGATGACATACACATATAAAAAGAAATTTTAAAGTACACATAATGTTACATTCAAAGAGACTATTCACGCATTAGGAAGACATTGTTGAATTCATGAAATTTTTTTATAAATTCAGGAAGATATCTTACATGCTTGGGAAGGTTTTCCTTTTTTTTTTTAAGAAAAATTGTTTCCCCCATAAACAATAAGAAAAAAATAACATTTTTTTACAAAAATAAATTATATTTGAGTATTAAAAGTTATTTTAATAAATAATTAATTAAAATATAAATGAGGATATGCTTGTCATTTAACCTTTGATAAAACTTATTTTGATCACTTTGATTTGATAGCTATTTAGAGAATAAAAACTAAAATGGGGTTATTTATGAAATTTCCCCTAGATTTATTTCTAAATGATATTATAAATGCAAATATAGAATTGACAGGGAGATGTTTTTAGTCCTTTTCATTAAGTGCCTTCTACTTGATATCTATATTTTATTATTTCTTTAAAATTGGCTTCAACAAATAAAGAGATCATAATCCAATTTTAATCTGTACTTTGTATAAATTTAATATAATTTTTAAATTTCTTTAAAATTATCTGATTTGATTTCATTTTTATAAAATTCGGTAAGCGGTAATTAGATGGTTTGTATAAAATTAAGACTAATCGTATTACTAGGGTTATAAGCGGAGCCTAGACGCTAACAAGAACTGATTTATTTTATATAATGTCATATTTAAATTAGATATTTTAATTTCAGGTTTGACTATAAAAATAGTTAGATCAATTATAAAAATTGGACATGAAAATTAAAAATTAGAAAAAGGTAAATTTACACTAACATATTATTTTGATTTGTCAGATTTAAATTGATCTTAACAATTTAAACCGATATGAGACACATAGTTCTGACTTTTTTTAAAAATCATTTAAGTCATTGCCGATTTAACGCATTGTTAATTTAGGGTATTCCGGACTTATGAAATGATTTAAACTACCAAAATGAGGTTTAGTCTGTAGATAGATTCTTTTTAAGAATACTCAAATAAACTACTCTAAACTCTAAGCAATGAGATTATATCTACTTGGTTATTAATTGAGTGTCTTTGAAGCGAAAGTGCACCGGTAACTCCTAAGCGTACAACTGGCTGTGTTTAGCGGTCATAACGGCTTCGAGGAAAGATTTTAAGAAATCCATTACCATACACATTAGTTATTATATGATCAATTCTTGATTAAACTATGTGTCATCATTGCCACAAAGGTCATACTAATCTTCTCAGTTTCGTCTTAATTTTACCGAATGTTTCTGATTTAAAACACATTAACCAACACACGAGAGGAAGATAGCTGCAAAATGTCTTCGTTCGAACCTTCGACGAAGCAACATAGTTTTTCATCTGAATGTAACAAAAAATATTCTTAATTCTCATGTTACCTTTTATCACACGACATAACAACACTTTACCTAAAGACAGTAACAAATAATGTCTATTTCGGACATTTCACACACTCGCGCACTTTTCTCAGCCTATATATAGACATCGTCAAGCCACTAACAATCCTTACTGAAAACAGAGTAGTGTGAAATAAAAAAACAGAGCATCCCCTTGAATATTCCACTCTCGTTCTTTATATGGATCCATATTTTGTTCAGTCACCGTTCTCCACCTTCTCGCCGGAATATTCTCCGGAATCTTTCTCCTCCTCATCTTCCAACAACTACTCTCTCCCCTTCAACGAGAACGACTCGGAAGAAATGCTTCTCTACGGTCTAATCGAGCAGTCCACGAAGCAAAACGTTCCCGTCAAAACAGAGGAGGAGACCGGAACGTCAAGAAAGCCAGAGAAGTCGTACAGAGGCGTAAGAAGACGGCCATGGGGGAAGTTCGCGGCGGAGATAAGAGACTCGACAAGAAACGGTATTAGGGTTTGGCTTGGAACGTTCGAAAGCGCGGAAGAAGCGGCTCTTGCCTATGATCAAGCGGCTTTTTCGATGAGAGGAACGTCGGCGATTTTAAACTTTCCGGCGGAGAGAGTTAAAGAGTCGCTTTCGGAGATCATGTATGGCTACGAAGAAGGGTGTTCACCGGTGGTGGCGTTGAAAAGGAAACACTCGATGAGGAGGAGAATGACCAATAGGAAGACGAAGGACACTGACTTTGATCACAGCTCCGTGAAGTTAGATAAAGTGGTTGTGTTTGAGGATTTGGGAGAACAGTATCTTGAGGAGCTTTTGGGTTCTTCTGATAACAGTGGGGCCTGGTGAAGATTGTTTTTCTGTAGAATTTGTGTTTATAGGGTCCTTAAGCTTTTCGATGTTTTTATATTTAGGCCCCAATATTTGTTTTTCAATTTTATTGTTTTTTCGTTTTGGCAATCCGCCAGTATTTTTATTTGTGACAGTCTAATAATATTAGAAAACATCAAAAACAACTCATACTTATTTTTGTTAGGCCATATTTATTTCAGTCCCTTAAATGAAACGTCTCTTAATAAGAGATTTAAGAGATGTCTCTTAACTTTTTGTTAGTTAAAAACTAAGAGATCATATACTAAGGGCATCATTATCGCCAAAGTTTCTTAATTTTTTTTGTTTTTTTGTTTCTTTTTAAAAGGGATCAATCGTGGGTCGTCACGTGTCGTGGAGCCCATGAAACAGGGTAAAAAATGAACATAAATATTTCTTAATTTAAGGACTTTTGTTATGGGTTTTAGCAAATTTGTGGATCCCCATAGCTAAGAAACGTGTTAAAACCGAACAATAATCTTGCTCTAAGAAACTCAATTTAATGGATCTACAATAAACATGCGACCTCTCAAATTTTCTTGTTACTGCAAAGTATTTATCCTCAAGTTGTGAGATGAACTCTTAACTTGTAGAATTGTTTATTTTGAATCACACACATTACTTTTTCAGAATATCCATAACTTTTAGTTTTAGATTTGGAAAGGCTTAGGAATTATAAGCCGACTATTACCATGAGCATTTAGGAGCGAACTACATAATATATGTTTTGAAATCAGGAGCGACCTAAATCTACTAGTAATATTTAAAGTGATTTGATTTAAATATATACCCAACTGAAAAAGATGGTCAGGTGTTCTAATGAAAATCGCTTGACTTCTCTGCGAATGGCTGGCAACTTCTAGAAACTTGTGGTATCGCTGCGATTATTTAATTTCTGATATGCTATGGACTATATATTATTTATAAATTCTAAGGTATTATCTTAGAATAAAATTATGGAAATATTTAAATTAAACATTTTGTTATTTTAATTAAGAAACGTATGCTTGAATTAGTAATTTATTTTTCTCTTTCGTTCTAATATAATTTAATAGTCTACGTAGAGTCTGAGAACAATATTTTGCAAAGAATTTAGAAAATAAGTAAGCCACACAATTCTTTGGTAGTTGAGGCCACCAGAACGGTCTGTCATAACTTTTAGGTTTTTCTTTGCGTATGGCCATTGACTGAAGAATGGAGGCGGCAGTGATATTTTCCTTCTAAAATATTTAATAAACGGACTATTCATTTATTTATAATATTTTATTCACTAAAAGTAAAATCTTAATGCAAACCTTGAACGAACTTATTTCTGTACAGTTTTTAATCACTAAAAGTAAAATCTTAATGCACACCTTTAAACGAACATAAGTTAATGTTGATTAGTAATATTAAAATTATAACTTAAAAATTATCTACAGAGTATTGAGATTTTTTAGTTGGATGGTGCATTTAATAATCATTTTTGTGAGGACTGAATGTTACTATGAATCCTAGCTATGAATTTACAAGAGAGAAAAAGAAAAATTTACAATATTATCGTTTTCTCAAAAAGCAACTAACATTATATAGGCATTATAAAGCGTATGCAAAATCTATTTCCGCACGTGTTTTTGACCGTCGGCGAACGCAGCACAAAACTGAAGAAGATTATTTGTTTTAAAGATGGTGGGCCAAACGGTCAATATAGATTGTTCGACGACATAGCAAAAGCATATAATTAAATAAATTAATGACAAATAAAATAAGTGAAAAGCATAACATATGTAAATACTCTGAACTAT
The DNA here is from genome assembly GCA_932364175.1 of Eruca vesicaria subsp. sativa. Lineage (NCBI taxonomy): Eukaryota > Viridiplantae > Streptophyta > Magnoliopsida > Brassicales > Brassicaceae > Eruca > Eruca vesicaria. The sequence continues at coordinate 66,694 of CAKOAT010609599.1, forward strand.
TACTGTACATCGACTCAAATGTTGACGTGGTTTGATAGCTTATCCACACAATGGTTAACTGAATTTGGTCTAAGAGAAACTTACAGTAACAATAGATCATACTATACTTAAGTACTTCAGAGAACACGAACTTGGTCCGATCCTTTCTATTTTACAGTTAACAGTGAACTTTATTATATGATTTCTACCATTATTTTATAGTAAAAATCACTTAGAATTTGTAGGTCGACAAATCATTACATAGGTCCTACAATAATTAAATATGTTATCCAGTATTCTCGGCTTTGACCAACTGTGACACGTTCAATAACTTGTGATGCATTGTCACATAAGACTGGGCATTTTATTCGTTAAATTTGATTCGATTCGTTATTCGTTCTGATTCGATCCGAAAATTCTGAATATCCGTAAACTTTTGAAGCAAAGCAAATACTAAAACTCAATATCCGTTAAAATCGAAGTAAATCACAAATACTAAAATTTTGGAAAGCGGATATCCGATCCGATCCGATAATATATAAATACATGTATATCTTGATTATATTTAAAGTTTTAAATGTATAAATTTTATTATTAACATTCTAACATATGATTTGACAAATTTTATTCACATTATTACTTATATAAAAGTATTACATAAAAATAAGAGAAAATATTTATGACAATTCTAATTTTTTTTAAGTTTTGTGTTTTTATAATTGTTAACTAAGTTTAAAAAAATTACAAAATATGTTGATTCGCTACTTCTTTTAATTCTTATATTTTATATCATGCATAAAAATATTTTACAAAACAATGTTGTATTAATTTTATAAGATTATTTATCTTAATCTAAACATATGAGATATCCGTAAGTATTCGTAAATATCCGCAAATATTTATTTATTTTCCGGATATCCGTTTTTTCGAATATCCGTATTTTACCGAAGCAAAGCAAATCGAAAAATTAGATATCCGTGAAATATAAAGCAAATCACAAATACCTTAAAAACCCCGGATATCCGATCCGTGCCCATGCTAGCTACATTTGACAACACAAACTTGAGATTATTGTATTCAAGTCCAAAGAGAAGGTTGAGAGAGCTTAAGATAAAATTAAGAGGAATGTTAGCATAGTTATTAGGAAGTTTGTGAACACAATCAGCTGTGTACAGATTTATTCCAATGAATGAATTTGAAAAGAAAAATCTCTGCCCCCAAAAAGTAGCTTCCAAATTTCAGTTAAAGAAAGCTTTTAAAAACTGAGACACTACCAAACTTGTTAGAAATTAGTGCCAGTATGGACTTTTTTCTAAAAAATAAAATATCTGAATAAGTTTTAACAATAATTAATTATTTATTAGAACTATAAAAATAATTATATTAACGACTGTACATTTTTGTAACACTTAATAACGACTGTACAACAAACAATTTTACTATTACAATTTACAAAAAAAAAATACACTATTATAGAATCCATGTCTGACGTAATTAGTCATATATCACTAGATAATGTTTTATCTACACCAGTTGCATATTTCATATAAACTTATTTTATTAATCTGTTATAAATAATAATAAATTTCATTTTCTGTGAAAAAGATAGAACCCTAAACTTCAAAGTTAGAAACATTAATCAATCTTTCATTGATGTCAAAAAAAAAAGAAATTCGTTAACTAACTGACGAAAGAAATTCCACCTAACCAAATAATTTAGCTATGGAAAATGGAAATAGGCAAGGATCAGCTTTGCAATTTTGTAGCTGATTTTCTTCTTTGGAGTTTGAGATTTTATAAGCTTTGAATACATTAAACTCTTTTATTAATTTTACAACTTTATTGCTTCTTATCAGCCCATAACTGGTCCAAATCTAATTCCAGATATTAGTGATAGGCCCACCCGATTTGTAATTTAAACTTAATGGCTTTGGTGGAAAAGTAGTAGCACTGTAGAAGCAGTATGTTGTATAAACATTATGCTTTCACTAAAGTTTTTAATAAAGCAATTGGTAAAAGAGTAATAGTACACAATTTTAAAATTATCATAATAGTTTGTATAATATAATATATTTCTTTTAAAATAATATTTATAATATATTTTATTAAAATGAATCTTATTCGTTATATAAACTATATTTAGAAAATATAAAATTTATTTTAAACATATTAAATTATTTTTAGATATAAACATATTTTAATATTATTAAATTATCTATATATAATTTATATATAAATTATTATTATTTATTTATTGATAAAGCATTAAATAATATGCATATATGAAATTATCATAAAAATTAATATATGTTATATTAGTATTTATTAGTGTCTAAATAATATGTTTATATCTATAATATATAAATATATATTATGTTATGTTTGTTATTAAAAATAATGAACGATATTTGTAATTATATAAATTATATTACATTTTAAATGTGAAATATTGTTCTTTTAAAAAATTTATTTGTAATTTTATGCTTATTTGTAGAAATTTAAATTTATTTTTTGATTATAAAAATATTTTTATATTATTAAACAGAAAGTAAATTAATTATATATAATTATTTTTAATTTTTATATATTCTATATACAAATGCTTTTCCAAAAACTCTATATGAGAATATTGAACAAATAACATTTGGAGAATATTTGTATTTGGTAAATACTTTTCTAAATAATTTGTTGACAAATATTGATTGGGTAATAGAGAACATAATGTTTATGATAATGTAAGTTTTTTGTTTACTTTCAGTTGGGTTATGCGTTTGCATATTCATATAAGATTTTTTTTTTCAAAATAAGTCATAGTATTCATATTTACTATTTTAAGCAACTTTTTATAAAGTCTAAATTTCAACGAGAAACATAATCGAAAAAAACATAATCGGAAGGGGAACCCCGACTGTATTGGGCGTACGGTGTCCCTGTAACTCCATATATACTGCAATTATTTTTTCAAACAGTTTTGTATTTATTATTATTTTTATTTTTTTTGTAACTGATGAGCTTTCATATTTAAAGAAAGAAATAAAACATTACAAACCTACAAAGGTTTAAGTTTTGTTACATAAACCTATTAGGATCTATATTAGGAAATATATTATTAATATATATACAAAACTATACATAAACCTAGATATCCCATCTTTTAATTAGGATCTAAGGGGGATGTATTGAAACAAGAGTTCTAGGTGACTTTGAAATTTTGTTAAAATCTCCTGTTATTGAATTAATTATTTTAATAAATCTTTTCAAATCAACTGTTCTTCGATATGGAACTTGGGAAAACTTATTGAAATCACTTGCAACTCCCTGTTATTCAATAAAGAACTTGTAAAAGTTACATCAAATCCTCTGTTATCCAACACTAAACGAGATTTTAGAAGAAACTTTTGTGATAAAGATTTTAGGAGAGTTTGCATTCATTTTCAGTCAAAAACAGTTCCTCTAAGATAACATCTCTATAGTTAGTATTTCAAGAGAGTTGAAAATTAATAAAAATAAATAAAAATAAAAGTTTTCTACGAAAATAGGGTTGTACCATGTCGGACAAGAACTGGGAGACGGCTGCTTGCTCCAAGGGTAAAACGTCGGGATAGACGACTTCCATCTCCCAGGAAACCGTCTCTGAGTTGTAAGTAAATACTTTCATAATCAAATTCGAAGCATCACTTGGTCGATGATATATCTAATAGAGGTGAAATCATGGAAGCCTTGCAGCATGGTGATTTTATCAGTCTTGCTGAACAATCTCTGAAACATCTTCTTAGATCCAGAGATCTTCTAAACCTGTTTATCCAGAGTCTTGCTGACTTCTTCTTCTTCACATGCCAAGTCGAAGATAGTGATTGCATTAAGTCTTCTCTCCGAGCATCAGCTTATCTTGAAGCATCTTCACATGTCTGGCTCAGAATCTTGATGAAGAAACTCTGCAATTCAAGGTGTTAGCTTACAATTGGCTCAACAAGAGAGAAACTTGCTGATGTAACAAGTACGAAATCATAGGAAAAACTAACATCACTTTCTTTATGAAGAACACAGTGATTGCATGATTTGCATCAAGTCTTCTAATATGCATTAACGGTACTAGGTTGACATTGGTTTATAGCAATGATCTCCTTGTGAATAAGCTTTCATAGGCAAATAAAAAAGTAAAACCACGTATGTAAAACCTTATAATAGATTTCGTGTGATGAGCAACGAGTGAAAATTACAGGACATGTGCATTAAAACTGAATGACTTGATTGAGAAATCAGTAAACGAAAAGTATATTAGCAAAAGTTATCACCATTTCAAATCACCTAAACAACTCTTGAACATACAGAAAAATCTACCAAATCACATGTAGAATTTTATTTTTGGTTTTAAAATTTTACTTAAACCACTCAAATAACTCCAAAATCACCCTAAAACTCACCAAAATTATAACACTCTAAAATCTTATAAAAATCTTAGTTCAATACACCCCCTAAAATTTGCTGACATTTATGGGTATGTTATGTAAACTGAACCCATTTAGAACCGTTTATCGGATCAGCACGTTAAGCATGCTTATAATAAACAAAGGAGGTGAGTGGTTGAGTTTTAACTAGTGACGTTAGCTTTATTTTTTATGTACAACCATTTATTTTGAATTATATTTAAGAAAAACATATATATATATAATTATATTATTTGTATAATTTTTTCAGTATATTAATATAAATTATATAATTATTAAAATAATTATTAAAAATAAAACTAAACCTAATTTCTAAAATTTGTAGATATCAAAAGAAAACAAATGATGTTACAATTAAAAGTTTCTGATTTTTTAAAAATGTATACAATTTTTAAAATCTTATATAGTAATAAAAATTGTATTATCATAAAAGTAGACTTTAAATTTTGTTAAATATTTTAAATTTTTATTATTATATTATTTAATATCATACTTAAATAAATTTAATTATATTTATTTTAATGATGATGTATTAATTATTTCCATAGTCTAACATGTTTATCAAAATATAAATCTACATTAAATATAATTGTCATTCCATAGATTTTCATAAGCCATGCTATCAATTCTAGTACGTCATGTCATTTTCTTTAACGAAAGTGATTGTAAAAATAACATGTGTTAAATCATTTCTCAAATAATGTATAGCGAATAAGATCTTTGTGTTATCGTAGCTAGGGCTGAGCACAAATGCTTGATACTCGGTTTGTACTCGCTACTTGACTCGGCTCAGTTTGAAAAAATTAAGTAATTGCTATGATCAAGTCAAGTAACAAGTAAACAAATTTTAATACTCGCGAGTAATGTCAAGTATCAAGTTCATTTTTATTTTTAACTACTTGGCTTGTTATTTGGTTTGGTACTTGTTATCATTTATTTGTTCCATTATTTATTATATATTACTTGGATTTTAAATACATTTATTCATTTTATTAGTTTTTTCAATTTATGTATTATATTTTATTGATGATCACAATTATTCATTATTTGCCTCTTATTCGCTATTTGATAGGTATATGATCTTTAAAGATTAATATTTATTCTGACCAAGTTAAGTACCAAGTTAAATATTAAGTAATCTATTTAAACTATATGTAAATATATAAAAATGAAATATTAAATAAAATTAATGATTTTGTTGTTTGTTACTTGTGTTTGTTAATAAATAAAGATATATTTTCCTAAATCATAGTAAAATAATTTCTTTCTATTTCCATCTTCACAATGACATCACACATAAGTGCTATATTTATATAAGCATATTTAAATTTTCTCTTATTTATATAATTTTTTTCCTGAATGACTTAAATACAAGAAAACAATGATATATTATTTATATATAATAAATTTATTTAATTTTAAATTCTAATGAATTATCAAATAATTTACTGATAATTATGAATGAAGTTCTAAGTAATTTACAAGTAACTAATAATAAAATAAGCTAAGTAACTTACAAGTCCATCAATTTTTTTTTCAAATATTTAAAACTGCAAGTGCTTGTTTTTAGCAAACCAAGTACAAATCAAAATATTTACTACTATTACAAACCAAGCCGAGTACTAAGTATACCAAAAATACCGAGTACTCAGCTTGTGCTCACTCATAATCGTAGGATGTACATCAGATGGTATGAGAGTTGATTTCTTAATTAAAACTTAATTCTAGAATCATGAATAGTTTGTTCATGGAAAGTGAAATAATCGTTTACAAAAAAATGGTTGGTGATCCAACTTTTGATATTTATGATGATGAAGGTTGGATTCAATACGACGACAATAAATTGGACGACTATAACGTAAATAATTTAGGAGATGAAGTTTTTTTGAGCATCATTAGAACATCCACAATGGTAGATTCCATGAAGGAGTCCTTAGCCATTATTTTATTTTTGTTTTTGTTTTAATTGAATAGTTAAGGACTCTAATAAAAAAAAATGAGTCCAATGGTGGACTCCATTTAGGAGTCCTTAAGGAATTTTTTTTTTTAAACATGAAAAAATTTAATTTTTTTTGTAAACAAACATTCTCAAAAGGTCTTTAATAGAGTTTTACAAACCTCGTAGAATAATATAGAGATTGATAATGAGGAGAGGCTCACCATGTAACCTTTCAGATTAATTGTGTGTTCGCCAGAAGCTTGGTTATGTCTTACAATGGCTTGGCTCAGCTGAGGAATGTAATGCCCTATAACAAGCAAGATAAGATTTTAAAATAGAACACATGATTATAAAGTAAGGTGAGCTTCGAAGTTATTACCTGCATAGCTCTCCCCAACTATATAAAACTCCATTCCTTTGTACTTCGGATATCTCTCAACCCATTTCAGCAAAAATGTAAGCGAATCTTGTGCTGTGTAAATCATAACACCACAAAACTATAAACCCCACCCAACCAACAAGAGTATCTATAAAGACAATGAGCTAAAGAAGCTAAAAACAATTTACCAGTTCTCGTGTCACCATTGGTAAGCAAATCAGATGAAGTGTTTGAGTATGAAAAACCAACTCCAACAGGTGCATCAAGAAAAAAAATATTCGCAGCTGCAAAAAAAAAAAGGTGCACCAAAGGTTTTAAGCTTTAATTGGAATCATAGCTCCCTGCAAACATAATCTCATTTCAATTGATTACCTTGGTTCCAAGAGTATTGATTAAGGTAAAGAGTCTTCCCATCAGGCTTAATGTGAAATGGTCCAATCTCTTCTGCTTCACCAAATCCAACAGATGAACATCCTGGTCCTGTAAATAGAGAAAGCAAAAAAAACCAAGAAAAAATAAGAAAGCAGAAGCTTGACAAAAAGACAGGATTGTATAAATCTTAGAAAATAAAATCCCAGTTAGATTCCATTAAAAGGGATCAAAACAACATAGTAGTATTCATATCTACATGAACCCAAAAGGCGAAATCACGTGTATCATACTAGAAGCTACAATAAAATCAGAAACAAGCAATAAGTAATCAAATCCTACAAGACATATCTCCAAAAGTAATAATCAACATCCATATCATAAAACACTAGCTCATAGTTTGATGACTTGAAAATCTATTGATGTACTATAGATTAAGCAAAAAAGGAGACAATTTTCAATTGCAATAAAAATAAAATGGAGAAAGCTTAGGGCTTTATTGTTCTGTAAGCAAACCTCCATTGAACCAGAGGACAAGAGGCTTAGACGAAGCATCTTCATCAGCTTCAAATAACCAGTAGAAGAGTGCTCTTTCCAGTTTCTCATTCGTTGTAACGAATCCAGAGTAGTGAGCAAAGTTTACATTGAAATTCTGACCAGGTAACCTAGAGACCTTGTCTTGTTCCTTCTTAAAATAAGAACAACTCACTGATTGCAAGGCAATAGAGCAAGAGTTGTGGATGAGCATGAGAAACAGCTCCGTAAAATCTTTGGAGACTTGAAGAAGAAGATTAAAAGGTTGAGGCCACGTCACTAAGGACTCAATCCTTAAAACTCTTATTTACGGATTGTTCCTTACCGAGTTGAGCCTTAAAATTAATATTTTATCCCAATTTACTTAGGATGATGCGCTAGGATCTGTGAAAAAGACCCATTGCGGCTGCTCTGATTGCAGATTCCTTAGGATGAAATTTTTAGAAGAATATAAAAAATTATTTTACAAAACTGTTTTTTAATGATATTTATATTTTCTTAGAAACCTTAATAATGATGATATAAGGTTTCTTCTTGTCGACACTATCATCTTAAAGCTGGGTAACTCACTCACGGTTTAATGATTACTAGATTTTGACCCGTCCTTATAGAGGACGGGACAACCGTTTTTGCTTTAAATTATTGCCCTTGTTAGATTATTCACAAGTATGTAAAGGCATGAGTATCCGGGCTCGGATAGATGGTCAATAAGATTTATGGTTTAATCCGACATATATAGATTAAATTCTTTCCTTAAATTCCGTAAACATAAGTATTTGTGATTTGCGAATTTTCTAAATCTATGCTCGCTAGGATATAATATGTCGCCGAAATGTTGCGGTCCAAGTTAAATGGTATAACTGAAGATCCTCGGTTTCCCAAGTTTATATTTGTGCTTATTTTGTAAGATCATTGAGTAAAGACCGGTTGGTGTTGTTTACTAAAACTACAGTAACTTAATGTTGGCGGGTTGGCGGGTTTAGGGTTTTTTAGTTGTTTTTAATTAGTGAATATTTCTTCATACTCATAACGGATAATTTAGCGGATCACCGAAATTGCAAATCCAACCACGGGTCTGGTTGGATGTAAAAACTTATGGAAACCAAGGTGAACTCAAAATTTTATCAGATTCGAATATTGTTATTTGAACTAAATCAAAAACTAAAATAATCAAATCAAAAGGTATCCATATTCATAAATAACCAAATGGTTTTTATAGGCTTTGAACAAAAAAAAAACGAAAACACAACTGAACCAGAATCAAACAAAAAAACATGAAATGAATCAAAAACTGAATTGCCTAAACATATTAGTGAGCAAACAAACAGGTTAATAAATTTATCAACAAAAAAAAAAATCTCGCACTTTAAAAGCGCGGAACAAAATCTAGGTATGAATATAAAATATGAACCTGAAACCCGAAATGAACCCAAACAAAAAAAAAACGATCGGTATCCGGTCCAAAGGTAAGAAATATCAGAATGAATTTTGTACAATAGTACAAAACATATCCGAATCTGAAGTGTTATTAGCTAAACATGAACGTATAGCTTGAAAAAAACTGAAAACCCAAAAAACCGATTCGAAAATCCAAATTAATCACAACTATAAATATTTGAAACATAAATATGTGCTTCAAATATTCAGTTTTATATTTATTTGAAAAAATATCATAAAAACTTTAAATTTGAAATAAATACCTTAAATATCTAAATACGAACGATATATCGTTACTTATGGGTTTTAAGATGTGATACAAATTAGAACCAAAACAGATGAATTATATCTAAACTCGTCTGTATTTACAAATTTACCAATATGAGATCTATGATGTGATATAAATTAGGACCAGAATTCAAAGTACCCAACCCGTATCTCAACGGATACCTCTCAACGGATACCTGAACTCCCAAGCCTAATTAAAGTGTGCTTTATTTTTTGTTCAAAATATTTACATATTTGTTGGAATAACCCATTAAATTATACTCATAAGAATATTAAAAGAATATATATCTGTTTTTATCAAATTTTCATGATTTGATTTAATATATAATGATAATAATGTTTACACATAATAGTTTTTTCTGCAATTTAAAATGGGTTTTGTAAATTTTGATTAAATGTATTTTTTATTTTTTACCAACTAAAATGCGTAACGTGAGAAATTATAAGTTGGACTAAACATTCCGATAACCAAAAGATATCATTTGGATCGATTTGTTGCATTTGAATTAGAAAATAAAAATAAATTAGGTTTTTTTTTTTGTTTTGATTTGGTTATCGGATTGTTTAGTCCAAAATGATCCAGAATATTTGACCAACGTAAGGTCAATCAAAACTTGGAGGATTTAAATGCGTCGATGATATTTGAGGAATAAAAATGTTGCCTTGGTGTTGCATTAAAAATAAAATTAGAAAAATACAAAATTTAATAAAATCATAGCTTAAAAATATTTTAGTTGCAGAATCTTGTAAATATTATTGAAATAAAAAGACATTTAAAAACAACCTTGTATTTTAATAGTATTGATTATTTGATCCATACTTTGAAGCGCGGGATTGTCTTTTGTTAATAAAACTATTAATTTATTTATTAGTTTATAATAGAAACGACAATAGACTGTTTTTAAAGAATATGATGTTGTAAATATATGAAAAACATAAAGATACTTGAAAATCTATTGATGTACTATAGATTAAGCAAAAAAGGAGACAATTTTCAATTGCAATAAAAATAAAATGGAGAAAGCTTAGGGCTTTATTGTTCTGTAAGCAAACCTCCATTGAACCAGAGGACAAGAGGCTTAGACGAAGCATCTTCATCAGCTTCAAATAACCAATAGAAGAGCGCTCTTTCCAGTTTCTCATTCGTTGTAACGAATCCAGAGTAGTGAGCAAAGTTTACATTGAAATTCTGACCAGGTAACCTAGAGACCTTGTCTTGTTCCTTCTTAAAATAAGAACAACTCACTGATTGCAAGGCAATAGAGCAAGAGTTGTGGATGAGCACGAGAAACAGCTCCGTAAAATCTTCGGAGACTTGAAGAAGAAGATTAAAAGATTGAGGCCACGTCACTAAGGACTCAATCCTTAAAACTCTTATTTACGGATTGTTCCTTACCGAGTTGAGCCTTAAAATTAATATTTTATCCCAATTTACTTAGGATGATGCGCTAGGATCTGTGAAAAAGACCCATTGCGGCTGCTCTGATTGCAGATTCCTTCTGATGAAATTTTTAGAAGAATATAAAAAATTATTTTACAAAACTGTTTTTTAATGATATTTATATTTTCTTAGAAACCTTAATAATGATGATATAAGGTTTCTTCTTGTCGACACTATCATCTTAAAGCTGGGTAACTCACTCACGGTTTAATGATTATGGTGTCAATTGGGCTTTGCTAAAAACTGGCCCAATAAAAACTTTCACGTGTAATCGTGATGACGAGAACATGAGTTTACAATCCTCAACTCTCATGTTGGTTACGTGGGTTAATGGAGAACAAAATTATATTTTCTTTTTTTGGTCTAAAAATTATATTATATTTTCTTATCTGGAAAATATTATCAGTGGAAAGAGAAGAAAAAAGAGAGAGGTGAAGACAATGGTTAAGATTTGAAGGCAAATCTTTTCTAATTCATAAAGAATGATGCAGAGAAAATATTTAGAAAATGTTGTTAAGTATTTTCATTGTTGATTTATTAACAATAGAATAATTATTTTTAATGATTTAGTGTTATGATTTTTTATATAGTCTTTTATGTAGTTTTTATGATATGATTGATCAAATTGAGAGTTTTCTTGGTTTTGATAGATAGAATTGATTTCAACGAATTTAACAAGATCTTGGTTTTACTATTTTAGGCATTCAAAAACTAAATTATATTTTCTCTATTATCGTAGTTTCTACATCACCAAACCTTACTATTTTCAGTTAAATATCAGATATCCTAAGTGTACCTAGCAAATGTCCCAATTAAATATGTAAACACAATTAGAGCAATCTCAACGCTAGTATATTAAAAATATGTGTCTTCATTATATGATAATATTATTTTGATATGTTTTTGTTAAGTAAATATTTTTGTTTTCTTTTTAAAATTTGAACCACTATAAAAATGGCAGCTAATTAAAAAAGGACTGTAGAGGATATCTTACAGAATCCAAAATAAAGACTTCTTCCTCCACTCTTCCAATTCTTTGATATATTTTTTTCTGATTTATACACAATGAGAACTTCGAACATGATTAATGGAAGAACCCTAATTAAGTTATTAGGTATATCTTTAAGTTACATTTTTTAAGAAAATCTATTTTTATTTTAATTTTTAATTACATTAAAATATATATTCTTAAGATACTGCGTTAATTATGCTTTTATGTATTGGATGTGCTCTTAAGACCTTCACAATTCAAGATCAATTCTAGTCACAAGAGTTTTTTTTTCCCTGGACGGCCGAGTAACAAATTTGCGATTATCCAACTGATCAAAAACAATTAAATAGTACATTTTCCGTCTGTTTGGTATAACTCACACAACACAACTACCAATCATTATTATTTCCAGTATATGTCATACATCTTCTGATTACAGTGAATTAGGTTGGTTTTAGATAACATAATACATTATTTATACTGTGTACGTGAGAGTAATTAGATATTATACATTTACAAATACACCCTTATACACTAATCTTTACACACCCCTTCAAGATGGAGGGAGATTAATCACTTCAATCTTGGGTATTAGTTCTTGAAAACGTGATCTTGCTAGAGGTTGGTTAAAGGGCCGGCCAACTGATCTCTGGTGGAAACATGTGTGACCTGGAGAGCTCCTGAGCGTACATTATCCCGGAATAAATGAAAATCAAGAGCCAAGTGCTTCATTCTCGAGTGAAAGATGGGATTAGCGCTCAAGTACGTGGCACCAACGTTATTACAATATACCGTGGGTGTAGACGGCATGGTGACACCAAGTTCCTGCAACAAAGATGAGATCCAATAAAGTTCTGGAGCAGTGTTTGCAACTGATCGATATTCCGCCTCTGTCGACGATCATGCAACACCTGTTTGCTTTTTGGAGCACCACACGATAGGAGTGGAGCCAAGATAGGCGATGTAGGCATTTGTAGATAAGTAATCGTCCGGATCACCAGCCCAGTCAGCATCAGAGAAAGCATGTACATGAAAAGGAGAATGCTTGTTGATGAAGCTCCCATGAGACGATGCATGAATTGGGAGAGCTTATTAACTGTATAACCTATGTCCGGGTGTGTGTATGCGAGATACTGAAGACTCCCAATTACCATTCGATACTCAGTAGGGCTGTCGAGTTGTGTTCCAGAGAGAAGAGACAGCTTTGAATATGTTGCTTGAGGAGTGGATACCGGTTTCGCGTCTAGCATTTTTATCTTTGCAAGCAAGTTCATAATATATTTTTTTGCATTAAGTGAAGACCAGTCCTCGTGCGTGTTACCTCTATGCCCAAGAAGTAATGAAGATCAGTGGGATCTTTCAACGAAAATCGTGAGGAGAAAACATGAATACATGCCAAGACAAGAGAGGAGCTGCTACAGGTAACGATGATATCGTCGACATACACCAGGATATAGAGAACATGCGGACCGTGAATGTAGAGAAACACCGAAGTATCAGCAGCCGAATTGGAGCAACCCATCTGAGAAAGAAATGCTTTCAACTCATGATACCAAGCTCGGCCTGTTTGAGGCCATATAAAGATTTCTTAAGCCAGCATACATGATGGGAACAATCTGGATCAACAAAGTCCGGGGGTTGGGAGACATACACCTCGTCTTTTAATGTCCCTTGGAGAAAGGCATTATTGACGTCAAGTTGTTTAAGCGGCCAAGAACGAGTAACAGCAAAATGAAGAACGAGGTGTATTGTTACGGATTTGACGACCGGGATAAACGTCTCAGCATAGTCAATCTTGTACTCTTGTTTGTCTCCACGAGCAACCCACCTGGATTTATACATGTCAGGTGATCCATCATGAAAATATTTTAGAGTATGAATCCATTTAGTACCAATAGCATTTTGAGTTGGAGTTGGCAGAACTAATGCAAATGTGTGATTTGTAATCTGAGCATTGTACTCAGCAGCCATAGAACGTCATGAATTCTCATCTCGCATGGCCTGGACTAGGGTGGTAGGAATGGTTATAGAAGACTTGGTAGTTTGGGCAACAAGGGTCGGCTTTTTGGTGGGTTTAGTTATGTTGTTTTTGGCTCGGGTTCTCATAGGATGGATGTTGGGATTTTCTGGTTCTGGTGGTACAGGTTCGTCGGGTGGAAGAGAGATAGGATGAAGCTAGGTCTCAGGTGAAAGGAGATGATTGAGGAGATGGGGAGGGGATGGGTTGTGGCTGTGCAGTTTGGGTCATATCCTGAGATGTTTCAGGTGAATTAGCTCGCGGTTGTACGAGTGGCGATCGTCGGATAGGAATCAAGGTTGGTGGAGTAAAAGGCATATGAGAGGGTTGATCATGCTGCGCGTCTGGCGTTTGATAGGGGCGGCAAAAGGGAAGCTTGTCTCGATAAAAGTAACATGTCTGGAGACGTATATATCGCCACATTTTAACGATGCAAACAGAGATACGCGCTTTGTGTTTGCGCGTACCCGAGAAAGACGCAAGAGAGAGAGCGCATGTCGAGCTTGTGTTGAGTTTACGGCCTTAGCCCCATGGAAAACACTCTGAGCCAAAGACGCGCTTTAAGTAGTTTGGTGGTTTGTTGAATAGCTTGGCGTAGGGATACTGCTGGTTTAAGACTGATGATGGCTGTCGGTTAATCAAGTAAACCGAAAAGGCATAAGTTCAATAACTTGTCAGCATAGAAGCTTGATGAAGAAGTGTGAGGCCTGTCTCAATGACATGGTAATGTTTGCGTCAGCAATATCATTGTTTTCAGGGGTATGGGGTGGAGAGGTGAAGTGGGAGATGCCGTGTTGAGCAAGGTCGTGTCTGAGTGCCACGAACTCACTGCCATTATCTGAGTATAAATTTCGTATCTGATAGCCAAAATGCTTCTCGACAAGTCGCTTGTACTGATTAAATGTGTCTCTCACTTGGGATTTTTGTTTTAAAGGATAAAGCAATGTGTAACGGGTGAAGTCATCAACAAAAATGAGGTAGTATTTATAGTGAGCAACAGAAATAATAGGGGAAGTCCACACATCAGTGTAAACATATTGTAATGGTTGAGAGGAGGTGATAGTGTTTGAATAAAAGGGAGTTTGTGATTTTTATTGATAAGACAATGAGAAAAAGGGTTTTGAGAAGAATCAGAAAGCGGTAAAGCAAATTGCGAGACAAAAATTTGTAAAATAGAAGAAGAAGGATGTCCCAATCACTACAAGAAATATGGGTTTTGTTAGCGGACGTTAAATGCTATGAGATCACTACCATAACGCTCCTTAAAACGCTCTGAGATCGCCCGTCATAATAGGTCCGACACTTTCGATAGCGAAACAGTCGTATGCTATATTAAAACAAACAACAATAGCGGTGTTGTCTATGCAATTGTTAATACTTATAATAACGATATACAAATGTTATTAAAACTCATTAATTTGATGTTACCTATACAAAGATAGCAATGATTCATGTTATTAATTTATTTTTAAATTATCAGAAAAATTATTAAAGATATTTACAAATTGATTTTATATTTAAAAATATTTATTTATTAAAATCAGTTTTACAAAACTAAACCTGACCAAAACCTAATCCTAATTTTACAAAACTAATTAAGCCAAACCAAAACTAAAACCTAATATTACAAAACTAAAACCAGTCATCTTCTTCTTCTCCAAGCCCAACCTCTACTCCTTCGGCTTCACGGATGTCTCCACTTCAGGCTTCACCATCGACCTGAAAGATGATATCTTCCGGCTCCACAGCTTCTCCTTCTCAGCGTCCTAATACACACAAGAAGAAAATCAAAGACCAAAATAGCTCCATAAAAACCAAAAATATTATAATTAAGCAAACAAATTCTGGATTACCTCAATGAAGTTTTAGTATACAGCTAGAAACAATCTTTGCACATTAGGATGTTTCTGATCAAGCTGAAGCTCCTTAGAAATTATCTCCAAGCCATAGTGCGAAAAGGCAGAAGCATCAGCACAAATGTCTCTACAAGCACACAAATATCACAAGAATGTAATGTAATTCCTCTTACCATATAGATAAGCCTTGCGCTGCTGAGTTTGGTATTAAACTGATGACCAAACACTTCAGTGAAGCCTTACTGGTGATGGTCATAACGTTCACTCTCAGGATCAAACACACCACCAACATCAAGAGTCGCATCAAGTTTCTCCAAAACCTTGTAACCACATCACTAACCAATCAAGATTGTAACTTTACAAGCAAAACAATACAAAATATACGACCTTAAGCTATTCTCAGACCCATTGCTCCAGAATTTTCAAAACCCCAAACTGAATCCAAAGGTAGAAACTTTGCATAGATAAACGTTCAATTAGATGCTATAAAGGCCGAATCGAACCTGATGATCTCTGGTATGGACGATCTGGGCACATCTTCTTTTAATTAAGAACATAAAAGCAACACTGGAATCAGAACACAGAGAGAAAGAGAGAGAGAGATAGAAACGAGGCTGGAGACGCAGCTCTGTAACACCACTTCTTCTCCTTCCATGCTCCTTCTTAGATCTGTAAACAAAACAAAAATCAATTACAAGTATACAGGAAGACGAAGAGAAAGAGAGAACAGATAAGAGGAAGGTGAAGTGGGTTTACCTGTCATGGTGGTGAGGAGATCAAACGATCTCTGAGATGAGGTCTGGTGGAGAGATTAACTAAGAAAAAAAAAAGGTTGAAACAAAAGAGAAGAGAAAGGGACGGGACGAACAAAAGAGAAGAGATTAGGGAGATAGATCTTGTCCATTAGATTTAGGTTAATCTAACGGCGGTTGTTGAAAAGGGCTGATCCTCAACCTTGTATATTATTGGTCAGCTGTTTTAACCAATCAAGAATTTTAGTTACTTTTCTATTTTATTTTGTTTTAATACACAAAGTTTTAATGGTAAAATTGTAATGTACATAAATTATTTGAGAAAAATTCAAATATTTACATTTGAATTTAAAATTTTAGCTTTTTAGTAATGTTTGGGGTTTATAAATTGAAATTATAGTTTATGAAATAGATTTTAGGGTATAGAATTATGAAATAGAATTTGGGGCATATAATTAAGTATATAGTTTTAGATTGGATATAAATTTTGAAGTTTAGGTTTTATGATTTAAGGTATCAACTTTAAACTCATTTTTTCTCTAAACACATTCTTAAAACTTTAAATTCATGGTATTTGAAACCCTAAACTCTAAATTCATTCTTAACTTCCAAATTTTTTAAACAACCTAAACTCAATCTTAAATGTAAACACAAACATNGGTTTTATGATTTAAGGTATCAACTTTAAACTCATTTTTTCTCTAAACACATTCTTAAAACTTTAAATTCATGGTATTTGAAACCCTAAACTCTAAATTCATTCTTAACTTCCAAATTTTTTAAACAACCTAAACTCAATCTTAAATGTAAACACAAACATTATTCATACATTTTCAAATCTTATACCTAACCCTCGAATATTTATTTCTATCTTTATCTATAATCTAAAATCTAAAAACCACTCACATACCTTTATAGTTTAGGGGTTATAGTAGAGAGGTTATGTTTAGGGGTTATAATTTTAGGGTATTAGATTTACGGTGAAGATTTAAGATTTAGCATTTAAGGTCTAGAATTTAAATGTGTGCTTATATTTTTTTAAATGATTTAATTTTGAGTTTAAATTTAATATTGAAGTTATATTATGAAATATTGAAGTTTTGAAGTTTATGTTTAAGGATTAGAGTTTAAACCCTAAACTTTAAATACAGCTCTTAAAATTTAAATATTTTCTTATTTTAATCATTATTTTAATTTTAAATTCAAAATTAATATTTTATATTCTAACTTTAAAATTAAATCTACACCCCAAACCCCAAACCATAAACGATACCTATATCATACCCTAAATTAATCATATATCTTAAACTCTAATTAAAAATCTTTAAACTCTATTTTTATGATTTAATTTCAAATTTTAAATCTAATCTGAAAGTTTAATATTAAATCTAATTAAACCCAAAACACTGAACTCCAAACCCTATAATTATATATATATCTTAAATTTATTTAAATAGGTACTTTATATATAAACGATAATTTGATTATTAAATATAACATTTTATATAAAATTTTAAATTTATTGAGCAGTCATAAAAATGTTATTTACAAATCAAAATTTTAAACATAACCTTTATAAATATCATTCTTTTGTTATCCTCCTCCATTTTCATAGTTAAAAATATATTGCATAAATTATAAATTGTTGTCATCTGATTCACATAAGCCATTAATTAGTCATGTGCATCCAAAATATATATAAACCAAACAATAGCCATGTGCATCAGCATGAACAAAGCTAGACTTCGAACCAGCAGCTATCTCATCGACATCACATGTTACAAGAGCGAGATCAGAGTAATGAGCATCAGCATGAACATCCCTTTGCTTCCAACTGAGATTACTGAGACTCTTATCCACCAACTTAGACTTTGTGTCTTGATCATTCCTCTGTTTCAATCATCTCAATGTGAAAAAATAAGAAACAGAACATGTACCTAGCGCAATAACTTGTAAATCTTACATTTTTTAGTTGAAGAACAATGGTTTCTCCTTCCTTTAAGTTGTAATCGATAGATGAAGTGTTTTGAAAGTGTTTTTACCATTTCTTCTGCTGTTTTCTTCTTGTTCAAGTACCTTTAGCAAAGAGATAAGATTCAGAGATGTCAAAGAACACTAGGAGTTTTGGAAGTGGAACGTTACTTCATGTGGTCATGTAGTGCTGTTTGGAAGTCATATGCTTTAGTTCTCTCCCGGAGCCCGAGTCTAATAAAAGCATCGAACACGACCACCTGCAATGCTTCAAATAAGTAAACTCAAAAATCAACTACTACAACTATAACAAATCTTTATAGTAACTAAGTACCTATTTTTTCTTCAACTCGGAGAAATATCTACAAGTCAAAAACAAAGTTTTTCTATGTTAGACTAGCTGCACAATCATTGAGAAGACCAGGTTAAGCTCTATAGTTACCTACTACTGCCGATAACGGCTTCTACATGATAAGGTTCACCATCACGCAGAAAGGCCTGAGCGTAAAGTTCCCCAGTGGTTTTATCTACAAGTTTAATAATGCATTCTTCTCCTTTGCTCACCACTTTCAATTCTCCTTCCCATGCCCATTTGTTCACGTCCCACTCATCTGCTCTACAAGGATCAATCATATAAAAGGTATCAGTGAATGTCTCTCTCCATATTCCAACAGATTACTCAGATGCATCTTTGGCCTAAGAAGAGCCAAGTTGAGTTGATAAAAAGCTAATGTAATTAGAAAACAATGACTATCTATTTACAAATTAAGGATAAGCTAACATTCCTACTAACTTCAGGAACTGTTTGAATAAGTTATGTTCCGAGTTATTGGTCACTAGGTAAGCAGGAAAAATGGTTACTGCAAGAATCTCCACTTAAGCACAACAAAAAGAACTAACATTGAACCAACAACTACAACAGAGAGGAAACAGCTGAACAAAAAAAAAAAAACAGAATCTGAAAAAGAGATATAGGATTAAGAGAAAGAGCTTACGTTTTAACACGAGAGGAAACAGTAAGTCCTCGTGTCTGAGCTTCAGCGTAGACCATAACATTAAATGCTTCACTACCCTGAAATCAAAATCAATCGAAGTTGGAAAGAGAGAGACAGAGAGAGAGAGAGAGAGAGAGAGAGAGAGAGAGAGAGAGAGAGAGAGAGAGAGAGAGAGAGAGAGAGAGAGAGAGAGAGAGAGAGAGAGAGAGACTACGATATGATAGTGGCGATGGGAGAGGAAGGAACAAAGACTTGTGAAGGGTTTAGTGAAAGGAACAGAAGCAGGTCTTTTAGGGTTTGGTCTGTAAAGGATTGAGAGAAAGGAACGATTTTTAGAAGGTAGGGAGCGTGTCCTCGTCCGTATGAACCATCCTGATTCATGGTCCTTTGTACATCAAGCTTCGTCACACTAGAGCCAGCTCGAAACCACACCATCTTCAAGCTTTCAAGCTTTCAACTTTCAGCGCATGATGAAAAAAACGAACAAGGAGAGGGTCGAACAATGGTGTTGTGGTGGTGGTGGGATGGTGAGTGTGAAATTGGAAGGAGGAGGAGTATTCATCAGAAGACAGAGAAGCAACTCGTTCGATTCTTTCATCAAGTTTGTCGCTTCGAATTCGTCGGCTGATTTCTCGTGATGAAATGTGAAAGAGGAGAGAATTGGATTTTTTTTTCTTCAGAAGAAAAGAAATGATATGACTTAGAAAGAAAAATATTTTTACCAAAACGTTTTGGTGCCAAAAAGTGATTTTTCAGTAAGTATTTGGCGCCTAAATGTGCTATAGAGATAAACATTGGATAAAGATAAACATTGGATTTTTGTCTGAAATTTGAGATATTTTACATTTACTATAGCGTTTACTTTTGGATNAAAAATATTTTTACCAAAACGTTTTGGTGCCAAAAAGTGATTTTTCAGTAAGTATTTGGCGCCTAAATGTGCTATAGAGATAAACATTGGATAAAGATAAACATTGGATTTTTGTCTGAAATTTGAGATATTTTACATTTACTATAGCGTTTACTTTTGGATCTACAATGGTAAGACACCTACACTTAGCAAATTAACGGGGCTAAAAAAATAATTTTCCCGCGATAACAAATATAGCATTTAAATTGATAAAACGCTATAAAAAAGCAACTGTCAATATACAATAGCATAACTGTAATAAACGCTATAATCCGATGCTATTAATACCCACATTTCTTGTAGTGAATCTTGAGTGTCAAGAAGTAAGGGATTTTTTCAGTGTGGTTGAAGCGAAGAGAGAGATGGTATTCTGGGAAGTGACTGGCCACTCGTACAACTCGTCTTTAGTTTTGCCTTGGAGTAATCGGACCCCCGTGCTGAGATCCTTCACCTGAAAATGAGCAGGAAAGAATTCAACCAAAACATTGTTAGAATTACACAAACGAAACACAGAGATAAGGTTTTTCTTTAAGTCGGGAATGTAAAGAATGTTATCTACGGCATATGAACGAGTTGGAGTTTTAAGTGAAGTGAAACCAGTATGCGAGATGTGAAGGCTTGAACCATCGGCTATTGTGACCTCCTCGCTACCAGTATATGCATGATGTAGAGAGAGATTTCTCAAGTCGGTGGTAAGGTGGTGTGTTGCGCCACTGTCAAGAATCCAATTGTTAGGATTGTAGGTCTGCGCCATGGCCATATTAGCACGCGGATGCCATGATGTTGGCGACGGATAGCTGTAGTTCGAGTTCTGAGTCGCAGCATAGCCAGAGCTCTGTAATTGCGAGCAGCGTCGTGCACTGTGTCCATGAGTGCCGCATAGCTGACACCTTCCTTGAAACCCACGAGTTTGTTGATTTGGACGTGAAGTAAACTGCTGTTGTTGCTGCCATGTTTGTTGACCTCTATTGTTGGTGTTGCGGTTTTGGCTTTACTGTGAGTTGCGATTGTTGTTGTGAGGAGGGCCACGATATTGAGCAGCATTCGCCGTGATGGGGAGAGTTTTAGCAGTCGAGTTATGAGACTGCAGTTTGACTTCATAATTAAGCAACTTCTCGCGAACTTCCGTGAGGGAGGGTGGAAATCGCGTCCCTCGATTTGAGCCACAATCGGCTTGTATTCGTCTGTAATCCTTTAAGAACAAACTCAAGCTGATCCTCGATGTCATACGGTTTTCCAAGTAGTGCGAGCTGGTCGAAGCGGGTTGTGAAACCTTGGATATAGGAATCGATTGTCCTGGTTCCTTTCTTCCAGGTTTTGACTTGCTGGCGAAGTTGTTGGAAATGGCCTCTACTAGGCTTAGCGTATGTTGGAGACAAGGTTTCCTAGATCTGTGCAGAGGTAGTCGTCGTGGAGAGAATCGGTTGGATGGCAACCGTGATTGAACCAAGCAACGAGCTGTAGATCAGCCGATCTTGTCTGACCCACAACGTGTAGTCTGGATTCTGCACTTGAACTCCATCAGTGGTGATCTTGGACGGTGGCGCTGCAGATTCTCCAGTGATGTAGCCGGCAAGAGCATATCCGTCGAGTAGAGCTTGGACTTGATGGCTCCACATGAGAAAATTCGAGGCTGTGAGCTTTGTGAGTTTGTCATATTCACGGTAAGAAGAGTTTTGGAATCGGAGACAACAATGGTCTCGTTTGGGTTAGCCGATGAAGAAGTCATCGTTGATGGCTTGAAGAAGAAGAAAAGAGAGTTTCAAAATTTTTTGTGTTTGACAGCTGTTTAGGATCCCTAGGTATCTAACTCTGATACCATATAGATGTATTGTGCTGAATAACTTTATTAGATAACAAAATACAGTATTTATACTGTGCACATGAGAGTAATTAGGTATTATACATTTATAAATACACACTTATACACTAATCTCTACAGGTTTAACCATATATGTTTTCTACAAAGAAATGATTTGAACACATATCTCCTATATATTAATTGAGAAGCATTAAAATATGTTTTGGTAGCCACATGTCATCATGAGAATGCTTCTCAAATTTAGTAGAAAAAATGTTGGTCCATATAAACATAGAATCTATTTTTTATTAAACTAAGCATAGAACTGTTAATGCTATTCATTATTTCCTTAATAAAATTTACATAATTACGTAATATGGTTATAATATAAATATCACACATTAATGATTTGAATAAGAAAGATATAGCTTCTATTCTTTTGTTAAATTTATCTAATGAAAATAAATTAAACAATAATATTAACTATATAACAAAAAAATAGATGTTTTCACATATGTTATATTTTGAATTTTTAAAAACAACTGTAAATTAATAAAACGTTTCACATATAATATATTTGATTAATAGTTTTTTTTTTTTGTTATAGCACGATACAAACAATTATATAATTAATGAGTAAGAAATATCATTAAATAGATATTCAAATTAGATGTATATACATTTACTGATGTTAAATTAAACTGTATACCATTTAAAAATACATAAGTATTTAATTCTAAAACTGCATTGAACAAATATTGAGAACTTAATACTTTAATGATAAACTTTAAATTTAACTTTTTTAAATAATAATGAATTACTGTAAATATGAAATTTCTCACATTAAAAATGATGTTATGAATGGTTTAATTTTTCTATAAAAATATACAAATGATCATAAAACCATGTAAGTGTGAAGCTTTCTTTATTAGCTAGCCAAATTAAAATTATATATATATATATATGTGTGTGTGTGTGTGTTAATATTATTTATTAATTAGATTTACTTATATAAAATGATTGTAAATAAAAAATCTGATTATTTTATTTAAGTGTTCTCGCTAAATTAATTGTATAACTAAGAGTTACAGATTTTTTAATTATTCAATATATATATTTATTATTTTATATAAAAGAACATAAATAAAAATAAAATATAAATTTTATCCCGCGTAAATGCATGAGTATTAACCTAGTATTCACTAAAAGCCAAAAGATTTTGAATAATTTTCTTCATACCTCTACTTTCTTGAAACATGGGCTACACAATATGTAGGCACTAGGCAAAGAAATTAAAATTCATTTTTATCACAATTATTCACATTCAATTCTGGTTTCTTTTGGATCAATTCAATTCTTGTTTCAAATTGTGGAAGATACCATCTCTATAAACCAATGACCAGAACCTATGTAGAATACCATCTCTATAAAACAAGGCATAAAACAATGACCCGAACGCATGAGTAAAATGAAGTTTATTCAAAGTTAGGCAGACGTTAATGTTTGTCACAATCACTCATCGGTTTATTGGTCATCTAATATAAACACCAGTAATTTACTATCCTTTCAGATGTCTTTTTACCGACTTTTGGTAGATAATATACGATATATGACGTCATTATCTTCCGATTGGCATGTCTTCTCCATGTGCACTATTCATATGAAAATGACGCTACTTCTCTCCCATTGGCATGCCTTCTCCTTCCATTAAAGAACTCTTAAAGCTGAAGATCGATTTATTTCATTTTCGTTCTCGTTGTTCTTTATTCTCTACGAGTTCAGTAATAAAGCTAATATTTTAGTTTGCGGTGCTAGATCACATTTTTATGGTGTTGTCTTAGTAATGTGATCTAACACCGAATCCATTATGCGTTGTATTCCTTGACTAATAAAACAACATATAGAAAATTAGTTTGTACCTAATACATGAGAAAATATAGTATATTGTTCCTATATATAGCAATAATATCATGTTCATTGTTTCATAAATAAGGGATTATTTTCGTAATAGAATAATTCATAGACATACTAAAACTTCTGCCAAGTGCATTCACACTAAAACTTATGCCAAGTGCTGAAGTGCATTACTAAATATAATGGAGAATCTAATCATCATATTCGAAAAAATAGTATGGGAGCTCAAAAAAAATGCATAGTGGAAATAAACAATCAAAAACATAATTACCGAATAGTTTTCCTAAATATATGTTGCATAAAAACTATAATCAGTATACATACGTTGCATGAACTATTATTTTGAATATTCAAATGATCAAGACTTCCTAACTAGGAATTGGGTGGTAATAACATGGGTTCAATTATATAAAAAAAAAAGAGTTATTCTTAGGTTCATCCCCTAGGATGAATCTAGAGGTTCACCAACCAATAGGATGATGTTATTTTATATTTGATATTTTTTAAAAAAAGAAATAAAATCTTGTTAAGTTATATTATGTTTTTAAAATAAAATACAAAAATAAATAATAATATTAAAAAACGAAAAAAACTGAAAAAAAATATTTAACACTAAACTCTAAACTTTAATCCTAAATCCTAAACCCTAATACTAAACCCTAAATCCTAATCCTAAACCCTAAACCCTTGGATAAATCATAAACCCTTTGGAAAAATCTTAACCCTTGGATAAATTAATACTAACCAATTATACTATTTTTATTTATTTTTATCTTTTTATTTTAAACACATGATTTTATTTTTAAAGACATTAAAATATTTTTTTAAAATTGTTTTTTGTAATTATTACTGTTTTATTTTATTTTATCTTTTATTTGAAAACATAATATATTGTTAAAATATTTTTTTAAAGATTTTTTTCGTTTTTCGTAAATATTAATATTTTTATTTATTTTTTCTATTTTTATTTTAAAAACATAATATAATTTGACAAGATTTTGTTTCCTTTTCTAAAAGATATCAAATATGAAATAACACCATCCTATTGGTTGGTGAACCTAGAGGTTCACCAACCAATAGAATAGTGTTATTTCATATTTGATATCTTTTAAAAAGGAAATAAAATCTTGTTAAGTTATATTATGTTTGTAAAATAAAAATCAAAAAGAGAAATACAATAATAATATTAAAAAAGAAATTTATTTATTTTTAAAAAATATTTTAACATTATATTATGTTTTTAAATTAAAAAGATAAAAATAAAATAAAACAGTAATAATTGCAAAAAACAATTTTAAAAAATATTTTAATATATCTTTAAAATGAAAACATAATATTGTTACATTATATTAATTTTATTGATTTAATATTTAAAATCGAAAAAATAAGATAAAAATAAATAAAAAACAGTATAATTGGTTAGTATTAATTTTATTGATTTAATGTTTAACATTTTTCCAAAGGGTTTATGATTTACCCAAGGGTTTAGAGTTTAGGATTAGGGTCTAGGGTTTAGTGTTTATGATTTACCCAAGGGTTTAGGGTTTAGGATTAGAGTTTAGGGTTTAGTGTTTTAGTGTTAAAATATTTTTTTAAAATTTCTTTTATAAAAGTTATCTAAAAATTTATGATTTACCCAAGGATTTAGGGTTTAGGAGTAGAGTTTAGGGTTTAATGTTAAAATAGATTTTTAAAAAATGATTTTCGTTTTTATTAATATTATTATTTATTATTTGTTTTTTTATTTTTATTTTTAAAGACAAAATATAGTTTAACAAGATTTTGTTTCCTTTTTTAAAAGATATTAAATATGAAATAGTGCAATACTATAGGGGTGAACCTAAGAATAACTCAAAAAAAAACAACTTGGATTCATCGAACAGGAAAAAAGCTCATGACCACCATTTACATTCTAAAACAAAAAAATTGCCATGCTTTATTAAGAAGAAAATTATAATTATTGTTTTATACCAGTAATCTATCACTAAAAATTGGATTAGAACATCTCCAATGATATTCTACTTTTTCTTTAAACATCATATGTATGGTTAAAATCACTCCAATAGTACATCTAATTTTACATCAAATATAGAGAGATAGACAGTGTTATTCCAAAAATTCATTTACTCTATTTTTGGAGTTAGATTTTTTTTCAGAATACTTCTTCACTCTTTATACATTCTCATTTTCTACCTAAATAGGATTTTATGTTATAATTTAGTACATTTAAATATTGTAAACTAATTATTAAATTGGATTGAGCTTGGAAGCACTAATAACTTACATTAAATTAGAAATACAGAAAATAATAATTAATACAGTAAAAGTACATAATCAATAACAATAACATAAACTACTCAAACTTATCATAGCACATCATTTGTAGATCATTTCCAGATCAACCAAAATTATTAAAAGTTGCTCAAATGAACTTGATGAAGAAATAACTTGTTGATTCATCTTTTTCTCAAGATTTTTGTTTGTTCCCTTTGAACATCTGCCCGAATGTTTAGATATTCTATGGAATTTAAGTTTTGAATTAACATTTTTTTCTTTGAGCTTTTTCAATGCATAATTCTTATTTTGCATTTCTAGGTGGTTGTCTTTGTACATTTGTCTTTTTTAGTTGTTCTAAAAGTTGTTGAATTTTTTCTTCTAAGATCTTGATATAGGAAAATCAAAGATAAAAAGCTTATTTGTCACTTTGAAACGAATTAATTGATCATTTGTGGGAGATATACATTAATAGAAGTAATAGCTAAAAGAGAATGTATGTAATTTTTTTGTTCTAATAAGATTTTCGTTTTAAAATCACTTAGTTTAAACTTTTAATTAATATTGTAGGTTTATTTTGTTATTGTTACAAGATAAAATACGAGAGTGTATTTTTAACATTTTAAAAAATTATAGGTTAAACAATAAATTAATAAATAAGTGAAGAAGCAATATACTAAATGTGGGTTATTGGTTCTAATATTTTAATGTATATAGTATGTTTTGGGATTTTAGGAATCTTTGAAAAATCATTTGATTTTAAAATCGAGCAAATAAATTTAAAAATTAATTATAAAGATTTCAAAATGAAAATAAAGGATTATTATAAATCAAATTAATGGATTTATAACCACTAGTCAGAGGTTGGTGGTACATGGCGTTCCAAGATCCCTAAGGGACCAGAGTTCGAAACCGTTACTACACAGAGTAGTTTAACTTGTGGCACGTGGATATGTATTAATATTTTCGGTTCATTAGAATATTTGAAAAGATGGTCCATCGTAGGATACACCTTCTGTTAGAGATTAGTCTTGGTTTAGGTTTCAGATACCCCTAGTTGAAAAAAAAGAGACAGAATTTGAAGTTCTCATAATAGCTTATTCGAGCATATACTTTGACAACACCAATAAGAGGGTACGGCATCTAATGCATCGTCTTTATGCTACATATATATTTATTTTTATCTGAAACTTTTTGTTGTCCAAAAAATTGTGAATTCATGTTTGATAATGTATAAATTTGATAAAAGAGCTTAATAGCCTATCAAAACAAGCATGACCACCTTGCCAAGTTTGACAACATCCAATTTTCTTGTTTTAATTGATGGTGTTTCTTCTTGATTTGTGATTACTTATATGAATCACAATAATATGATAACTAACTTGGTATATTTGTAGGAAAGACAAGTTTTGTTTCCAACACTTTTTAAATTAGTTTAGTGTAATCTGGAGATTTCGATAAGCAAACTCTACCATCGCTGCTTTTGTCGCAGCCACTGTCCCACTCGTCAGAATCTTAGCATAATAGTACGGTTAATGTCAGTTTACAAAGTGTGAGAAGTGACAATAACGTCTCGCTTAGCAACAGCTTGAGATACTATTCAAAGGTATCTGAAAAAAGTAAAGACGATTTACATCTGAGTCTTGCCGGAGGGCAAGAGGTTAAAGCTCTCCGGCCAACTAAGCTTTGACTCCTTCACTCCGTCAATGAAACCTCATGTATACAAAGTCACAAGACTGTGGGTCTCTGGTGAAGAAGGTTTTTAAAAAAGATTGAATCATTATATCAACCACCGTTTATTAATACAAACTCAATCAAAATAACAAGATTCAAGTCAATATTTCCGGTTTTCATTTAGATTGTGTGGTTTATATTTCGGTTTGGTTATCACTAATTTCGGTTGAGTCTCTTAACCAAACCCATCCTAAGTTAATGGTTAGGGTGATTTCATGTAAAAACAAAAAAAAACACAAAAAAATTTAATAGAAAGCCTTCCTGAAAAAAAAAAGAAAAATGTTTGCTCATTTATATTATATTCTTAAAAATACTTATAAATCCATTCAAATCTAAATTTAAATCAAATTTTTAAATAATTCGTACTATTGAATAACACTTATTCTAAAATCTATTTTAAGATCATAAAACTAAACGACAGATTTAAAATTGGATTTTGAAATAACAGAACCAACATTAGATTTGGCTTCAATTTCCAAATCCATTAAAACAGACAAACCAATAATATTCCCTAAGCATATTTTTTAAGAGAAAATTATAGAAATAATTAGGGTTGAGCACAAATACTTGATTTTCAGCTTGTACTCGCTAATTGACTCGATTTGATTTGAAAAAAACAAGTACTTCCTTCAATCAAGTCGAGTAACAAGTAAACGAATTTTATTACTCGCAAGTACAAGTCACGTATCAAGTTCATTATAGTTTTTTACTACTTGGTTTGTTATTTGGTTTATTACTTATTATCCTTTACTTGTCATATATTACTTGGTTTATTAAATACTTAGTATATATTTCATTAATTAAATATATGTATTTTATGAGTGGCCACAATCACTTGTTACTTGCCTCGTGTTCACTATTTTTTTGGTACACGTTCTTTAAAATCGAATACTTGTTTTGACTAAGACGTGTATTTAGTCTATTTAAACTGCTTTCAAATACAAACAAATAGAAAATAATAAAATAAAACTAATTATTCAGCGCTGTTTGGTTTATTATTTATTTTTGTTAATAAACAAAGATATATTTTCCTAAATCATACTAGAACAACTCGTTTATATTTCAATTTTATAAATGAATCAAACATAAGTGATATATTTATATAAACATTTTGAATGTTTTTCTTAATATAATATATTTCATGAGTGACTAGAAATCAGAAAAAACAATGACAAAATGAAAACAATGACATATTATTTATATATAATAATTTACTTTTAAATTTTAACTAATTATCAAATAATTTACCAATAGTTATCAATTAATTTGTAAAAAAATTTACAAATAATAAAATAAGATAAGTAACTTACAAGTCTAATTTTTCGTAAGTACTTGAAATTGTAAATATTCATTTTTAACAAACTAATATAAGTGCAAAATTTGAATACTCATACAAACCAAGTCGAATACAAATATACTGAAAATACCAAATACTTGGCTTGTGGCCATCCTAGAAGTAATCATTAGAACAAAATCTCTCTCTATTTTTCAGAATATACTATTTTGGATTAAAATAGAAATAAATATTGGAGGTGGTAGCCGCCACCATTAACCAATTAAGATAACATAAATCAAGATGAAATGCTTATAGTATATTATTATAAGTTGTGAATGATATTTTAGCAAAACTTTAGTAAGAAAGTCTTGCGAGAATGTTATTCAAAGCCGAGTGAAAAATTCGTACCGAATTCTGAGAATCATTAGCTGTTTCAGCAAATGGATTGGTTTGAAAAGTAAACCTCTTGGGGGCTACTAACTCAATCATCATGTCTTTATATATATATATATTTGGAACGCCATCACGTCTTTATACTAAATATCTATTTTAAATTGTAAACTAGATTTTGAACCCGCACATTTGTGCGGGTATTTTTTCATTTTATAAAAAATATAACAAAACCTTTCAAATATATACGATTTACCTTCTATTGTTATATATTCTATAATTGTATAATCTTATCATTTTAATTATTTTATATAATATATTGTTGTAAGTTTTAAAATAAAAAAAATATTTATATATAATTTTTTATATAATGTATATGTTGTAAGTTACAAAAATATATGTTAATTTTTGGTATAAAAATATTTTATGATTTAAAAACTTTAATATGTTTTTAAAGTGAGTGATATTTATTTATTTATTTGAATAAAAGAAATTTTTTAAAATAAAATATTTTCCTTTACCAATTTAATATATTTTATATTCATTTCACATAACATTTTATTTTAATATTATATAACAATTTTCATTTTTAATTAACATTAATATAGATATTTATAAATATTAATCACGAAATTAAATAATGCATATTTTATAAAAATATTTAAACTTCTTAGTAAGATCTTGTTAAATATTTTCTCAACAAACTTATTACTAATATCTTATTAATTATTGAAATATTTTTCTAATTATATATATTTGATTGATCAATATAAATAATTAAATATGTCATATTAATGTGATGGTCCAATATGACTTTTTGTAGTAGATATAAATGGTACTTCTCTTTTAATAGAGAAGACTAGATTTTAACCCGCGCTTAAAAGCGCGGGTTTTTGTTAGACTAAATTTTTTTTTGATATGAATTAGTATTTTGGAATTGATGTACATTTTTATGTTAATCATATTATATCAAAATAGATTTTTTTTTGAAAAATTATATAATTTATAAATTAGTTTATTTGAGATTTTGTATGTACATTTTTAATGTAATTAAGTTTTTCTAGGTCTTGACATTTTACCCGGATCAAAAACACGACCGTAACCGACCAAAAATATAGGTTTGGTTGGAATCCATGAAAAAATACCTAGTGTCTATTTTGAAAAACCGGCAGAAATTGATTCTAGTCTGGATCATACCCGAGACCTGATCGTGTAAATAAAAGTACTCAATTTGTTTTTTTCATATTAGATATGTCTGAATATTTCATATATGTTTTTGTTATTATTTATATTCTTATAAGTTCCACTTACAATTTTAGGTTTCAGGTAAAATTTCCACATAATATATATATTTGGGGTTTTTTTTTGTTTTTCGAGTCAGATTAGGTGAAATTCAAGATTTTCAGATATTTGAATATATTTTGAGTATTTATTTGGGGTTTGAAGCATTTTTTTGAGATTCAAATATTTTCGGGTTTATTGGTACTTCTGGTCCTAAATATCTAAACCTACCTAGACCTGCCATATACTTGAAAATTAGAAATTACCACACTGGATATACATAGAAATTAGACTATTCACAAAAATATTGAAAGTATAAGTTACGATCTTTCACAAATCTAGATATGTTTATAAACAAAAGGCTTAAAATATTTTCTCTAGAATAAAAAAACATTAATTTTATAACTTGTTTGTATAAATATCTTCAAACATTATAATATAATAAACCGATTTGTGTATTATCACCATATACTACGTTATAAATAGGTTTACTCTAAAAATAATTAAATTTTGGTTTTAAACATATTGGTCGTGAATGCGAATGTCCAAAACACCATCTATGAAAACTAATCAATGGAAATGATGGAGTGTACGGTTGCATAGTTGGTGACTCAAACAAATGATATAGTTTTGTATACTTGATGAAATTAGTCACGTATTATATAATTAATGAGACATGTTTACAAAAGAATAATATATTATAAAGTTATAGTAACGTATTGTGAAGAAATAAGAATATGGACTAATAAGAGTAATGTATAATAAATAAGAATATTGACTAATGTATTGTTAGAGAAATATAAGGTAAATTATATGATATAATATTATTGTATAATATTGCTGGAGAAATATTAGGAAAGACCAAAAAATGTTATTGTAATGAAAGGGTCCATACAACTTTTATAGGTAGATTTATTTAAACTCCTTCTCTTTTAATAGTATAGATGATAACAAAATACGTCTTAGTGGACTACAAACTGCAAAACGCTTATATAATCATGAGGTAAATTTTGTAACACTATCAACGTTTTTCTCAAGTAAAGGATACTAAATTGAACCGAGCCAGCCAATAATATCTTTTTTTAAGTAAAAAAAAAAAAGATATTATCAATATTCATAAATATAAAAATCTGACTGCGATGTTCGAAGATGTTCAGCAAATCGTTTCGATTATCGCTCGTAAGA
Organism: Eruca vesicaria subsp. sativa; assembly: GCA_932364175.1. NCBI lineage: Eukaryota > Viridiplantae > Streptophyta > Magnoliopsida > Brassicales > Brassicaceae > Eruca > Eruca vesicaria. Next base: position 98,855 of record CAKOAT010609599.1, read on the forward strand.
GTATATGTAATATGTGCTGTCATCTGATATTCGTTCTGAATCTTCTGATTCCTTTTTTTCTTTTTGATAATTGATGTGAACAATATCACATAAACGATTATGAGATAAATTACATAAAAAAGTAAAATATGCACTACCTATATAGGCAAGTTCTATAATCTTGTATGCTAAAGCGACAGTTATAAAATTGGTATATAATTTAAATTAGTTTTAATATGTAAACGAAAATGTTAATTAAGATGCAGAATCATACATAGACATTATCAATTTGACATGACGATATTTCACTGATGGATCACGAACAAATAAATTATAAGATAAATAAGACTTTGTTTGGAAGTAGTTTAAATCATTCCAAAAGTCAACTGTTACTGTCAATTTTTGTGAGAACATGCGAGTCTTGTGAGAAAAAGTAATGATCTCGATGATGCCACAAGAACTACAAAAGCAAGAGTCTTAGTCTGCAGAGGACTTGAAACGGTCCATGATTTCCTTAAACTCGTGTGCGTGTAGGAATTATCTGTGTGGGTTCTCCGTTGAGCCACCGCTTGGCCTGGCCAATCTAAGCCTCTTTAAGACAATACGACAGACACGAAAGCAAGTGCCTAATCGAGATAAAGAATTAACATATTAAACTTTCCTATTTAGCCCGAAAACTTACATCCTTAACCCAATCTGGCCATGAACTTATATACTTAGTTGTACTTACTTTGTAGTCACTGCCATTAACGGTTGCTAAGAGTAACCATTGCATCTGATTAGTGTTACAAAAACAAATTTTAATGATTCTGCAGCTGCCTTAGATGGTGTAGAATGGATATGAAACATATACTGGACTAATTAAGAGAAATGGTTATCTCTTAATGCTGTATAGATTAGAGTATAAACTAATCATGTATAAAATGCACTGGCTTGCTCAGTAAACATGGTTGTCGTAGAGAAAAAATTGGATAGCTTAAAGGGTACACCCCCTTTTTCTTTTTTAATCTTATTTTAGAGATAAAGATTAAATTCAATAAGACCAATATGGTTGTTGTCGACAAGTGGTAAAAGCTCAATACTTTTTGGGTAAATAAATAATGTTTGGATATCGAAAGTGTCACTATCTTTATGTCGTTGGTCTTCACTGGGTCCTTGCATATATAAACATCAGGAAGAAAACTAGAACACAAATTATAACAAACTAACTAGAGTTTGATATGTGCATTATAACAAACTAACTAGAGTTTGATATGTGCGTAGGAAGCGCAAGTTTTGTTTCTTAATTTTACTTTTATATATTATTTAATACATTTTATATACATAAATTATTTAGATATTTATAGATTCTTACGAATTCAAATCCCTTCTGAAAATTTTAAACATCCTAATAAAATTAATTTTAAAACTAAATAAATCATGTATTCAAAAAATTGATTTATATTTGAATGAGTACTTGGATATTCATTTTAATTTATTTTGTTAACAAAAAAAATTTGTTTGTTACTTGATTTGAATTCTTATCACGAATGAAATAATCGATTTCAAATTTATGAAGTAATTAAGAATGGCTAGATAGCATCGATCAATTTATGAATGAGCTTTAGCAATACCAATAATTGGTTTCAGAGTTTAAATTGAAACTTCGATCTAAGCTTGAGTTGAGCGAAGATCCTGGTGACTGTGAAGTAGACATCACGAAGGTAAGATGGCTGACGTGATCAGGGCTCCACGCACGAAAGACTTTGAATTCGCATCCATCCAATGTCTGATGTTGTCATCGACAAACTATACAGTTTGGTTGATGAGGATGAAGGTGTTACTTCGTATTCATGAAGTGTGGGACGCGATCGAACCCGGTTTGGATGACCAAAAGAAGAACGATGTGACGACTGCTCTTTTGTTTCAATTTGTTCCTGAAACTTTGATTCTCTAGTTGGGAGATCAAACTGCATCAAGAGCACGACACCTTAAAGCTGATCATGTAAGGGAGGCGAGACTTCAAATGTTGATGGCAGAGTTTGATAGGCTAAAGATGAACGACACGGACACATCAAGATTGGTTGCGTTAAGAGAGGTTATGGAAGAACCGAAACTTGTGAAGAATGATACGCAAGTTCGTGGAGAACACAATGGCTACCGAGGAAGAGGTAGAGGTTATGGTAGCAGGGGTAGATGTCGTGGAAGATTCAGTGGTCACAACAAAGAAGGAGAAGTTTCTGAGAAGATTAAGAAGGATCATTCCAAAGTACAGTGCTGGAGATGTGACAAGATGGGAAACTTCGCATCAGTCTGTCCTACACTACCTACACAAGACCAAGAAGCTAACATAACAGAAACACAAGAAGGAGATGCATTATATATGCACGAAGTTGCATTCCTCAACGAAGAGAGAGTGTTCCCTAAAAGGTTTGATGTAAGCGATAGAAACACAAGCATATGGTATCTATACATTGGTGCAAGTAACCATATGACGGGGAATAGAGAGCTCTTCTCAAGTCTTGATGAGAGCATCAAAGGTAAGGTCAAATTTGGTGATGGATCAAATGTTGACATCGTTGGCATAGGGTCGATCACATTTGTAGACAAAAGTGGAGAGAGAAAGCACTCAAAGACATCTACTACATTCCTAGTCTTAAACACAACATCATAAGTCTTGGACAAACAACCGAGAAGGGTTGTGAGGTTAATATGAAAGGAGATTTGTTAATGCTTAAGGATCCACAGGGAAGATTGCTAGTATAAGTCTTACGATCACCAAACCGATTGTACAAGACGCCAACGGAGATTGAATATTCGAAGTGCCTTCAGGTACAAGAAAGCGATGATACATGGATGTGGATGCACGGCTTAGACATGCAAATTTTGAAGTCATTAAGAACATGGTTGAAAAAGGGGATGGTGTTAAGAATCATGATCACCATAAGCATGAAGAAAATGATGAAGAAGAAAAACTTGAAGCTGCAACCGAAGAAATTGAAGCTACAACCGAAGAAGAACTTGAAGCTGCAACCGAAGAAGAACAAATTGCTGAGAACGATGATACAAATGATGAACCAGGAACTTTAAATCTTCCTCATATTGATGTTACAGAAGAAGAAGAAGATGGTGATGAGCATCAAGATCACCAACACCATGAAGAGCAAAACAATAACAAAGAAGAAGAAGGTGTAGACGCATGTGAACAAGCACAAGTAGCAGCGAATAACGATGCAAATCAAGACCAGCATGTAACATCGAGATATGGACGTAACATCAGAAAACCAAAGCGGTTTGATGCTTACATTCTACTCGCTGAAGTTGAAGGTGGTAGACTCTTTCTCACCATAGATGGTGAACCAGAAAGTTACATCGAAGCTGCATCGATACAAGCATGGATCGATGCGATGATGGCAGAGATCAAATACAAGACCTGGAAGCTCGTTTAGAAGTCGGTAGGTGTGAAACTGTTAGGTTTCAAGTGGGTCTTCAAGATTAAGGATGAAGCATAACCCGTAAAAGGAGTTAAGTATAAAGATCGGGTTGTTGCAAGAGGTTTTAATCAGAGAGAGGAAGTAGACTACAATGAGATATTTTCATCGTTAGTCAGACATACTTCCATCAGAGTGTTGCTAGTGCTGGTAGCACATCATGATATGGAGCTTAAGCAATTTGATGTGAAGACGATGTTTCATGGGAGAAACAAACACATACTCTCTAAGTACCATACCATCCGTGAGTGTATTGAAGATGATCACATCGAAATCATGCACATATCAAAAGTTCATGAGATCAACAAGCCCACGATTCAAGTTGGAATTAAGGGAGAGAATGTTGGATAATTTAAATTAACTTAAGGAGAAAGTTAACTTATTAAAGTTAAGTTTAATGAGTTAAGGAAATAGGAAACAAATCAAGAAAATGAATGTTTCCATATTATTATTAGGTTAAGATGTAGCTTTGCCTATATAAGGAGTTGCAAAGATGTTGCATCCCTTAAGAAAAACACATTGATTTAGTTTTGAGAGAGTTTCTAAATTTAATAAGAAATGCTAGTTCTTATATTCTTGTGTGTTTGTGCAACTTTAAGCTAGCTAGCATCGATCAACAGAGCATTAGAAGTATCGATCGCCACTTAACTGTGTTGATCAATTCTCATATCCAAGTCAGGTATACCGTCTTCCTTGTTAATTTCATACTTATAAATTATTTTCCACCGATCTTAGAATATAAATACTAGAGATAGTGTTGTTTAAGTTTAGGGGATGTTCTACTAATATTGTGTTTTATGCTGAGTCTAAAAAAAACAGATCCAAGTAGACGATTGCTCAGCACATCGACCGATGACACCAGCTCGATATCGATCGACATCACTTCAAATCCAACGATCGATTGTCACTTCATTGTGTCGATCGATACTTACATGATCGAGTAGTTATCTTTCTTACTTGTTAAATTGTGTACTTATGATTAGTTCTCACCATAAATCCGACTAGATATACACTGAAGACAGTGTAATTTAAGTTTGGAGATTTTTACTGATATAAGTTGTTCATGAATCTTATAAAATGTTTTCAAAAAGAGTTTTATTGAGTCAAAAAGGGATTATTATCGTTTTATTTTTTTTCTTATCATCTAACCACACTATAGTACCATTCTTAAATGAAGTAGTTAAGAACTATGAAAAAATATGTAATAATTTACTTAAAATAAATAAATTATATTTTATATTTTGTAATAAATGCGTTGAATTAATTTAAAAAATAGTAAATGAATTGGTTATAACTAGTTAAAAAGGAAAGTTTATAAGAAATCAGTTTAAAATAGATAATTATTATTTTGTATTTTAATTGTAATAGAATAGATACATATCGATAAGAGTGGGCACAAGTACTTGCTACTCGGCTTGTACTCGTTACTTGATTCGTACTTGGCTCTTAAAATCGAGTACTCGTTTTGTTCAAATGAAGTATCAAGTCTTTTATTTCAATTAGTTGCAAGTACAAGACAAGTACCAAGTACTAAAATGAAAATAACTACTTGGTGTTGTTGGTTTGTTACTCGTGACTTATTACTTGATTTATTACCCATTTTTTATTGTTGGACAAAAAATCTCTAAATTATAATCAAATTACTTGTTTATAAACTAAATGAATTAAAAGTACTAAATTATATAAATATTTTAGAGTTTTTTTTTAGTTTATATTTATCATATATCGATTTAAAATATATCAAAAGTAAATAAATATTTTTTGAAAAATGTTTAGATTATAGTTATAACTAACTAATTTTCTCTTAAATTCATGTACAAAGTTTAAGTAGCTAAAATTAATAAATTATTATTAAATCATTTACAAATATTTATATAATAATTTATAAATTAGTTCAGAAGTAGTTAAACGAAGTAAATACTTGCAAATATATCATTTTTTAGCAAATATTTGAAAGTGCAAGTATTCATTTTTTAATAAATCAAATACAAGTTATAAATTTTATTACTCGAATAGGTCAAACCAAGTATCAAGTACGCCAAAAATGGCAAGTATTTGACTTTATACCCACCCCAATATATAGAAACTGAGTTCTAAATAAATACAAATAAAAAATGTGCGGATTCAAATATATTACGAGTACGGATGTATGAGTATCCGTCCGTATATGAGTACGGATGTATGTGTATACGTCCGTATTATGAGTTTGTAGACAACTATTTATTCTCATGTTTGTTTGAATGAGAATATATTTATATTTATGTTATATAAAAATAGTATCACAGCCTCAAAAGTTTCAGAGTCTAAAATGTCCTCAAAAACTTCCACTGCCTCGATTTTTTTTAGTGCACAAAAAAAAAGCCTCGAAATTTCTGCTATATATCAGAAACTAAATATTGATATCCAAAACCTTTTGCACCCAATACAAATAATAAGATCTAATTACGTTCGAATACGTATCAAATACAGATAACTCAATTTCCTCGATAATATGTATCCATAATCCATCTATACTATGGAATACAGCAAATTGTCATAAAATTTCTCCGCAGTCAAAATGCTCATGCACGTTGAAACTAAATTCTCAATTTATGTATTGCAAAATACATAACGTGTGTGAAGTCAAAGTAGTGACAAAAGTTATGGTAAACAAGAACGTAGAACATTTAAATTCTCAATTCATTGTGATTACGATAAAAAGAATCTTGGACATTTTGTACACACATACGTTCACTATATATTCTTTTAGCCTTGGTCTAGTCTACCAGGGGTGAGGTATTAATTGTCTAATTTTGGTAATGCAACGTCTTCAAAACTGGAGTCACATAGTTTGGAGATAAATTCTAAGAGCATATAAGTTGATCAATCGTCAGCTGATTACCAAACGTTGGATGTCGACAATAGATAGATAGCAATATCACTAAGATTCAAATTAGTGTAATTAAAACAAAATCATGCAACAACTAACAAAAGAAACTCATTATGAGACTAAAACGAATATATTATCCGATCGAGTGTGAACACAAATAGTTAATGTATGCTAAACTTAACAAGTTTCTATATTACGCACTAAATCTGTAATTGAACCGTAAGATAAAGAAGACCCGTAAACAAATATATTATTGAAAGAATTAGTATAAAAGATGGAAACTAGTGGAATAATGGTCCTGTTTTTTATAATAATATCCGTGACTGTTTCGGTGATCGGATAATGATCTATCACTCCCTACGTACTATTGCGACTTTGGTGTTCGATACGGTATTGTTCTACAACGCGTTATAGAACCCAACAAACATATTTATGTTGACATTTCATATTTTATCTGATCAAACACAAAATTCATACTCTATGCTCATATAATATCATTTTACTTCTTAGAATTTAGCACCAGGCAATAATGATTTTTACTGAAAATCTTTGAAGATTGACTTCTTATTATTTTTCAAAGTCAGCTCTTACTTTTATATAACAAAATTTCTAGGATTATATACTACTTTTACTTTAAAATACGGAATAGGATCTACTTATATAAACAACGATTTATTATATAAAAGAATACGATCTATTTATTTATTTATTATGAGGAAAGAATACGATCTATATATAAGTACATTTAAGTAATTATGTCTGTAGACAAAAAATAATTATATGTAGTGGTGGATCCAAAAAAGTATTTTTTTTATCTGGGGTCAATAAAGTTCAAAACTAATGTCTCTTTTCGTTTAAATTAAATATTGTTTAAAAATTGACAATGCTTAGTATATTTTTAAAAAATGTATCTCTTTTTTGACAAAAAGGCTCTAAGTTTATCTCTTTATTTTGAAGAAAAAACAAAAAATATGACATTCCTTTTTTTTGTTTTGAAGGTAAGATGAGCTTCATGCTTGGACGGTCTTCATAACAGAAGAGACATTTATTGATAAACTTGTCCTTGTTTGGAAATAAATAATGAAATAATAGCACATTTAGTTATATTTCTAATTTGTGTAAAAATATTAAATAATACAAACTGAAACGAATGGATTACACCAAATTAAACATGGATAAAGTTGTTTTCCAATTTGTGAATTGCAGATAATCAGTGTTTTCAAATCCATATCCGTCCGACTATCGAATCAGGTTAAACTATCAACAAAACTGAGTTGAATAAATACAAAATACAAAATACAAAAATAGTTGAACCGATAAACTTTCTATGTAAAATTCCAATAACCTGGAAAACAATAAACCCAATAAAATCCGATTTTTTATAATCCACTGTGTTAAATTATTTTGTTAGTTATTGCTTGTTTTGAAAATATTAATATAATAAATTTTATATAAAATAATGTTGCTTAAAATAAAATCTTAACATCTCTTATTATATATTCTTATACAATCTGTTCAAATTATGCTTATAGATCTTTAAAGTCAATATCTATGCATTTATATTTGCTTTGCATTTGATTTATATTTAAATTTTATTTCATTACTACTTCTATTAAAAATTAATAATTAAATTCAACTATATTTTTAAAATTTGAAAAATGATAAATAATAATACATATCGATTTAGATTTTAGTATTTATTATGTTATTAAATTCAACTGAACCAGTTTATTTTTGATCGATTGATATTGCTTCATGATCCAAAAACTTTTTTGGTTCGGTATTCAGTCTTATTTTCAAACATCAAAGATATTCTGTTCAAATGCTTAAAATATACTTTATAAAAAAAAAGTTTAAAATATAGATCTTCAATGCATGCATAGATCTATATTTATGCGATTCATTCTTTTCAAGATTAATCAGTCAAGGATAACATGCTTTCACATTATCACTATTAATTTATTGATTAGGGATCATAGCTTGGCAACCACTTTCTTTCTTCATCTCTCTGCCTTCTTGTAAATTACACAAATTTTTATATATATATATATATATATATGGTATTTCCTCTGTTCCTAAAAGATTCATATTCTAGTTTTTTCACATTTTTAATAAAATACAATAAATTTACATAGTTTTTTGTATTTATCTTTTTCATAATTTTAAGCCAATAAAAAAATCAATTAGTGAAATTAAATTTTTTGAAGTTTACAATTAGTTAATAAAACATGCACTAAAAATATAAAAAATAAAACAAATTTTATTTATAAAATATGTATCTTTAAGTAATGGAGGGGGTAGTATTCACCAGAGGTTTTACGTACATTGCGACGAACAGGGTTATATGCACCCAGCTAAAATTTGTTTTTTCTTTAAGTAATCATTTTAAACCGGCTCAAAATTTATGTAAAAGTTCTTTCGACTAATTCAATTTTTTTTGTTAATGCCTCCGACTAAAACCTTTTTTAGATCCACTCCTGATATTTATTCCCTGAAGTGAATTTTATTTGTAGTTTTTCATGTATTCGAGTCCCTTGCGTTCATATTTGAATATTGAAAAATCTATACAAGTTTGAAGAATTATGTTAAATATCCCTCAAGTACATGATTTTTTTTTTTTTACAAAACAGCTATTATATTATTCAGATTTGAATGATAACCAAATTGATATATAACAACCAATAAAATAAATTTTCGATGAAAAAACCTCATAGTTCTAATTAAAGAATTCAAAATATGAATGATTTTAAAGTTTGGAAAACAAATTTGTAATGTCGTTATCCTCTCCAATCTGTTAAAAAGTTTGGCTAAGCCTGAAATTCGTTAATATGCTGATCAAATCATGGAATATATGACTTTCATTTTAATGTACGTTTTTTTCTGATCATTCATTAATTAGTATTGTGCCAATAAATAGTCTCTATCTATACCGTGCACTATTTTAAAACTGTACTAGATTTCGACCCGCACAACCGTGCGGGTATTTTAATACGCAAATATTTGAAATTATGTAATAAATTTATCAAAAAAATAAGTATAATTTGATTCTATAAACTTTATAAATTTGTATTTTTGTAACAATTTTTAAAAACATTATTATGTAACATTACTAATTTATATATTTTTTTTATTTATAAATCTGAAATCTATGTAAAATTTAAATAAAGTTGGACCAACATAATACATAAACAAAATTTTGAGATATTGTCAAAAGTATTTTATATAATTTTAATAAATAATGAATTACAATTTTAATTATATTTTATGATAATTAAAAATTTAATCAAATAATTTTGGAAATTATATCTTGAAAAAGATTCTAAAAGATTTTAAAAGATTTTGTTAGAACTTTCTTAAAACTATTTATTTATATTTCACACAAAAATTAAAGATATGAAAAGATATTATAATGTTATGTAAAAATTTATAAAATTCTAGAGATGGTCCAAACTAAAATATCACACATGAAGTGAGTCATGACTTCTCTTTTAATATAATAGACTAGACTTTAACCCGCACATTCGTGCGGGTATATTTCATATATGTTTAATTTTGATATTATCATAAAAATTTAAATATATGATTTATATCTTAGTGTTATGTATTGTTATAACTCTTTAATCTCAGTGTTTAAGTTTCTTATTACTTTATTAATATATTGATTTGTTTTATACATTTTACCTTTTTAATTGTTATTATATTTTCAAGTTTTCATAATTTGAAATAATCAAACAAAAATATTCTTCTAAGTATGATTTTGAAAATATATAGCTGTAGAAATAAAATTTTAACATATATTAATAACTTTATTTTTATATAAATATGACATGGTTAACAAACTGTTGAACCCGTTTTAATGGTAGGTAGTAATTTATTGAGAATTTTTTTAGGCTATACTTAAATTTTATTTTGTCATAAATATAGACCGTAAAAATAAAAATAACCAAAATAGAATTATTTTTTTATCAAATATAAATAAATATACACTTATACCCTTTGGGTTAACTTCCTAGACCTTTTTGTTTCGAGTTGAGGAATGTGGTTTTGAGGGTAGGATTTTAAATTTTTTTAAAATTTTTTTAAAAATTAAAATTTTCATAATAAAAAATATTATTTTAGTCATTTTAGTTTTTGAGTTCTATTTTGGTGATAAAAATTTAAAAAGGTGTATTTTAGAGATTTGTCCTAACTTATTTAAATGAAAGCATTTTAATAACTAAATAGGTTAATTTATCAATTTAATATTATTTTATCCTATTTAACTAATATAATACTTCTAGTTTAATATAATATAGACTTTAATTCTAAATTCATAAAATAGACATCTTTTTATTTTTTCGTTATAATAAAAGTTAATTAATATAAATTTCTACTAATATTATATGCTTAATTACGAAATTAATAAAAGCATTATTTAATTATTTTTTTCAAAACAATTTAGAAAGATTCTGTTAGATTTTTTTCAACTGATTTGTTATAACTAAAAATAAAATTATGATTTATAGTTAAAATTGGTTTATTATTAATATTCTTATTGATTATTATGTCATATTATTCTTTTTTTTTTGTAACACATTATGTCATATTATTCAATTTAATGAAATGGACCTAGTAAGACTTTTTAATGGTAGATAAAATGGTACTTCTCTTTTAATAGAGAAGATGATTTGTTATAACTAAAAATAAAATTATGATTTATAGTTAAAATTGGTTTATTATTAATATTCTTATTGATTATTATGTCATATTATTCTTTTTTTTTTGTAACACATTATGTCATATTATTCAATTTAATGAAATGGACCTAGTAAGACTTTTTAATGGTAGATAAAATGGTACTTCTCTTTTAATAGAGAAGATGCGTCCATATTAAAGAAAGCGGTATATATTTTATGTTAGTCTTGAAAATCATGGTTTTTAAGAAGAAAAAGGCAACGTCCACTACGTATACCAATGTAACGCACCAACATTTTTATGCAACTCTTTTTGTAAACTGAAAAAAAAAAAATTCGTCGCCACCTACACCTAGTTGTTTTGTCTGTATCAACAGTCTTTTTTGATAAAAATGAGAGTTATTTGTCTGTATCCACATTTGAGAACAGAACACCTCGATCTATTTATCACTTGAGGTATTATTATTTAGCATCTTTTTTTTATTTTTTGCTTAACTTTGGATTATTTAGCATCTTTATAAACAATAGTTGAAGAAGATATAATTTGTGACAAAAGAGCAAAATAAACAGTCTTTCATCATTGAAGATAGTTGTGGCCTTATTTGGCATATCAAATGTTAAGGTTGTACTATATGATGTTTGCATATAAAAGTTAATTGCATTAGAAAAGAATTAATCCATAATGTGTTTGTGAGACCATACCAGCGTTTACAGGTAGTAGGCTTAATTAAGATCAATTGATGTCATTCAGCTAGTACGGCCAAAAGAACTAAATGATTAATTCATCATAATTTCTCTAAACTTTATTTTGTTTGGTAACAAAAGAGGGAGTCTAACTCCTTGGCCTATTTCGTTGACCCATATACTTTGAACAGAAACTTTCATTCAACTTAAGTGTGTGTGAACGCGTTAGTCAACTTGCAAGACATGACCTATATGGCTCGGTCAGATATTTATATCATTTTTGGTAATTTTACATTCAAAGAGTTATTAACTACGAGAAAAAACTTGCGGGCGCTTTTACGGATGACTGCTTTTAGTAAATTCGAAACTAGATTTGAAAATAAAAATTGTGCTAAGTGAAAATTAGAATACACTATATCATTCGAAGATCAATATACCAAATTATTTTATATCAATGATTTATATATATGACTCTAATGATCAATAATTTATATATATGACTAATGTAACATTTTATAAAAATTTCAGTACACATTCAACTATAACCAAATTACTAAAAGAAGCAAACGCGTACGACAATTTACTTTCTATTTTCAAAATTTGGATGTTCTTCTTTTTTTGTCAACGTTTGGATATTAATATATGTATATACGCTATTGGAAAAAAACTAGGCTCGATTCATATATTCTCTTTAAATGAATAACTAATCAAAATTGAAACCTCGAAGCTAAACTAGTAAAACCAGTTTTCTACAGCTTACGAGCAGACTAACACATTTGGGTAGATAATATGTATAATGGTAAATAATAAATAAATATTAATAAACCAAGACTCTTTGATCTAGTGGTAATAGAACTCTAGATGGTGTATGTCCATTCTAGATTTGGATCGCTTTAGCCATCTTCCCACTTATAACTGTATGTATTTGGATGGAAAGTTTTGTGAGAATTAGTCTAAAATTTATCGTTTGGAATCTTTCACAGTTATAAAAGAAAAATGTTTTAGTTAATTAAAGAATCGAGGAAAAAAGTAAATTTAAGCATAGACTTTATAAATAAGAATATGGCATCATAATATATACACTTACTTACAAGAAATGAACGTGTTTAGCCCTAAACAAGATTACAACTCTGATTAAAGAATTTAAGTTTAGTAGTTGACAAAACAAAGTTTAGTAAAAAAGTAAAAGAAATTTTACCATAGAGAAAAAATAACAAAAGACTTTTACGAGCAGATATAAATACAAGAGTAATTTTGGGTCAACATATATTCCACCAAACGTTAATTTTTGTTTTGTCGTATATGTTGATTTTCTACAAAATTGTACGTGTGGGTTCACTATAACGCCACTTGTGCGTCTACCCAACGACTTTTTTAACACTGACACACATATCTCGCCATCACAATTCTGCGCACATTTTTTATAACATGCCCAAACATTTTTAGTATATTATTGTAGTCTTAACAAAACATATCATTCGTTCCCACATGCAATATACTATATGCATGTACAACATACTTTTTGACTACGGTGTCAATAACAAAAACACACACCGAAACATATCTCTCTCTCTCTCATCTCCTTCCTGGAAGATGACGAAATGCTTTTGAGTTCTCCCACATGCCTTTCAACAAATTCAGTATAAATACTCAATCCAGCCAGTTCTTCTCATGCTCATCAAATTCATCAACAACATATTATCAGCACAATCTATCTCGATCGTACCCACAATACAAACTTCCATCAGTAATCTAAACACATCATCGGAAGATGGGAAGAGCTCCATGCTGCGAGAAGATGGGATTGAACAGAGGCCCATGGACGCCTGAAGAAGATCAAATTTTGGTCTCTTTTATCCACAAGCACGGCCATAGTAACTGGCGAGCCCTCCCTAAGCAAGCTGGTATGAATAAATTTGAATTTACGAATATAATCCAGTTTCCTAAGCAAGCTGGTATGAAATAATATAATTAAATTAAACTGTCTTAACAATGGTGCTAACGTCTAATTACAGGTCTTTTGAGATGTGGAAAAAGCTGTAGACTTAGGTGGATGAACTATTTAAAACCTGATATTAAAAGAGGCAATTTCACCATAGAAGAGGAAGATGCTATCATTAGCTTGCACCAAATCCTTGGCAATAGGTATTACTCTACACTCCTCTACATTTATACAACTATGTCTGTGTATACTTTATAAGTTCATTTAACATATATACACAAAATCATCACAAGAAACATGTCTTGGTCCACTATAGTGTAAAGTTAAATATACAAGAATCCGGTCTTTGAAAATTTTATACTAACGTTTTCTTTTGGTATCGTCTCTAGATGGTCAGCGATTGCGGCAAAACTGCCGGGAAGAACGGATAACGAGATCAAGAACGTATGGCACACTCACTTGAAGAAAAGACTGGAAGATTATCAACCTGCTAAACCCAAGACCAGCAACAAGAAAAAGGGTACAAAACCCAAATCTCAATCTGTACCAACGAAATCAAACAGTACTAAAAGCGAACTGGAGCGCGCAAGTTCATCAACACCTTCTTTCGAAAGTTTGTTCTCAGCATCACCTTCGGGGAGTGATGATGTTTCTTCGGTGACACTCATGAGCCACGAAGGCTATAGCAACGAGGCTAAGATGGATAATAAATCGGGAGACATCAGTACTATAGATCAAGATCATATCTCTTTCATGAACTTCGGAACAGACATCGACGAGAGCTTCTGGAACGAGACGCTTTACAGCCAAGATGAAGAAAAACACACTTCGAATATTGAGATGCAACAAGATTTTCAGCACTTAGGCTCCGTTGGTAATGAGATGGTTTTCGATAGTGAGATGGACTTCTGGTTCGATGTATTGGCGAGAACGGGAGGGGAACAAGATCTATTAGCTGGGCTCTAGTGATGCACATATAAGGCTAAGAAACTCAGACACTCTTATAGTTTATTAATTAGCGGTTCGTTTTGAAAAGATTGTATTCATTTGTTTCTCCAAGATCGAGCAGTTAGTTAGTTCAGTAATAATCAATGACAAAGTGATAAACTACAACGTATATTGCCATGTTAATGAAATAATCAACCGACAAACATTGGATGGCATGCCAACAATAACGGTTAATGTATATTATTAGTATAATAATACTCTGCTTTCTAATTGGTTTTCACATGTTCAACTATGGCGGAAAGGGGAAAGTTGATAACTAGTAATTATATTATTAGAGAAAACTAGCTTGAAAAACATAAGCATGAAACTCTAGTGAAAATTATTAAACTTTAAAATTATATCATTACTTTTAAAAATATACTCTTAAACCTGATTTAAAAATAATTTGAAACAGCATTATGTCTATTTCATTAATATCCGGATTACATTTTAAATCACTTCTAGAAAAGATATTATGTGCTGATACAAGGTAGAAATTCCAACTTTTGAGAGATTAAAAAATCCATGTTAAAACTGATCCTCTGGAGAGAGTGCTATGCGAGTACTGCTAGAAATGACGAACTTGCACATGTAACTTGGTAAAAGTGAATTTTGAAAAGGTCAAAAAGGATTTCCTTCCAAGTTCAAAAAAAAATAAAATAAAAGATTTCCTTTCCCTAAATCTCTTTCACATCCAACTAGACAACAACCAAAACATATATTTTTTTTAAAAAAATATGCGATGGTCTTCCACATCCAACTAGACAACAGTCCAAAACATATTTTTAATAAAAAAATGTGCGATGGTTAATGTGGAACCTTGTGTAGTGATAAAAGTCTCAATCTATTATTTGACTGGTGTTAAAATATTTAAAAAAAAAACTTCTTTAAGACAAACTAGATTTTGACCCGCGCTTTTTAAAGCGCGGGATTATTTTCGAAACTAACCAAATTTATTTAACTACATTTAAATGATACATATGAAACGTTATATTCAGTGTTCTTTCGGATCCACGATTACACTGATAAAATCAGTGACTCTATATTTAATTCAGTTTTCTTTTAAAAAAATCTCGTTATTTAAAAGTTTTATTAAACCCACAAAAAAGGGTTAAAACTTGGGATCCAGCTAACGGTTGAACCTATGGATGACCCATTATATAATACAACTTGACTTCAATTTTCATATTAAAATATTTTCATTTATGAATGTTTAGATAAATGGTGGATATATTAAGAATGTGATGCTTTAGTTTTACAAATGTTAGCCATACAAATTTTTAGTCAAACAAATTTTTCATTTTGTTGTAAAGGTAATGGATCAATATTTGAGAGGATGCATACTAAAATAGAAATAGATTTGAGCATCAAGGATTCGTACGGTTATTAAAATTTAGTGATTTAAGTTTGACATAAATATAATTACTTATATATATATATATATATATATATTTAGTTTACTTTTATAGTTCACATGTTATTAGATTTTTTGTAGTTTTTTTTAAATTTAATTAATTATTCATATTACACATTTTAGTATTTATTAATTTTTATTATATATCTAATAATAATAATATTTATTATTAGATTTTCATCCACACTTTAAAGAGAGATAAATTTTTATTCAAAAACTCATTTACTGCAAATTAGAAATCTTATACTTATGTATCTTTTTTATAAAAAAACATTTGTGTTTGAAATATATATAATAAAATTAAAATTTACATGAAGATAATTTTATGAAAATAAGATCATTAATTTATATAAACTGCCTCATATCAGTTTTACTTATATTTTAAAACTTTAAGCTATAGTACAATTTTCTTAAAAAAATTATTTTGGTAAGCATTTATTGTATTGTTATATTTTTTGTCAGCATTACTCGTTTCATAGTTGATAAATATATTAATTTTTTAATATTTTAATTGAAATATACATATTAACTTATGAAATTATTTATTAGTTTATATATCATACTTTAATATTGTTTTAATATGTTGTAAAATTCATGAATATATTTATTATTATGTTATTTTATAATTTACAAAATAGTTAATAAATGGATAAAGTTACTTTATATTTATTACTTGGTGTAGTAATTTAATCTATATATAAATATTATAGAAATTTTATTTCTTATTAGATAAATGAAAATGAAATAGTATTCTTTTTTAGATATAGTTAATATTAATAATTATTTTTCGTATTTAAAAAAGAATAATAAAAAGAAATATATATTTACACTTTAAATAAAAGATATTATTAAAATCTAATCTTAGAAAAAGATACTTAAGAGATTTTTTGAGATATGTTATTTTGAAAATATGAAAATATTTGGTTAGATATAGTATATACTTAATAATATCTAAGTTAATTGTAGGAGAATCAATATCAAATTAAATAAATGTAGTGGTTCAACATAAACTACATGCAAGTAGATAAATATTGTTTATGTTTTCTGTCCACAAAAATATTGTTTATGTTTTAATAGCATTGATACATGCCCCGACTATAAATGAAAATATAAAAGCATGTATATATTGTATAGAAAACCGTAAAATACTGTTAAACATCTGATTTGTTGATTCCTAAATTTTAGATAACCGTTGACATTACATTTAAAATATTCACAGAAATCTGTAGTATAACCATATTTCTATATACTGTTTATGATACCAAAAAAATTTCTGATTGGTTCTAAAAATGCATGGGCTTACTCGTGGGTCTAATTTGTTTGCTTATTTATAAAATACGGAAGTGTTCTGATAGGTCGAAAAACATGGTCACATATATTTTTTTAAAAGACAAAAAAGATAATGGCATTTGGATGTAAATATTTTGAAAAAGTATGGGCAGAATCCCTCATGGGATTCTGCTTTAATAGTATAGATGGGACTAGCTCTCTTCTTCTAAATTGGATCATAAGAGCACCCCCATTGAGAGTTCAAATGGGGGGTTCACACGGAAACCAAAAAAAAAATTAATAAAATAACAAAAACCTATGAACCCCTCTCTCCTAAAATTCTCTCGGGTGAACCCCTCTCTCCTGAGGTTCAACACGTGTCAGCTCGGGATTGGTCTAGATTTTTTTTTTCTTTTTTTTTTAAAAAAAAAAAATAAAAAAAAAATAGAAAATTTTTAATAATAAAAAAATGATTCAGTGAACCCCGAGAGGGGGTTCATTGATGTGGATGCTCTAAGGGTTTTCCAGCCACTTTTCACTCGCGGATGGAACAATCCTCCAGCTCTTACCATTTTGTGTGACGGTCTTAGTGAGTTCCCTTATTTCCATTTATTAGATGGTTAGAAGAAGGATTTGTAGAGATTTTATCTTGGTGAAATTTCAAGTTTCACACTCCCTCCTTTAAAAAAAGATGAACATTCTAGAAAAATATTTATTTAAAAAGATGTATTTTTGACATTTCAATATATAATTTAATGAAAAATTGTAGATTCCAAAAAAATTAATTATATTTTTAAAATTGTATTGTTTAAAAAATATAGAGATTTGTTATCTATAATAAATTATGCATATGTGTGAAAAAAAACTAAAATGTGTAACTTTTTGAAACAGAGGGAATACTACTTTTCAAATTTATCTTTACAGCATAATTATTTCATAAATATTTTAAATTTGTGATAAAAATTAAATTAATTTTCTAAATTATTTATAAATATTTACAAATAATTCATAAAACATTTAGAAATGTTTAAAATCTAACCCTACCCTATAAATACCAAACCCTAATAATCCTTTATATATTTAAATATATATATATATATATTCCTAAGAGCCTTAGAAAAAATTAGTCCACCCAAAAATAAATTTTAGTTTTTATTTTATTAACCATAAACCCCTTATTAATCTAAAAATTATTTTATATTTAAAAAAAAACGTAATTACCTAATATGATTAATATATATATATATATATATATATATATATACAGTTAATGATTTTAAATAATAAAACTTTGCTAACAATTTGTATACTCTCTATCATTTTTTTAAAAAATTAAAATAAACTAGTGGCATGTATATAATGCACAATGTCTGATTTTAGTTTGTTTATATTGTTGTTCATTATTTTGGAAGTTTATAATTAGACTTAGGTTCTGATTGTTCAATTTAACATAGTATTTAATTTTTACATGATACATGCGTACCCCCGTCAAGTGTCGGTCTTTTTAAAGATTTTGCACGTCTATAGTGATGATTGTTATGCATTGTGAAGTGTGATGTGTGTTATCTTCTTGTTAGCTAACATGGGTGCTTTATTTCAAACCGCATGCATAATTTTTTTAATGTGTTGTTACATTACTCTCCTGGTACTTGTCCTGCAAGGAAGGAATTCTACTAACGTGTATTGATTAGCAACGATCCAAACATTGTAATTTTGTGTGACCCTAAGCCCAAATAAGCAAATTATATGTTTCATATAAGGAAATAAAAAAAAAGAATATATTCATAATTGAAAAAGAGATTACACATGTATGAGTTGGCTTAATTGTATTAGTTATATGAGTTGGCTTACTGAGAGATTGACTGACTGAACTACTTGTTGTTCTTAGCTTTCAGGTGTTCCATTTGTTCGAAAGCCAAAAGACACATCATACTTCTCTTATATGGTTCTTAACTTTTACAACCTTAGCTATAAAGGTATATTCAGAATTTGTTGAAAGATTAGCCCCTTACCGAGATAGATATACGTCTGGTGGTAACGAAGCTTGGCCAACCTCGAAATTGTTCTTGAGGTCAGACTCATTATCGAAGCAGTAATGCAGGAGTATTCTGGTGTAAAAAGAAAGAAAACCATATATATATATATATATATTTTTTTTTTTTGAAACTTAAATAAAACCAAATATAAATAATGGTATTAATGCCAAACCACTACAAGAAAACTAAGCCTTTACTAGGAAATTTTACTAGGAAAATTGTTCCTCGCTAAATTACTAGGCCCTTACTTCGGTCTTACGAGGAAATAAGATCCTCGTAAATTTACGAGAAACCGAATTCCTCGTAAGACCGTAGTAATTTTACGAGGAGCTTACGAGGAAAAAGTACATTTCCTCGTAAACTCGTAGTACTGCCTTTCCTCTTAAAGTCATAGTAAATGTTTACTACGAAATTAGGAGGAAAGGGTTTTGTTACTACGAAATTAGGAGGAACTGGATAGAAAATATCGAATTTAAATCAAAAACGTGTTTTGTACCTACTTTTCCTAGCAATTTCCTAGTAAATGCTCAGATTCGAAAATATCTATAAATACCACCTTATGTGATTCATTTGAAACATACCAAAAAAAATCAGATATAAGCTTGATCAAACACAAAAAAATGTCTTGTCCGGGAAATATTTTCGAGTTGCGGCAGTGGATGTATTCACACAGAGATAATAACGGGAGGGTGACGAAAGAATTTCTGGAAGGGTTGGAGACGTTTATGCATCAAGCAGATTCTACACCACTCACGCAGGAAAGTAGTAAGATGTTT